>JARHVA010000509.1:2577500-3177500 GCA_037957365.1 Torreya grandis | reverse complement strand
GTCCAAATATATTGATAAATTATAGGGAACCTAATTAAATTCAATTTAGTGACATTGGTTATCAGATTCATCCCCCCATCTTTATTGAACAATTGCTAAGAGTTTTAGGGGGTCACTATGTCATAGTCATCCATACAGGGTCTAGGTTTGTCTCCATTTATTCACTTAAAATATAGATGGATAAAAATGGTTATAATGAAAATTTTTAGGGTAACATAGGATATTTTTCATGGTGGACTCATTAGGTAATTTATCTTGATAAGGAGTCTTTTGACAAGAAACTAGTTCCCTATCTTGTTTGTTAAGGTTGATAGTTTTCAAACATGTTTGATATATCAATTGAGTGTATTCATATTCAAAGGTTTCTAAAGTTCATGTTTCAATTATGATACACCAATTTCATGAAAACTAAGGTCTAGGTAACTTCATCATTGAAGAGGGTCTTCCTTGAGATTACTTTAGTAAGATGGGGTCTTTCATAAGGTATAGTTGCAAATCTAATGAACTTATAGTGTGTGAGAGTATCATAGTAAGGTTAGAATGATATTAAAGGATTTATAAAATATGAGAAATTTTGATGTTAACTTATGAGGATATTCCATATGAGGTCTTAAGATTATGCTCTCTTAAAGTTTAAAAGAACACTTGTAAGCCTAATGAGTAGGCTAGAAGGACATCATGACAAATGACATGAGCTATGATGAGTCATGAAGATAAATAATTGATCTTGGATGGCATGGATTTTTTTTCTTAGTGTTCATAAATTCTTCAAGGTGACTAGTTTCATGAATTCAAGAGAGTAAGTGGATCCAGTTAGGCCTATTTATGCTTGAAAGACACAGTCATGACTATATACTACTATGCTACCAACTTGAGAGACCTATAAAGGGTCATGTGCCATTATAAATGTGTTATGAAGGTGTTAGATGATTTTTAAAGGTGATATAATTCCCTTCAAGGGATGATAGTGCTCATAGGGTCTCCAAAGTACAATACAAAAGCATGAAACTTTACCTTGAAACCTAGTTTAACAAAAATTAAGGTAAAGTTTATGTTTTATTTTCCATGTTTATCAAGCTTTTTGCATGCCTATCAAAGTTGATGTAAGGTTGGTTAGACTAATTTAGTGTTCTTGGCATTATGTTTATCACATCATCAATTGTGTTCTTCCTTTGTTCATATAGTGAGTTGAATATGCACCTACAATAGTCATAATTAGGCTACTTCAAGAAATCATCATAATGAACTAATGGAGGTAGGTGGATTTAAAGTTTGAGAGTTGTAAATGAGATAAATGGTAAGCACTTTATATCTTGGGATCATAAGGTAGGTTGAGTGACTTTCTAAACTTACAAGTTAGGTACAAATAGTCACCTACAACCATGGCATTTTGGCTCAATCAGTTAGGCCCATATGCAATATGAACTTGTGAAGGTTAAGAAGCTCAAGAAGATAAAAAAGTTGCATGATATGAATATGATGGATGACTTGAGTGTTATCCATTAAAGACCATAAGGATGTTATTTAGAAGTGAAATCAAATTGAATGTCACCTACAGGTGAAGACATTCATAGGTAATAATAAGTATAGGTGTCACATCTCCAAAAGATTCCATGAAGTGAATTAGGTATATGTAGACCTAGATATGTTAATTAAATACTATTAACCTTCTACATCTCTAGCTTATGAACTCTAAAGTCATAACCTACAACCAGTTTGTAAGCCTAATTGAACTCTAAGGACATATGTGCTAGTATATATGGTGTGCAAACAAGAATATAAGCACCTTAAAAATGGTCAAGCTTGACCAATCAATGATGAAGACATTTTCAAGTCTTCTTAACACATACTAATCTACCTATATGCCACTTTAAGGACATAAATGAAGGGAGAGATTGTAGGAAACACTATATAGCACTTGAGGGGTTTGAAGACCAAGTTTGACATCCCTATTTTGGGGATGATTTGTCTCCCCATCATTTTATTTTCTATTTTTAGTCCCTTTTTTTATAATAGTATTATCACTCTTTTGATTTGGATATGTTGAAAGGCTGTCAAATTTTTGTACTCACCTCTTGAAGAAATAAGAATCTTTTTTTCTCCATTTTTAGGTTTTGTGTGAAGTGTATGGTCATTGCCATTAATATAACATTATGAATCATTTGTTTTACTATTTTATTGTCTAGTTTTTGTACATTCATACAATATATTGGATTTTTAATAGGTCATACTAAGTGTCAAGATCAATCTTAGTCTAAGTTTGGACATGAATTCAATACCCTTTTCATTCCTTCCATAGAAAAAATGAGTTTGTCAAAGTCCTTTGCATGCAACACTATTATAGATATCATACCTAAAGTGAGTAAAATGTGTGAAATATTATTCCCTTCTTAAGAGTGTCATTTTCAAGCATAAATGGTCATATACATTAGTGCATTACCTTTAGTCTAAGTTTTAATTTCAATTCTAGTATAAGCAATATCCCTTTCACCCTTTTCATAACTAGAAAATAGTAGTTAGTAGGAATAGGATTAGTTTTAGTGAGTGTATCAAGGGAACCAAACCTCTATCTAGAGATTATATCCCTTCTAAAGTCATTCAAACTTAGGAGAGATTCCATTATTTCAGTAGGAGTGGGAAGTAACACACATTATCACTAGTGCTAATGGTTTTTGGCACACCTGATGTGGCACATATTCCTTGGCATAGCTAAAGTTTAGAGCTATAGAACATCATTTACATTAGTAGAGGAAAATAATTATCATTTGAATTGGAGGATTCCCTAAAGTTTCAAGATTCTTAGCAACAAGCTAACATAAGTTTCATGCCAAAAATTACCATAAGATCATCAAGAAAAGGTATTATTTTTAAATTCATTGAGCTTCCTTATCATTCATATAAAAGGAAAATATTGATAAGGACAAACCCCTATCATAGAAAGTTATTTTAATCTCCTCAACAACTTATTATACTAGACAGTGTAATTCCCAATATCCAAATGGATTTGTCTAGAAACTTGATGTTTGTCTCATTCAACAAAGGTATCCCACTAAATCTTGTCTAGTATGATGATATAATAGTTTCAACTCTTAATAAAATTCATTTATTCTTAGGGGAAGACCAAACTATTCCCATTGAACACATAAAAGATGTAGCTAACCTTTGTTCAATCCATAATGTTGTCCAGGAGAATATTGCTATTAGACTGCTTGTTGCATCCTTCAAATGAAAAACACTTTAGTGGTATAAAACCCTTCCTCTAAATTTCAATACTTCTTGGGATGACATAGGTATAATTTATTTTAGGTATTTTGAAGACAAATTCGACCACGTATCCCTAGTTAAACAATTCACCACCATAAAGAGGTCTCCCCATGAGTTCATGACAAACTTTAACTTTAGATTCCAAAAAACATGGACTAGGATACCTCTAATGATCAGGACATCTATAGATTATGCCTTTTTATATTATATAAGAGCTCTTAATTCAAACATTAGTGTTATAATTGAATCAATGGGTGACACTAATTTATCAGATGCTTATGAAGTGGCAATTATAGTACAGAATAGTTTGATATAGGCTATAAAATTGGTACATAGACCCCCTACACCTTTTTTCTAAAAATATAGCCAATACCATCCCCTAAATTTCCTCCTATGGCTCCCATTCCATCCCCTCAAGCACAAGTTTTAACCCTTCCTAGTCAATCAACTATATTGGAGAACTCAAAGGAATGTTTCAATACTTTGGGAATGAAATTGTTGAACTAAAAAGGCATCAGTATCAAGTAGGGTTCATTTTAAGAGGACTTATTGGAAATATCTAGAGAATATAGGAAAATTTGACTTGTGGGCATGGCAAATCCTCTGAGGGTGATGGTAAATATTTAAACTATTTGATTTAACTGGATGGTTCAATCGAACAGTTAAACTAAATAATAGAACCAAATAATAGAGTTGAATGATAGAGCTAAATGGTTGAACCAAATGATCAAGACAATTGGATAATCCAAATGGATGAGTTAAATGACCAAAATAAATGGATAAGTTAGATGGTTAAGCTAGATAGTTGATTCAGATAGTTAACCCAGATGATCAAGCTAGACAATTAAGCTAGACAACTGAGCCAAATGGTTGAACTGGATGACTATACTATACACTCGAGCCAAATGGTTGAGATAGATGGTTGAGCCAGATGCTTGAGTTGAATTAATGAGCTATGTGATTAGATTGAATGGTTCCATTGGGTGATAGGGTCAGTTGACTTGATCAACCACCACAATGGTGGGTGACCTATGCAACTGATCTGTCATCCAATTACCCGATCACCTCCCTTGATCTATAAATACTCACCTTTTCCCTCATTTCTAACATTTTATAGAATTGAATTCTCATCCCCCTAGAGAAAAAATTCATTTTGCAACCATGGAAAGAAATTTTGTTTTCAAAAACCTACAATGTCTAGACATTTTTAACCTCATACAATAATAACATGCATACACTGATTGGGTTCAAGAATGCAACTTCAGTAGCCTGATCTACATGCCGTAATATAACATCGACACCAAGATTTTCAAAATGCTCATGTATTCCTATGACCCAAACAAGAAGATATTCACCCTACAAGTTGATTGTAGAATGATTTCATTTGGTACTTCACCACAAGATATTCACAATCTCATAGGTATTTCATTTCACAATGTAACCCCTGTGAGTTCCAAATCATTATTGTCAGATTAATACAAAAATTTTCTTGCCAAAATTTTTGATATGCACTTTGGAAAAATTGGTATGTACTTATAAATTTATTTGTATATTCAAATTTTATTTTTTAGCTTTTATGATATAAAATCCTTTTTGGTCTTTCATTTCAGATAGTCAGAAGAGGGGCGTTCGCATTGAAGACATTAGTCACCCTTTTTAAAAAGCAATGGTTCAATTTTTCCAAGATAGAATAGTATTGTAGGGAAGAGCTAAAGATATGCCATTTTGGGCACTATTTTACATTGTTCGTACTATTTTTAAATATAAATTTGACTGGTACTCTATTATTTCCTCTATAATAAGACTTGAATTAAATTTTTCTACTACCAATCCCAATTCCACTATTTCTTGTTCTAATTTTATTATAGAATTATATGGGGCCTTCTTTGACCTCTAAAAAACATAGGGTCCAACTATGCGGGATCCAAAAATGATGACAAACTCTTTGTCTGTGGATGAGCAAGAGGTTAGTTTATTTGTTCATTTATTGATCTAGATTCTAGGGTTTAATATTTGTTTATTTTTTAAACAGTTACCAGGGTAAATATTAATAACTATTTGATCTTTATTTTTTATAACTGACAAGAAAGAATGTATGCCTCAAAAAAACAATCTACAACAAAAGCACATCGTGCAACTATGATTGAAGATTCTATAGATTCAGAGTTTGGAGATTCATCCATGCAATATTATCAACTTGTGAAACGTCCATGAGTTTATTTGGTGTTCTCTCCATATGCAAGTTTGTTATTTAAAAATTTCAAATGAGATTTTATTTTTTGAAACTTAAGTGCATTATTTTAGTTATTTTTTTATTCTTGTAGTTGACTCGAGAGTAATTCAGATGGTGAAACAACCACCACCAAAATAAACAATAACATCTATTGTCCCTTCTCAACCCTTTGTGGAAGGTATTTTACATTACATTTTTTTTTTTGGATTTAGATTATTATTTTTTAGACTAAATGTTTGCGTAATGTAACATCTCAAAACATCCCTGTGGTTTTCAATTGCAATACACTGCATACATTGGAGGCTATACTATCTCTAAATATAAGTAGTAAACTTTTAATTCTAATTTGGCATATAAATTTGTTTTTCTAATTTATTTATTTTCTAAAATAAATGACATTTTTAAGGCCATACACCTGAATGCATTTCATGGAAGGGGGAAGGCTCTTCCATTGACACTACTGCAATGAACAACAACACTGGAAATATCAGGTTCCCAATTCCCCTTTTTCTCTATTAGAGGTTTATTGAGTGCATAGGGATTGACTTCTTTGCCAAAAAATGATCTTGATGATGATTATCTGGGGTTTAATAGTACTAGTGATTATTGGAACTACTTTTAATCCACATGATTTTATCCAAGGAAAAGTAATACATGTTCATGCGACTGCTCAATAGGGACCTTCAAGCACTTCATCGGACAATCCCACCCCAATAGAAAATATTGTAAAGTCTGATGATGCCCTTACATCTTTTCCATTGAACAATTTGGTAACATATAATATTACTAATAGTCTTCAAGAAGGAGTAATTGATGAACTAAAAATTTTATGTGTGTGGTAGATTTGGATGAAGGCCCTAATAAAAAAAATAAATGACCATTATCACATCCACTTGAAGCAATAAAATTTGTTTGTATTGGTGTAACAAGAACCCACAAAGATTGATGCTTTGTTTTCCAAAGCTAAATCTGGGCCAGTTACTGTTGCTAATACTTACAATGATAATGTGTTGACTATCATGCTTAATAGGTTGGAGAATTTGAATGTAGAAGCCTAGGCCTATTTTAATAAATGGTCAAAAGACATCAACCTTGTGATTATGAATGCAGAGAAGGAAAAAGCTTTGGTAATGTATATTTATTTAATCAAATTTCATGTGATTCTTAATTTTTGTTCACATCTAATTATATTGCATTTTAAAATACAGGTAAAATATGAGAACTTGAAAAAAGAAGCTGAGGTCCTCAATGTCCATCTGAAAAATGCATGAAAAAGTTTACAATTTGTCATTAAATTCAAGAAGAAGCTTGTTTTATTGAATAAATAAAACAACACACTATGAACAATCATTAAGGAGCAAGGACAAGATCCGAATGCCTTATTTAAGCAGAAGAAAGTTATCGATCTAGGTCTACTTTCTGTAGGAGATGCTACAAAATAGGATAGGGAAAATCTTGAATGTCTTAATTTTGTGGCTATGGATCTTGAAAAGGCAAGGATATTGAAGGATAATAGTGGCATAGAGGAGGTTATGATTGAGAAAGCTGTTGAGAAAGAAGCTGAAAAAGTAGTTGAAAAACTCCCTAAGTAATTGAAAATATGTATTAAAATTTTATATATTTGAAAAAAATGTTTTCTTTTAAAATATGAATTATGAATGACAATTTATTGATTTTTAATTACTAGTTGATCCACATAGATTGCAATTTCAATTTTAATTTTATGATGTTGTAAACTTGAATAGTGTTAGGCCCACTTTTGATATTTATGATGCACTTGTCAAACTCACATCTCAATATAAATGGATTAATGTCAATATATTCCTTTAGAAAGTGTTACACCTAACATAATGATAATATATTAATCTTGTGTAGTCATCACTTAACACAAAACACAAAAATTCATTTCATAAAATGTATAATAATTATTGCATGTTATGATAAAAAAATGAGTTGTTTTTGTGGAAGATCTCTTCTTTTTTATATTTAGATTATTTCTTGAGTAAATCATGATTTGAGATGCATTAAAGGCCATTAGCAAAACACATTCATAATTGGTAGAGGTCTGTGTTGAAGATAATATTGTGATAGTCAGTAATAATAAGGATTCATCAAAGTTGAAAATATGCATAATTGATTGTGATCTTGAACTATAGAATAGGTTAATGGATTGTTTAATGTTATGAAGATGTGTAGATAGATAAGGTTATATTTTATTTGATCGCTTTATTATAAAAATAATCAGTTTTAATGACTTTAAACATTTGGAAATTTTTTATATATAGGCTATCTACTTCGTATGAGTAGATAGCCTACACTACCCTATAGGGATGTATTATATATGCCCCTGCCTAGTACCTATAGAGGGCATATATAATAGTATATATAGAGCATATAAGAGTATATATGATGTATATAGTCCTATATATATTAGTATATTATATATAGTATATATATAATCAATACATACTATATAATCTTGAAAATGATTTCATTGTTATATAAAATATCCAAGGTTTAGGACTATGTCCATTCAATTATAAGAATTTATAGAATTAAATTGAAATCTTAAGCCAAAAATGAAAAAGGAACAAGTAGTGTTCAAATTAAAATGTAGGCTCACCAAATTAACTCTAATGTGAACTGTAAGATATTGAAATGATATAGGAAGTTAAATAATAGATCATACAACAAGGATGAAAAATCT
This sequence comes from Torreya grandis, assembly GCA_037957365.1. Lineage (NCBI taxonomy): Eukaryota > Viridiplantae > Streptophyta > Pinopsida > Cupressales > Taxaceae > Torreya > Torreya grandis. The sequence goes on along the minus strand of JARHVA010000509.1, from coordinate 3,169,296 downwards.
ACATACTGTATAGAAGTTGTAAATTGATAAAAATATACGTTATGGCTAGGGTTATAAAATTATACTTAAAAATTTATTTATTTCAGTCTGTGTTATCTTTCAATTGACTGTAAGAACATGAAGACATAAATGATTTAGAAAATAAAGATCTATTATGTATTGTGACAAGGTCAAAGAAGATAGACAAGATCATAGTGCATCATTGTCTGACACTATAACTTTGTCTAAACATACTATGCACTGGGTGTAAAAATATGGGCTCATTTGGCCCTATCACAGAACTTGTTCTGATGTAAGAAAAAAATATAGCTATAAAAAATATGTATCAAAGACATAAAGAACCATATTAACCTACACTGTTCCCCCTAACACAATGATAATATATTAATATTTTACATTCAACACTTAGCAAAAAAAAGTAAATAAATTTTAGAAAATGTATAATATTTATTGCATATTTTGATAAACGTGTGAAATTGAAATTCACAAAATCCATTTCTAAAAGTCTAGTAGTTAAAAGAATTCTCCACAAACATAATCATCGGTAGTGACATTTGAATCTGCCATGCTAGTGCCATATTCAGTGTCATTATTTACATCCTCTTTATTTGTCATTGTATTATTGATGCCTCTTATTTTTGTTAGAGAACTCCATGTTTCCATAGCTCTTTCATATGAAAACATATCCACTACATAATAGGAAACATATAATCTCAAATAGGTTTCTAAATTTCTATCCAATCTATTTTAAAGTTTTGATTTTATGAATGATAATGCACTGAATACTCTTTCATCTTCCACTGAGCTTAAAATGATTGTTTGATAGAGCTCATATAATAAAAAATATTCACTTAGACTTTTCTATAGTATACTACTAGGATAATTTTTTTTCCATAGTCTTGTAATTACCCCATTCTCTGTTAGTTTGTATAGAAGATGATATTGTTCAAATAGTGTAATGCTAAAATGGGTTGACTAGGATGTCAGTAAATCCTTTCCCAAAATACTTGTTATTTTTACTTTATTCACCTCTACAAATTTACAAAAATTCATTACAAGACAACACATGTATTTTTGAAATAAACTACTAACCATCTTTTGACTGTTATTACTGTTCCAAAAAATGGGATTGACAACTACCATCACCTCCAACAAATCATCCCTTTGAAAATGATCTATGATCTCTATAGATAAGTTTTGGGAAACTCTATTTAGTTTCATCTAGGTTTCAAATAGAGTAGTGTCATACAGAATATGTGTTATGGTTTGGATTCAACTCCCACAAGATTAGGTCTTTTGTAGAAAGTGTGCATTGGAATCTCCTTTCCATTAATAATGACACAAACATGATCATTGATATTAAACTTCAAATAATTGTCAGGGTTCTCTAAATTGGTCAAACATTACCAAATACTAAAAATAAGGCCTTGAAATATTTCATTTAAAGTTTATAATATGCCAAGAGATTGACATACTCATTTTCTCAGCTGTATGAAGTCCACAATATAAATGGACCTCTCCTGAGAATGTTTCATTAAATAATTCATTTCCTTTAACATTGAAAGATTTACACATTAAGTCAACAATGTTTTCAAATATATTAAATGGTACAACAAATATTTTTCCTTGTCAATTTCTCTATGATATTTATACATGAAACCTACTTATGATGGATATTCTTCAAAAATTTGGCAAACAGGTTCATACATAGAAATCCACCTTGTATCAAAATCTTTCAATAGTTTCTTTCCATTAGTCACTCATATTGCAAATTTTTGGAACTCTAAAATTCTTTTTAGATTGCTTGACATATAATCATATAGGTCTCAAATGATCTCTTCCACTTTGGCCACATTACCAAATTTGCTAACCACTTTTTATGCAAGATTCATCCTATGAGCCATGTAATAAATTGGAATAATATATGGGGCAACTATTATTTACAGTCGAACACACAAACCATTTTTATGCCCCTACATAACTAATGCACCATTAACCCAGATACACACCATATTTGAAGCTATTGCATAATCATCCATTCCAACTTTATCTTTCAAATTTGATACAACCAATTTGTGAAGATTTTTTGCATTGCAATTTTGTATCGTTTTATAAATTGTTAGTAGATGAGGTTGCCTTGAATAGTTCTCAAAATTATACACATGAATGAAAACCTAGGCTATGTTGTCAATTATTGTTACCTCATCGATGTATAGTGAGATAAACAATGATTTCTAAACACTTTCTTTCAAATCTTCAATGCCAACCATTGCTAGACATTTTACCATTTCCCAAGCACTGCTATCTAACCAATGTGATTGTGGAATATCCAAAAATTCATTATTTTGAAACAAAATATTATAATCTAAAAAATTAGAAATAGGTCTAACTTTTTTAGAATATGGTATCTAGTAGAGAAATATATGTATTTTGCCTTCAGATAAGACTGCTTGACTTTTCCAAAATTTGCTTCAATTGTTCCCCCTTTCTGCACAAGATATTTTTGATGTTTTTATCATTTTCATGCTCCTGTGCATATCTTACATGTATGCATTCTTCTACAATTTTTCACCTGTGTGTTCTTGTTATCACTCCATATGGGTGCTTCACTATCTCATATACTTTTCCACAATGTTTCTCAATCGTGTCCAATTTCAATTGCATTCTATATTCTTTTCCTAGTTTCTAGCTACATATTATAAATTTGCATTTTTTTGGAGTATCATCATCGTTTTTAGGCTCTACAAGTTCTATGAAAGGAAATTTTGTCACCCAGTCCACCTTAAAGAACCTTTGAATTTTCCATCTACTTCTCTTCCTTTGGGAAGATTTCTAAGTGGAGGTTTTAGCTAAACTTTGTGTTTGGTGAGATGGTCCAATCTCTTCTACCACTTTAGTGTCATTTTCATTTTCATAAAAAACTAGAGGAGCATATTTGAGTGGTGGCATGTCATCATCAAAAAAATATTTAGGGGATGATATGTTATTCTAGTTGATTCTATCTTGTGAGATAATAGTGGGGATTTTTAAATGTAAAATTATTTTAATATTATTGAACAATTGAACTCAAATTTATGAAAAACTTAAAAAATAATAAATACTTAGATTTTGAGTGTATTGTGATTATGCGGACTTTTTGGTTGGGTCTTTAAAATAAGATAATATTGATGATTTCCCTAATGATTGGCCTATATTTTTACTATTCTCACCAGATGCTATGATGGCTTATGATTTTTGGCTCTGTCATTTAATACTCACATTTGGTACTATCATCTGATAGAAGGGTATTACCTTTAGTTTACCAATTTCCCAACTTAGAACTGCTATTCAATTTTACCATTTGGCTATGTTACCCAACTTGATATTCATCATTGGATTCTAGATCTATCATTCATCTCTACCATTTGGTCTTACCGTTTGACACTATCATTCAAATCTATCATTTAACTATGCCATTTGACTCGATCATTTGGCTAAGTCATTCAACTCTGTCATTTGGCTAGGTCACTCAGTTAGGTCATTTGGCTATGCCACTTGATTATGTTATTAGGTTGTGTTGCTCATCTGTATCATTCATCTCAAGAATTTGGCTCTGCCATTTAGTGGAATGGTTTGTCTTTTTATTTGGAACTATCATTCATTTTATTCATTCATTACTATTGTTCGGTTCTATGCTCCTCCGATTGTCATTCTGCTTATTCTCTTGATTGATATAGGTAAATCCCTTAGAATATCTACTATAGATATCTAGAGAATTAAAGTGTAATCTTATATATCATTGTAAAGGGTTGGTGAGCCAACCCCTCCATAAAAATATCCCTAAAATTTTGGCAATCTGGTCCCATATGTTGACCCTAAAAAATTACCAAACCAAAATCTTAAAAATGGAATATTCATGAATTAACAAATATTCACCACTAATAAAACCTTAGTACCAAGTTAGTAGGAGTTACCAATCACCTAATCATCCTACCTATCAACCTTTAGAGATAATAGACCTCCCTATCAAGGATTTAGAGAATAAAAACCTTCTTATCAATCTCAAGGAGATATCACATAGGCCAAGCCTTATGAAAAAGTTGATCTAATGGTCCATCTATGTCTAAATATATTATTCCTATACCAACTCAAAATAATATGATGGTAGATTTAGGTTGGTAGTCATCTAATTATAATGATATGCAAAATCAGGCCTTAGTCAACCAATCTATGGTGATGCCTCAAATGACTCAGGAAGAGGATTATCTTCAATAAGGTCAACATAGTGAGGGTATGACATAAAATGATAAGGTGCATCATAGATAAGGGTAATTGGACTCAACCTTTGTGAACTAGTAACTTGGTGACCATGTAGCCTTAAATAAGGTTGGTGATTCTCGTACTCCAAACAATGTGGTTATAGCTGTAATTAGAGTAAAGAAAAGAGAAATTGAAGAGACTAAGGAGGTAGGTCATGTTCCAAGTACACCTCATATGTTCCTAAAAATGTCAATACTTAGTTTGATGCCCCGACATCATAGAAAAATCAGAACATAGAGGTTGACAAATCTTATCAAGTACCACAAGTACACGATCATCTAGTTGTGTAAAGAGTGCATCCAAAGGTGAGTACAACTCCATTAAATATTGTTGATTATATGAATAGGTCCAATATCAACATGAAAATGTGGATTATTTAACAATCCTAAGAAAAAAAATGCTAATTCAGGAGCTTTTAACCCTTAAATTGTCATGAAAGCCAACCGAGAAAGAGAGCATAGTTTTGGCAAATTTAGAACAACCAATGAGATAAAAAGGGAATAAATTATATAAAGAGGTTGTTATCAATTAAATTTTTCACCTATTTTATGTAGTAATATAATATGATTTGAAGTACATGGGAAGTATAATGACATAATGGGATCACCTCCAAGCTATGGGACCTTGGTAAATTGAGGTGAAGCTCCAGAGAAGGTCAAATTCCTTTCACTAAGCTTAGTGCAACTGATATATGACCAATTCACTTCAAACTGATACTTTCTTAGTGATCTTGCTCCTAACTGAAGTTTTAAATTATGAGGAAAAGAGTTTAATATTTTTTAAAACTGGAAAATGGTGATTCACCAAAGAGTTATAATGAAAATTAATGCTTGATTTTATTGAACACAATTGAACAATAATAGATTGATATATCTTTAAGCACAATCTTACACAAGTATGAGATCAAAGGTAATATTGGGTATTCTATCAAACAAGGAACAAAGTTCTTGATTTTTGTTAATAAGATTTTAAAAGGGCAAGATAAATATTACAAGTGATTCTCATATAACTAAAATAAGACTTAGATCATTCAAAAATTTAATGAAATCCATACATACATAAAGATAACACAAGACAAGGAAGAGAAAACTTCAATATATTAATATTCTCCAGGTTACAACATGTAGATAAATTTCTCAAAGGAAGAAAATATTTTTCTACCAATAAAAAGATGCATGGGCTATGTATAAAACCCATATTTATACAAAAAATCATTCCCTTAAGAGAGAAGAAGTCAAAAACACTTACACTTAGTTTTGGAGCAAGAAATTAGGGAAAATCCATATAAATGTCATCATTCCTAGCTTAAAAAAGCATATTTAGTGGAGTATAAGGAAGAAGAAGACTCTGCAATGGTTGAGCACTTTGCCAAATGTTGAAAATGTTGTTGGAGTCTTCGAGTTGAACTATCTCTCCTATAGTTCATTTGCAAACATCTTTTCACAAGAAATGGGGTGCCAAAATGGAGTCTATCACTTGGTCAAAACTTGAATGCTTTTTAATATTTGGATATTTCAAAACTAGTCTTGAAAAACCTAACTTGCAATTTGTAGTTGAAACTTTTACAACAATTAAGTCATTCAACTTGACAAAAGGAAAGTGAAAATTACAATGTGAGTTTTTACAACTAAAGCCGTTTAACTTGTCAAAAGGAGAAGTGTGAATTACAAGTTGCACTTTTTCAAATAAAACTTGATAGAAATATAATTGAAAATTATAAGTAACTCTTTTTCAACTTAAAGTTAAGAGTTTTCAAAATGATAGTTGTAATTTTTAACTTGCAACTTTACAATGTATCTTACAAAAAATGTAGTTTATAGAATGTATTTTTCAAATAATTAAATAATCAATCTACAACAATGACTTTTGAGGATTCCTTGTCCATTTTCACTTATATCTTCTCAATATAAGAATCAAAGCTACTAAATATCTCTTAAAGGCACTCTTCATCGAGACCAACTATGTAAATATTGATAATATGACATTATGCAGTTACCTTAGATAGCTCTTTGGAAGAGGCTCTGTAGACTTGGATATCCTTCCCCATCTGATCAAGTGTATTTTGGTACTTGATGAACCAATGGATGGAATTCAAATTAAAAGTTGTGTCTTGCATTGATTCTTTCTTAATTACCTCTTTAAATTTATCTTGGACCTCTTGAATAAGAAGAGGTTTATCTAGGTAATTTATTGCATCACATGACAATTTACAAATTGAATCTTCAATGTTATATATTGCATTTGTGGCCTTGTCACATGTGCTCTTGGCTTTATCAATATTTCCATCAAGTATTCTAATTCTAAATTTATCCACCCTCTCCATATCATCATGTTCCAAAGGGTTTTTGATTATTTTCTCAGACATGAGGATGCCACTCTCTATTTGATCAATGGACTATAATTTGGGAAAGTAGAGGTTCAACCTTTAAAATTTTTCTTCATATTTACTTATCTATGCCTTTCAAGATGTAAGATCATCCTTCAAATTCTTGTAAAAGTCCATGACCATTCCTACCACTCTATTCCCTTTGGTGATTAGCTCTTCAGCCCAGTTCTTTTTATCCCTACCCATTGTACCAATATCTATCATTGCCTTAAATGTTTCTTTGTCAGAAAATTGAGAGAGATTGAGTTGGCTAGGTATATTTAGGTGGACTTGTTGGGTCTATGAATTTTATTAAGGTAGTTGTCAACTTCTCAACTTTATTTTTAAGCTCATATTTAGTGAACTTCTCACTATCTATTTTCTCAAAGAGAGAACTTATACTCATTTGGACATCATGTTTTAGTCCTTCTATTGTTGGATGGCCCAGATGCACCTTAGATAGTTGTTAATCTCCCATCTCTAAATATTATTTTTGTTTGTTAGGTGGGGGAACTACTTTAGGCACATATATTTCCCCTATTTCATCATATGAGATTTTAGAGATGGTTTTGGGGCCTCTCTTTGGTTATTTGGATGCTTTTAGTAGAACAAAATCTAGAGTGTTAGGAGACATCATCTGTTTCCTCTTCTTCGACACTGATTGTGCCAGCCAACTTAGAGTGGCTACTAGTGAATCCTATGTTATTACAACAACCACTATTACCTATGATTTTATAACTAAAGCTTATACAATAGTAGTTACCATGACAAATGCCATATCTATCACTGACATTATTGCTGAGTCCTCTAGTAATGATTTGGCTATTTCTTCCCCATTAGTGGGTTGAGTAGCCATAGTTGTGTTAGTGGGCATCTCTATTTCCATATCCTTGGTGGGAGTTTGAGTCAAGTTGAGGGTGGAATAAGGAAAAGATACTTGGATGAGTGGAGTGGGCATACTTACAAAGGGTGTGGAAGTTGGAAGTGACATAGGTAGAGAGGTAAGCATGTGTGGTTAGAACAAGGAAACTTGTGGAAGGGTGGAATCCAAGGCAACACAATAAAAAATTAATGTAATGGGAATGTTCAAAGTGGAAGAAATGGGTAGTGTGATGGAAGATGAAGATGGATTTGTATCCATCCTAGTGGCTATGATGGCTAGTGGGATTGTAGTTAGAATGATTGAGTCCACAACCATGTATTACTGGGTGGTATTGGTGATTAATGGGGCATTAGTGGATATATGGGATGAGGTGGAAGTGATTACAGAATAGGGAGGTGAAGGTGGAGTTGGAATAACCAAACACATTGATTGGATCAATGCTAAGGGAATCACTTGGATTAATTGGTCAGATAAAGGAATAACTATTTGTACTAGTGGGCTCATGGAAACCAAAGGGGTAATTGTTTATGTTGGCTAGAAAGTAGAGATAAGAAGAGGGGTTACTATAGTCGTGTCCCCTATGAAAATTGATAGTGCTTGATCTATTGGCTAGGATACTATCACTTGGCTCCTAGAAGAAGCCCTTCTTGCCTTCTACTTTTACTTTTGCTTATGTGAGATAACTAGCCCCACTATCTGATTTGCTTGAGTTTTTCTACTTGAACCTTTTATTGTTGCTACCATTACGCCCTTATCCTTTAATTTTATTAACATGTCTATGATATTCATGGTCTCTTTGGTTATTTTATTCCCCTTTATCCTTAACTAGTTCAATTTTTTATTTATAACTGAGATGGTCCTATCTAATAAGGAAAAAGATTCAGGTGTAGACCATCTGACTTGAGGAAGAGGTTAGAGGTAGATTTGATTATCAAAATATACCTTATCTATTGGATATTCTTCATCTTTCAAATATTTTAGAATTGGTGCCATATCATAAGTCTTAATTTTTTCTAGGGTTATTCTAGAATAATCTCTCAACCTAACCTATTCTTCATCATGTATAATCCTCCCAATAATATTCATAAAAGGAAATGTGGGAACATGATGCACCCAATAAACTAGTAACATAACCAGTCACATCATAGAAAGGCCTGGCATCAAGAGCTCTTAAGGTCATATGAGCCATCTCTACATCTACACATTTGGCCTTAGATAGAGAAGGGCATGTGTATCTCCCTATGTTGATAGGGAAGTGTATGTCTATCTTGTGCTTACTTGATAATAACTTGTGGGTTTCCACTAGTTGTCTCACAAATTCCATCAAGGCCCATTTATCACTTACATATCTAGGAAGGGTGTAGGGAGCCCCACTAAAACCACCAAATCTAATGTATGATTATGTGGGTAACTAGATAAATTATGATCCCCAGTTTTCTATTTTTGTAGTTGTAACATTAGAAAACCTTGTTCTCCTTATATCTTGTTCAAACATGGTTATGATGTAGTAGATGAAGACATAACTAACTCTTCTGAATTGTTGTTTACTCTCCTCAAAAGTGAGATTAGGTTAGTATTTAAAAAACTTTTTTGATATGATATGGAACTATATTTAATCCTAGGAAGCCTGCTAGCAAACATACCATCCACATATGCCCTCCCTCTTTCTAAAAGATAGATGAGGTAGGAGGTCATGTAGATTTTTTAGTGGTTTGGACCTATAGTAACTGTCTATGAATAGAATAATTGATCAATTAGGCCCAATGAATGTATTATTTATTTTGATGGATTACCCAAATATATTGGTACATCTAATCTTGATAATTCTTTACATTTATGATCTTTATAACTCTGCGTAAGAGTATAATGATATCTTCTACCTCATCTTTGAAGTCTATCCTAGCCAAGGTCTTAGGCATTCTTATGGCTGAATATTTAGGAATTTTTAATCACTATTTGTTTAAAACCCATAAATAATCTGAGTTATTATCCTAATAGAACTTCTTAGAGGAATTAAAAGTAAGGTCTATGTAACTTTTAAATTCTAGGATCAAGAAAAAATATAAATAAAATCTAGATCTAGTCTTAAAACCTTCTCTCATTTATCATTTATGACTTCTCTCTTCTCCACATCATAGTGCTTAGCCATGGTGAGCACAAGCTCAGGGATTTGCATTGAGAGTGGGAAGGCTAAAAATTAGGGTAAACCACTATCATAAATTCTTTAAAGCCAATCATTCTTGAATTTTGCATTGATCTAGTCTAGAAGTTTGTTAGGTCTGTGTGACCTAGGTATATGTCCAATATCTCATTGATGTTTGAGTCTAGGTTGGAAGGGACACCAAGTCATTTTGACTTGAAATTCATCTCTTTTATAGACATGTACAGTAGGTAAATGGGTGAAGGAAACTAATTATAGAGCTGGTCAAGATTTGGGCTTGCAATTACAAGTTATTTTCCTACTTTGAACTTGGTGGGGTTTAGTTATGATTTTATAGGTGTATTTATCTGACAAGAAAATGGTGTGAAACAAAAGTTGTAAAGTCTGACCAAATGGTCTAGTGGGGATTTAATTTTCAATTGCATTTAAAATGTTTAGTAAAGGTCCAGTGGGTTTATGGTTTGTAATTGCACATCAGATCTCTGACGAGAACTTAGAGTGATAAAACAAAGGGGGATCCCTACTTGGATTTAAATGGGAGTTTTATATGCTTATACAATTAAAACCTCCAATGTAGGTTTAGGTTGAAAATGAAAAAAAAATCTCCACCTAAATTTATAATATTTAGAATAAACCCTAAGAATGATAATAAATGCCTAGACTAATTTTCAACAAGATTTAAACACAAAAATGTAAAAAATGGAAAAATACAAGCAAATAATGAAGGTTTTGACAATCTTTGAGAAAAACTCTAAGTATGATTTGGGAAACAATTAAACCTTGGTAAAAATAAAAATGGTAACAAATGAGATGAAAAATACTGAAAGAAAATGCAGGTGACCTAGAGGAATATCGTGGATGCTTGTGCAGGGCTTTATAATGGATAGCTCTGGTGTTCATGGTATGGCATCACTTGGATTCGAGCTCTGGTTTGTAGTATCAATTGACAATGGAGATTTGTATTTGGTTTTGAATATTAAATAAATGATTTAAAAACTAAATTGTAAACCAAATCCTATAATGAATGCCAAACATGCTGATTAAAGGCAATAGATGGGAAAATGATAGGAAAGTGGGTCATTAGAATCACTTTGCAAGTTTGTAACTTGAAAATTTGTAATATGTTTCTCATTCTCCAATTTTTACTAAGGGATTTTTGAGGAAAAAATTATTTATGAGGTGGGTAGTGAGATCCCAATTACACTTTTTAACTTTTCAAAGTTTCAAAGTGTAGTGAGAGTTTAGGTCTCCACTTGGTCTTGGTGAAAATCCGAAAGTGTAGTCTGCATTGCACTTTGCAACTTTTTAGAGTTGTAAGTTATAATGTGAGTTATTGTTCCCACTAGGTATTAATTAAGCATGGAAAGTGGAGTCTATATTATAGTTTGAAACTTTTCAAAGTTGCAAATTTTAATGCAAGTTTTGATTCCCACTAGGTCTTAGGTAAGTGGGAAAGCGGGGGTTTGAGTACACTTTTCAACTTTGCAAAGGTAAAAAATGTATAAACATATATGATTTATTATTGGGTCTTAGAAAAATGTATTTGGACAATTTTAAATCTTATTTAAAACAAAATTATGGGTCTCCTCTAAGGCATAAGGTGTTTTGAGGTTTTTGGCACAAAAATATCAACATTTTTGGAGACCTTTACGGGGTGATTGCCTGGTAATCAATTATTTTCCAGTAGGCTTATAGTTCATTGGGAATGGATTAATTTTTAAGGTTTAACATATAATACTTGGAGAAAAAAATAGAACTAGGGTTTTCCTAAAACAAGAAACAAAATATGGAAAACATAATTGAAACAACTAAGGAAGGAAAACTCCTAATGAGTTGTAGAGTATGCAGAAGCCACTTATTTGCAGAAAAAAAACTAATCCAAATATATACAAAGTTTTGGAAAGAATTCCAACCTTAGATTCATGATTTTAGGTATATCTCATTGACTAGGATAGATAGCTATGATCCATCAAGCCTAGATAGCTGGAATGCATTGGCTCCTTTACAATGAGTTATGATGTATGGACCACTCCATATTGCATCAAAATTTGTATGCTTTCTCGGGTTATCCTTTTCAACATCCCACTTGAGAACCATGTATCCTTAAATGAATATATTATTAGATGATTTATTTTCAAAAGTCCTCTTTGCTTGAGCCTAAGTTACTTCTAGAACTTGCATTGACTAGTTCTCAACTTCTTCTAGCTTTAAGAGTTATGCCAACTGCACGATCATTGCATCATTTTCAATTAATTCTAATTGATGAGAGAGTTATAGAGATGGTAACTCTATTGATAGTATAATTCTAGCTTCCCTTCCATAGACCAACATGAATGTATAATTTATAATGGCTCTTTTAGGAGTGATCTTGTCAGCCCAAAGTGTTGATTTCAAATTAGTGTGCCAAGTCCTTTGGTTATCCTCCATTGTCCTTTTAATAATCTTTATGATATTTTTTTTGGTAGATTAAACCAAGACGTTACATTATGGGTAATAATTGGATGAATTTTCAAGAAGAAATTATGTTTCACTTCCCTTTCACTCACCTGAGTGCCCACAAAAGCTTTGGCATTATTTGAGATAATGGTGTAAGGAACACCAATCTAGTGACAACACTATCCATGAATTCCAAGATATATGATTTTATGACATCTTTTAATACAACTGATTTGGTCCATTTGGTGAAATAATCAGTCATTGTAAGGACCCATTTGTGTTAATCACTTGATGGTAGATTGATTATACCCATAAAATCTAATCCCCACTAAGCAAATGGCTAGTCAGCTTGGATTTGTTGGAGAGGGAGAATTGCTAATATTTGCTTGCCTAAAAAGTAGGCACATTTCTCATAATTTCACACCCATCTATGTGCATCTTTGATCAAGTTAGGCCAATAATATCCTACCCTCATTATTTTTATGGAAGTGGTCTTTGTAAAGAAATGGTCACTCGATGAGCCATTATGAAACTCTTCAAACACTTTGGGGATTTGATCATGCTCGATGAAACTCAACATAAATATATTAATATCTTTCCTAAAAAAGATACCATAAACAAGAGCACAAAGAATAGATTGGATCTTGAAATACATTTTTTTGGATTGTTGGATCTCAGGTGGGTATTCACTAATTTGCAAGAAGGTAGTCATGTCATTGATCCAGCTTTTGAGTAGATGAGGATTGGTTGGTTGGAATTCCTATTGAATGTATACTGCATCAACAAACTTAATATAATAAGCAAGTTATTCACATAAGTCTTTTCCTTTTATGACCTTAGTTATTTAATGATCACATCATATTCTATGACTTTTGTGATCTAACCTGCTCTCTTTTCATTTATATTCTATCTCAATAGGAACTCCTTTATGCTCTGGTGACTAACCATCGGATGAATTTTATTGTTTGAGAGCATGTGCTTGAACTTTTTGAGATCTTTTATTACTAAATAAACATGCTTCTCAACAAGACTATATCTTTCTTTATAATCCTTTAAGGATTGAATGAAAAAGGATATGATCTATTCCAACTGATCTTCATTATGTTAAGTCAGAATAGATGATACAATACCTTCCCCTCTAAAAGGATAGAGAATGAAGTCATTCTCATAGTTGGTCTTTACAAGGGTCAAAGCTTGAGAAATAGCCTACTTGATGGCTTCAAAGTTATCCTTTCCTTCCATTGTCCAACTGAAATTGATCCTTTTTTTAAGCATAATAGTAAGGGGTTTGGCCTTAGAGGTAACATTTGGAATGAACCTCCTGATGAAGTTGATCTTCCCCAAGAAACTTTATAACCCCTTTATATGGCTTGAAAGTGCTAGTGAAGATATAACACTTACTCTCTCTAAGTCTATTGTAAGACCTTATTTTGAAACTACGTGTCCCAATAGTTTCCCTTCATGAACTGTGAATACGTAGTTATTTGGAATGAGGGAAACTCCAAACTCTTTGCACCTTTCAAAAACTTTTGTAAGGCACTCTAGGTGGTCACTAGCCTATTTTGAATATATAATGATGTCATCTAAATACACCAAGATCATATAATTGATAAAACCCCTAAAATACATATCCATGGCCCTTTGGAAGGTAATACCAATGTTATTTAGACTAAAATGCATCTTATTGTAGGTGCATGTGCCCCTTTTGGTAGTGAAAGTGGTCTTAAACTAGTCTAATTCCCAAACTAGGATTTGGTTATATCCAGAATAACCATCTAGAAGGGAAAACCTCTCATATCCAAATAATATTTGGAATATTTTTTCCATGGCAGGAAGGGGATAATGATCCTTCAAAAATGATTTGTTTAGGTCCCAAAAATCTACAAAACCCTAATTTCACCATTCTTTTTCCTAACAAGGACCAAGTTAGCAGCCCAGGATGAGTGTTTGATAGGGAAAATGATGTTAGATTCTATCAACTTGGACAAATCACTCTTAATCAAGGGTTCTATTTTTGGGCTTATTGGTCTCTTTTTTTATCTAATAGGCTTAATATTTGGGTCAAGATATATTATGTGTTGGGATAAGCTAGGGTCAAAACCCCTTTGATCTTTATAACTCCAAGCAAAGTTATCATCAAATTCTTAACACAATCTAATAAAATCTTGCTTTTTAGGAGTGTTACATACCTTTATAATCTTCAAAGCTTCACCTTCTAAGATGACTAATGGTTCGTAGTCTTTTTCCTTGATCGTTAGATTTTTCTTCTCATATTTCTATTGATCATTAGAGTTGAACATACTTTCTAAAGTAACAAGACCCATGGGAAACTTGTTACTCTTCAGCTAAATTATTTCCTCCTGATATTATTCTTGGAGCATTGAATGATTTTTTTTAGAGAATTTAGCCTCATCTCACAAAAAATTAACAATTTGTTGATCGTTATCAAAAACTTCCTAGTTAGTTGCATTATCAGGGATGGATGGTCTCACTATCATTTTTACATGATGGCTATTGTCCCTCTTAATCTCTTCAGGTAGATCATATAGGGAACCCATTGAGGCCATGCAATCAACATCTTTATTTTTTTCTCTCAGTATCACTTGAATATTTAAAGTTATAAAAACTTCTAATAGGTCTCAAACCTTGTGTTTGTAAGATCTCAATAAGTTGTTATTGGTCATGCTTTTTGATCTTAGTGAAAAATTAGTTCACTATCATCAAACATTTATAGTGACTGAATATCACTTTCCTTGGCCAACTAGAGACCTTGAATCAATTCTTCATATTCTAACACATTGTTAGTACAACTGAACTAAAGTCTAAAAGAATAGAAATAACTCTCATTTTGAGGAGAGACTAAAACAATACTAACACCTTCACCATTCCTGCTCCTTAAGCCATTAAAGTATATTTGCCACATTCCCTTGTGATCTTTATGTTGGAGAGTTATCATGATGATGTCATGGTGGTGTCATGTAGATGCTCTAGTGAGTGAATGAAGTGTTTTGGTAGATTAAGTGACAAGGACAAAGTGTGCAAGGTGCTTGTTCTTATATGTTTGAAGGTGGCTTGGTTGATCTTTAGTGTTGACTTGGTTAAAGAGGTTCAAGGATGGGTATGGTGATTTAATCATGTGTAAAGGGTCCTATCATAGGTTCATGGTTTTTTGAATTATTGTATGCATAAGTGGAATTAATCTGGTAGTCTATAGTTTTCATCTAGATAGTTTGGTTCTAAATACAAAAAATCTTAGTAGGCAATTTGGTGACATCACCATTGACATGTGGGAATGAGTCAAGGGGAACTGGTCATATGGTTATGATCATTGTAGTCCCTAGTTGTTTTACACCAAATACCAAGTCATGCGTCAAAGTTTGGTTAAAGATATGAGGGTGTAAAGTTGGCTTTTTAGACAAAATTTATTGATTTCCCATACTTAGCCAAATTTGCAAATATGGCTAGAAAGAGCTGAGTAATTAGTTTGATGAGGTCAGTGCTTACACGTATGGAAATTTTAGGAGAAGGTGATCATATGGGTTTGTTTAGTTTTGGACCTTGTTTATTTGTGCTAATTTTTAGATCATGTGATTTAGCATGTCAAAATATATGCATGTGCAAAACTAGGCTCCCAAGCAGATTGACTATGTTTTCCCATACTTAGCTAATTTTGCAACGAGGTAGAAAGAGCTGAGTGAGCATTTTTATGATGTTATATATCGTACGTGTTAAGGTTTTAAGAGAAACTAATCATATGGGTTTGTTCATTTTTTAGCATAGATGATTTGTGATAAATTTAAGATCATGTGCTGAAGTGTAGTAAAAGTTATGGTTGCTCAAAGTTGGCCTCTCAAGCAGATTTAGACATAGTTGGCTCTATGATATAAGTTTTTCAGAAGGCACTATAATGGTGTTATGTATTGCATGTGTAAGCTTTCTGGGATAAATGTGTCACATGATTGGATTCTCCTATGAGAGGAGATCATCTGGTCCAAATTTGAGATATTATGAGTAAGTGTAGAAGAAGTTATTGAGGTGAAAAAATGGCTACTTAGGCATATTGATAGGGTTCGCATACTTGGTCATTTTTGTAAGTGTTAAAGCTTGATCAAGATCGATAGTGCATGATTGCTCCAAGGAGTCAGGAAGTAGTGAGATAAAGATAGGTGCATGATGTTTAACATATAATCAAAGGTGTAAGATAAGGATCTAATAACAAGTGAGTATTTGTATAGATTACTGAATGGTGAATGTTGATCATTAAAGACCTATTTAATTTGTAGAGACCAATGAAGCACATTGAGTCAAAATTCCTAGATTGCTTGAGATATATTCAAAATGATAGAGGTTTAATGATTATGCATCGAAGAATATATGTTAAAGATCGATCAAGATCAACAAAGTGTATTTAATCTAAAGTTGAAATGACATGAGATGTGAGCAAACTTTCTGAGGTTTAACTATGACTGTTTGATTTTGAATATTTGAATTTGTGAAAGAAAGACCAGTGTCTAGTTTTTGGACCATACATATTGGTAGAAGTCAAATTTGCTATTGTAGTAAAAATAAAAGTGGTAGAGGATTCTAAGGCACATCTAGTTATATGGATTTAAAGATCTAAAAGTGTGTAAAGATAGAGATATTGATATCCAAAGCTGATCATGTTTTCATATATGTTCTACAAGTGACCCAAGAAGGATATTCAAGCTTATGTAGATGTTGTTTTGATGTTTCATGGTGAATTGGCTATTGGGGAGTGTTGTAGACTCCATGAGGATGATTTGTGAGTATTTTGGAGGTGTGTTAAATATATCTTGAGTATGAAAATTGCTTAAGAAGTTGATTATTTATTCAATAATGGTGTTCCTATGTATAAGGTCTCAGTTTGAGTTGTTTGAGTATACGTAGAGGTAAGCTAAGATGTCTTTGATCATTAGAGGATGTTGAAGGGAATATAAGGAGTGTACCTGTGTCTTTGAAAGTAGTCCTATGTTATTATTTTTCTTGAGGGTGAGCTAAATTGGTGAAAAGGCCTCCACGAGACTTATAAGAGTTACAAGGGCCTTATTAAAAGGTGTAGATACTTAAGGATGACCCATAGATGCTATGGCCAACCTATGGAGATTGTTTTGAGCCATGTATTCATGTGTTAGATATTTTAATGGTTAAGACATGACTAATGGCCGACCAATATGTTTTTAATCATGAATTCTCTATATATAGTGAAACTAAATGTGATGGTTTCTAGACTTACATAACTTGGAGAGGAGTGAGCATTGAAGCAAAAAAGAGAAGAGGTTGAGTGTGCCTAATGGTTGGGTTGATGAGAAAAGCATATTGAAGACTATGAGTATGACTTCTAGGTCATGTTTTTGATGGAAAAATAGTGCCCTTACAAGTTAAGCAAGAGTGAAGAGGCCTAGAGTGATCCAAAAGGATATTTTGGATGTCTTGAGAATGAGTGAATGATTGATTGTGTTTATGAGAGCTTGGTGGCTAGTTTGAGAGACTTATCAAAGTGTGGATAGTGTGTATGGCCATCTAGTCATGTTGTTGAAGCTATGATAAATTTATTGATGTGAAGGATGCATTAAGTGTGCAAAGTTGAAGATTAGGGTTAGTTGGGATATGCAATTTATCCTAATTAATATTTATATGTTGGTTCAAGTATGTAATGTGATTTGGCCAATAGGGTGTGTTGAGTGATAGTGTTATTGATAAAAGGTAAGAAGAGTAATATCCAGAGATCCATCATCAGGTGTTAAAGACATTAGTTCTAAGGTGGAAATGTTCTTATCAAAGGAGGGTCCAAAGGAGTTGGTCTTTCTTAGGGATAGTTGCTACTTGTAAAATATGTATTCTACTAAAGGAAAGTGGTCTAAAGGAGTTTATCATCTTAGGGGTAGGTGTCCCTTGTGAAATAGGTGTTTAAATAAAAACCTTTGGTAGGAGGACATGATCAACATTTTTTGATCTAAAGGAGTTGATCAGTCTCTTGTTTATAATCATATTATAGGACAATAGTCCATGTGTTTGTACACTTTAGAGTGGGTTTTATTACCCAAGAGGGGTTTCCATGTATTACATGTGTTATGTGCTTGATCTTGAATTATCTTTACTATTTATTGCTATGAATGATGTATGCCTCATGAATGTATGTATTGAATGATTAAGAGTTTGAAGGAATTGGAATTCAAATTGTAATTATATGGGCTCACTAATTCACACCCATCTCAATGATTATACCTCTAATAATTGGTATCTGGGCAGGTCCTTTGGAGAAAGCCTAACAACTTCAAGGTGATCCTAAGTAGGTACAAAGATGGATAAGCAGTTGAAGAAAGAAAATCAATAGTGGAAGGCTATGATCAAGGCATTTGAGGAACATATATGTTCTTTGAAGAAAGATTCCAAAGAGGATGAGAATGATATCAATGATATCAAGGTTTAGTTAGTAGACTCCAAGATAAGTTTATGTTCAAAAGAAAAGGACATCATGCTTGATAACAATAGAGAGGATGACTTCAAAGAAGAAAAGAAGTATCAAGAACAGATCAAGTCTATAAAATTACATACATATAGATTGAAAGACTTGGCCAATAAGATCAAAAAAATGAAGAAAAGATCAATATTCTTGAGGATTAGTTAAGGACTACAAATGCAAATCTAAAATTAAAAGAAGATGAATGTAATCAGCTAAAGGTTGAAATGAAGTCATTGAAAAGTGAACATGAGCTTGTTATAGTCAAGTTGGATAAGATGGAAAGGAAGCATGAGAAGCTTGAGCAAGTGAAGAAGAATTCAAACATGAAGAGCAATGTCGAAAGGTCAATTATACAACCTAATGCTGTAAGGTATGCTAGTTTATTTCATGGTCATTGTTATACATGTAATAAGTATGGTCATAGATTTAAGGATTGTAAAGGGAAGTTAGCCAAGAACGTATCCTCATAGAGCCTTGGAAGACTAATGTAATTTCCCCATTTTTGGCATGATCACCTATCATATGTCAGCTAGCCCAATTATTCCTATAGGCTAAGTCGAAGAGGCAAGGGAATACCTTGGATAGTTAAATTATATATTTAACTATTTTTATTTGGTAAAACAAAAGTGGAATATGACTTTGGATATTTTTGGAGAAGTCAAAAATATTAAATAATTTTCTAAGGGTAGGAGTGAACCACTTGGAGAGTGGAAAAAAATAAAAATAAGAGAAAAATGGGAAATAAAACAAATTACAATTAATGAAATATTTTATTTATTAAAGTATTATATTTTGGCCAAAGGTGACCGCCCAAGTTTTTATAAGGAAAAATAAAATAAATGTTGGAGGTGGACTTAAAAATAAAATAAATCATATTATATTTGGGCACCCAAGTTAAATATTATAAAAAAGGCATTTGGGAGTCATTTTTGATCATCTTATGTTATTGTCATTTCATATTCAGAGAGTTTCTCTTTGGCTATAACAGAGTTTTAGCTTTATTCTAAGGATGAAAACCCTTGGGAATCCAATGAGTTAGATAAAAACCTAGCTCACCGCGTGAAGATTTCATGAAGCAGATCTAATTGGACTTCAATACATTATTTTTGGCATCATTTTGGAGCACAAAGGCATCATTATATAGATTTGGCGCTGCTAGGTTGTAATTTTCTAATTTGATGAAATTGCCATCAAATATCAAATTGGAAAGGAATGATTAGGGAATAAAGGTATATATTTTTGATTGCAAGTTATTGTAGCCACTATGATAGGAATTTCCATGAAATCAGTGGAAGGGTTGGTGAGTTATTAAGTCACAAATTGATCCTCAAAACCTATAAATGGCTATACGAGGAAATCACCACACTTGGAGAGACATATTTTATGATTTGGAGCTTCATTCTAATTGGCCAAAATTAAAGATTAAATTTTGGCCTTTGATAGGTGAAATCATAGATATTGGAGGAAAAATTGTGGCTTATAAAGTGTAAATCAGTCTTGCCATACATCAACAATTTAATTGCAGACATTAGGGTTTAAATTTGGAAGAGGAAATGATCATAAGTTTACCTTTGGAAGACTTCAAACCCTAGGTGCTTCATCATAAGCATAGTCACTACCTTTATCAAGAGTTTTTGGCCATGTTTGAATTATAATAAAAATTTGGGATGACCAAAATAGTTAAAGGATCAGCTACAATAGTCTAAAGTTTCATGTTCGGTCATTATAAATCACTTCAACATTTATTCATAAATCATAAAAGTCACATTGTTGAAGAGCTAACTCACAGGTATGTTGTAATCCATTTAACATTAAAATATTTTCATATTGTATCCATTTTCATATGATGTAATCAGCTTGATATAGATTGTATCAGACTTGATATCTGTTGTATTCAGAGCTATTATAGTGATAATTAAATCAGATTTGAAGTTGAATGCTTAATATTTGTTTATGAAAATCTGTTGGTTATAATTTCCATTTATTGGCAATTTTTTTGGTATTGAAAATCAATTAAAAATAATAAAAACAAACACCTAAACACCCAAAAATTATAACTCAGTCACATTGCATGCCAAGTGTTTGATAAAATGCCAAACCATCAATACTAGAAATTAAGGGGCAAATTGACAAGGGGTTCTTATAGTGGTATCAAAGCTTGGATCTTTCTAGCCTGTTGGGTCAAATTAATTGATCTCATCTCATTTTAGATCAATTTTAAGTTGTGGATAATGAGTTAGTTAATTATGGGAAAGATGACTAGCATGGAAAAGATCATGAAGGACCTTACTCAGACATAGTGAAGGTTAGCTCATTATAAATTTTTTCTATCGAGACAATCTAGAAACTCTAGTGAATTATCCACATCTACAAGTAAAGCTTCAACACATCAATATATAAGGGAAGAAATACTTAGCATGTTTGAGGAATATGATACTCTCCCTCAATATGTTAAGAAAGAATTACCTTTCATTGATTTCATGGACTTGCATCCAAGGAAACACTACAAGATTGATTTAGCAAATAAATAATACCATATGATAACTCTTAATCTATTTACATAAGAAAAGTATATAAAAGATACAAGTGATGTTTGTAAAAATCTTCATGAGGAGTTCGAGAAACATGCTGATTTAGTACATAAGGATAAAAGGATAAAATCTTGTACTGATTCTAATGTGGTCCCATTATCCTAATAAGAAGAAACACACGAGGCATCTACAAAGGTGGTAAATATGATTTCCTTTGACATAGAGCATGTTGGTTTAGAGCTTGAAATTAATAAACCATATGAAGGTATGGATTCTATTGGTGTTCCTTTGATTGATCACAATGCTGTCCCACTATTCATGCTTAAAGATTGCAAAGCATCTACAAATGAGATAGCTAATTTTGATGATGATAAATTCTCTACACATGAGGGAAAATTAGTAAAATTGTTGCATGGAAGCCAAGGTCACTTTCATGACTTTGATCAAATGTCTTTAAAATTGCAATATTTGGAAGATCAAATTGATAAACATTCTTCATTACCTACAACAAAATTCTAGTCTTCTATGGTAGCCACATCCAAAGAAAGGCACAAGGTAAGATTTGAATTTATAACTTATAACAATAGTCCTAATTTTTTGACTTGTAATAGCAAAAATTTACCTTTACATACTCATGAGTTAGCAGCCCATATTCATGGAGAAGAAAATGATATGGATTCACCTAATGTTGGAGTTCAAGTTTTGAAAGATAAACATGAGCCATTGGTTGATGATGCAACTAGTAAGAGGACTGATTTTGTGCTTTATGTCATAACATATGTTAAAAGAAACCAAAAATTATGTGATGAATGGTTGAGGAGAGCTAGGGAAGCCAACTTTTTTGCTACCTAAACAAAGCAACACCTTATGATGGTAAGGGAAAAGTTGAAATTAGAATTGTATGCTCTTTGTGGACCAACCAACAATGTTATGCATGCATGTGAAGAGGAAAATAAATGTGAATCAAATTTGGATAAGAGTTTAATCCTAATTAAGAACTTGATGAGGCTTCTAGTGTTAACACAACACCATCTTGATTATGCTTTATGTTGAGGCCAACATACCCCAATTTTCAAAACTTGGGACCCTTGAGAATCCATGAAGGTTAATATGAAAATATGACATGTTTAGATCATGAGTAGAATTTGAAGATCATCCACTTTATTAAAGACAAGCTTATTAATTTTGATTTTGCTTTAAGTTTGTCTAACATTTTTAATATTTGATCTTCATGTCTATTATTTGTAGGCTCCAAGGCATTCTTGCTAAAAAATCCATGTTCCAAAAACCCTAGCATAAATCCTCAATTCAAATTTGAATATTGGTGGGAATTAAATTGGTGAGAACCTTTTAAAATCCATTTTGGACTAAAGCATAATTTCCATGTTTAAAGCTTTGGTCATATTTTTTAACATGAGTAAACTTAGGCTCAAATATGCTTGGTCCCCTTTATTATCCCCCCCCCCCCCCCTTTTATTCCTTATATTTCTAACTAGGTATTGTATTCATCTTATAGGGTCCCCTTTTAATATTTACCAACTCGGTCCCTTTGGTTTATACCTTAGCCTAAAGTTTTAATCCTAAGACCCCATTATATTTATTAATGAAAATGAGACCTTAGCACTAATACTTTATCCTAAGTCTTTTATTTACCATGGGTCTTAACTTAACTTCCTTTCTTCTCGTAGATCCAATGACCCTCACTTCATCATGACATTTCATCTGATGGAGCAAGGAAAACCCTTCCTTTAACCTAAAAAACATGAAACTCACAAGATCTAATGGTTCACACTTCCTTTCAGCCTTTCAATTAGATGGTGTGAGGAAATCCTGATAAGATCTAGTATTTAGTCCTTTAGACTAATTACATTTGAGCACTTGGATCATGATCGATAGTTCTTGCTTCATCATAGACCAAAGATCAAATAGAATGAAGACCTTATTGAAAATTAAAAAGCTTAGGAGCACTATGGAGTTGACACATGGTGCTCTCACATTTGAAGGTTAAAATAAAAGGGACCCACATGTCATAAGGGACCAATCATGAGAAAGCTCCCAGATTGTGATCAAATGGCTCTCACTTCATTGAGGATCTTGATCCATTCGAGTTAATTAAGTCTAAGATCCTAGGAAGCCCCATAGAGGTACCAAGTGGCACTCTTGCATTGGGTCATATAAATTTGATGAGATTAAATTTGACATTCATGCAACCATCATTTTGACGTCCTTGAGGATGTATGTGACATTTTTGCGACCATCAACTTTAAGCCCATCAAATTAAAATCTTCGCTAACTTAAAATTGACATTCATGCAACCATCATTCAATGTCCATGAGGATGTATTTGATGTCCAAGAGACCATTAAATTTAAGCTAAAGAATTATTTTTCTTAAGATTAAAATAATCTCCAAAATGTTGTTAGAAAGCTCGTGAATTATATTGCAGATGACTAGGAGCCCCTGGAAGATGCTCAAACACTAAAAATATTCAATCTAGAAATATTAAAATGGTCTTATGGTCTAAGTATATGAAACATGAACTTTGTCTAAGTCTATACCTTAAGGTCCCCATTGCATTTTATACCATGAACCAGAAACTATAGACTTATACTAAATCTCATTTAAAAAAAATCTTTGTGACGTAGAACTTAGACCAAACACTCCTAACCAAAGGTTTTAGTGTGTTTATTAATGCAATAAAACTCTATTTGACACTAGATCATTTTTACCCCTTTGAGCATGTTCTATAAGCTTGACATAAATATTTTAGCCCAAAGTATACATTGTGTTTATTAAACATAACATAAAATTTGGCCTAAGATATTTATCCATGGTCTCCTTTGTATGAATCCAAAAGACTTACGCATAAACACTTTAGCCTAAAGTTTTTTTAATGCTTAATAAACATGAAATAAACCTTAGCCTAAGAGGTTTAAACCTAATCCCCTACCTTAATAATGTGATAACTTAAATCTTGGGCATTTTTGCAGATCAATGGCTCACATTTTCATCATAGAGGAATGATCCAATGACATGAAGACCCTATAGACTTTTAAATCAAATATCAACAGCCTATAGGCTCGACGCATGGTGAAAGCACATTCAAAGCAAAGCCAAAAAATGATCCAACAATTCATGCTTCATTACGTTTCATGATCCAACGATGTGAAAACACCAAAGACTTTGAAAAATAACTCAAAGTCCCCATGGAGGTGCCAAGTGGTGTTGGAAATATTGTCATTGATGTCAAAGGTCTAGCATTATTGGTGATAAAGGCACCATTGCATTTAATGGTGTTTTTAATATTCATATCTTGGCTAATGTGTGTTAATATTTATTTAATATTAATGAATATATTTTTGGTTGCATATAAGTCAAAAGAGGGCCCATGGAGAATTCAAAGAGTCATAGGGTAAAAGATAAATGAGGAATGGGATGCATTTTCTCATGAAGAGTCATCTTGAGGAATTCCAAGAGTCACCATGTGAAGACAAAAGAGGTATGACACAATTTTCCTATTAATGAAGGGACACTTTGAGGAATATGAAAAGTGACCAAGATAAAGACAAAAGGGGACATGATGCTTTTACTTATGAAGAGTCACCATATAAATTTTTAAATGCAAGGATACAAAGGGTCATGTAAGTTTAGCACCATTCTCCATATAGATTGAAGGGTCACAAAGGGTGAATGCCAAAGGTCATTTGGAAAGCTATAAATAAATGCTTGAGAAGCCATTTGTAATATGCAAGAGAGTGCATGGTTTATATTTGTTTTCAAAGAGAGAAAAGTAGGAGATATTGTAGAGTTCTATCATTTGTTGAGTAAGCAACATTGAGAGATAGTTATGTTTTATACACAAGAGGTGTTAGTGCTCTTGTGGGTTGGTGCTCACAAATATTTGTAAGGGGTTGGTGCTCCTGTGGGTTATTGATCATAAATAGTTGTTGTGTTGGTGCTCGGTAAAGGGGTTGGTGCTCTTGCAGGTTGGTGCTTGCAAACTTTGTATTTTGAGTTGATGCTCATTCATATACTTGAGATTGTTCTCCATGTTTTTTCCCACTTTGGGTTTCCATGTAAAAATTTGGTCTCTCTCTCTCTCTCTTGTGTGGTGTAAATTATTATTTTGGTTTTATTACATATCTTGAATGTATGATTAAGTGGTTAAAGAAAAGAAATAAAATTAAGTAAAAAGATATATAATTTACTGAATCACCCCCCTTCTCAATATATTTCATGCTTAACAATTGGTATTAGAGCATGTTCCTTTTGAAAAAGTTGTACAGCTTGAAGGTAGATCAGGAAAGCATAATGGCTGGATCACATGAAGGATTTTACACAAATAAGGAACCTTTGTTTGATAGGATAAATTATATTTTTTGGAGCATAAGGATGAAGACTTATTTGATGGCCCTTGGATTCAACATATGGCAAGCAGTGGTAGAGGAATATGAAGAGCCATCAACACTTGTAACTACTCTGGCAGAAAAGAAGGAAAGTGAAAATAATGCTAAAGATTTAAATGCCATTTTATGTGGTTTATGTGAATCAGAATTTATTAAAGTTATGCAATGTAAGTCTGCTCATGAAACTTGGGTAAAACTTGAGAATATTTACAAAGGTGATGGAAAGGTTCAGCAAGCTAAGCTTCAGACTTTCAAAAGATAGTTTGAGAGTTTGAAGATGGAAGAAGAAGAAAATATAACAAGTTATCTTTTGCGAGTTGATCAAATAGTTAATCAGATTCAAGGTCTTAGAGAAAATTTAGAAGAATCAAATGTGCTTCAAAAAGTTTTGAGATCTCTACCATTGAGATATGATACAAAATTTTTGGCAATTGAAGAGATGAAAAATTTAGCCAATCTAAAGATGGATACGCTTCATTGTATTCTTAAGACATGAGAAGTGGGATTAAATAAGATAAACCTTCAAAAATAAAAGCTACTTTCAAGACATCAAAGAAAGATAAGGCTAAGATTCAAGATTCAAGAATCAAGTGATAGTTTTAGCGATAATGAAGATGACAACGGAGCTCTTTTCATTCACAAGCCAAAAAAGAGCACATGTAAATATAAAAAAAAATTACCTTTTAAATGTTTTAATTATGGAAAGATTAGACATTTTGTAGCTAAATGCCCAAATAAGGGTAATGATGACAATGAAGAAGGAAAGTCTACATATAAGAAGTATTTCAAAGGTAAATTCAAGAAGGGATTCGAGAAGAAGAGTTTGTATTCTAAAGATCCTAGCTCAATCGAAGATAGTGGAGTCAATGATTCAGAAGAAGAAGATATTCTATTCGTGGCCACACATGAAGATTCCTCTACTAACAAAAGTAAAAATGATCAAGAAGAAGAACAAGATGAAGTTGAAGTGAATCTGGAAGGACAACTCATTTGTTCCTTAGAAGAGTTAAAATCTCTTGAAAAAAAAAATTGAAGATTAAAGCTCCAGATTGAAAAAAATAAAAAAGAGTCAAAGGAAATAATTGAAGATCTACAAGCACACTTTGAATAAGCCAAGAATGAAGAAGATCTAATGAAACAGTTGAAAATAGTAAGTAAAGAATATGAAAGGTATGTTATTGAAATTGCTTCTTTAAAAGCAGATCTTGAGAAAACAAATAAAGTAATCAATGATATAATAACCAATGATTCAAAATTTGAGAATATGACTAATATGTTGCATAAGATATTATAAAACCAAAGATCAATGTCAGATAAAATAGGTATTGGATTTAAAAAAGAGAAAGAGGAGGTCACTACTTTCATAGACAAGGAAAAAGGAAAAAGCTATGCTAAAGCTCTTACAAAATAAGAAATAAAAATGGAAGAAGTTAAGAATACATAGGACATCTCAAACAAAGAAGGATGGAGAGAACAGAGCTAGAAAAGGTAATCAGGTTAGAGATACAAAAATAAGTCCTATTTTTATGGTTACTTTTTTTATTGTAATGGATATGGTCATAAAAACATAGAATGTTGAAAAAGGGCTAACAATTTTAGAAATAAGGAGAAGGAAATTCATATAGAGTCAAGTAGAAGTCACAACTCTTTTGCACCTCTATCAGGCTTTAATAAAGAAGCCATAATATGTTATAAGTGCAAAAACTTTGGACACATAGCTCGGTATTTTAGAAGCGTGTTCAAGTTAGTCAAGAAAGACCAGAGTTTCAAGGCTTCATTCATCAAGAAGAAAGTTTAGATAGGTTCATGGTAAAAGAAACAACCTAAAAAATCTATATTGGTAAAAATAGCTTTGCATGTAAGAAATGAAGAAAAGCCATGGTTCATTGATAGTGGATATTCAAGGCACATGATAGGAGACAAGAGTAAGTTCATAACCTTGAAGAAGATCAATGGTGGCATAGTGAAATTTAGAGATAATACTACTACCAAAATTGTTGGAAAAGGTACACTAAGTTTGGATAAAGGTAGAACTAAAACTAAAAATGTTTTGTATGTAGAAGGTCTTAAGCATAATATTTTGAGTGTAAGTCAAATGTGTGGTCATGGGCACACACTAAAGTTTTATATAAAAGGTTATGAAATTAGAAGAAAAGATTCAGATGTGTTGGTTGTAGATGCTCAGAGAACAAGAAATAATTTGTATATGCTATCAAACATCAAAGATCAAAGATGTTGTTTGAGTCAGATTAAAGAAAGTTGGATATAACACAAGAGAATGGGGCACATAAATTTTGACAATCTTGTCAACATCAACAAGAAGTAAGCAGTTAGAAATCTTTCAAAGATTACAAAGCCATCCAACATGCTTTGTGAACCTTGTCAACATGGAAAGTAGGCTAGAAGGCAGTTCAAAACAAAAGAGTACTTGACTACTTAGATGCTAGAGCTTGTTCACACTGATCTGTGTGGTCCTATGAGAACTCAAAGTACTCAAGATTAGAAATATTTTATGTTGCTTATTGATGATTTTTCACATATTACTTGGGTAATATTTTTAAAGAAAAAATTAAAAGCTTTCAAACATTTCAAAGCATTCAAAGCATTAGTTGAGAATGAAACCGATTTGAAGATTAAGTGTCTAAGATTAGATCAAGGAGGAAAATTCATGTTAGATCAATTTATTGTGTTTTTTTGAAGACCATGGAATAAGGAGACATTATTTAGTAGCTAGAACTCCACAACAAAATGGAGTAGTTGAATGGAAAAATAGAATAGTTCATGGAATGGTGAAGATAATGCTAAATGAATTCAATATAGCATATAAATATTGGAGAGAGGTAGTTACTACAGTAGTGCATATTTATAATAGAGAATTATTGAGAGTCAATAGTGACAAGACTCTTTATGAGCTATGGAAAGATAAACCAATAATGGTTAATTATTTCAAAGTTTTTGGCAGCAAATGCTTCATAAAGAGAACTGATGAAAAACTTGGTAAGTTTGAATCTAGAGCAGATGAAGGTATATTTTTTGGTTATTCTTGAAAAATTAAAGCTTATAAATGTTATAATGAAAGAACTAAGAAATTTTTTAAAAGTGCAAGTGTCAGGATAGAAGAAGATGGAACACAAAGAATCAGTAATCTAGTAGACATTCCGGAAATCATTAAAGAGAAAGTTTTTGAAGAATCAGATAAAGATGAGAAGAAGGAGAAAAAGGGAACCAAAACTCCATCCAAATATGTTTAGAGAAATCATAATTAAAGTGACATCATCAAGTATATAAATGAAGGAATTCACACCAGAAGAATGATGGTAAGTGAATATGAGCAAATTAATTTGTCTTTGTTATCCAAAATTCAGCCTAGAACTTTTTTAGAAGCGAAACATGATAAACATTAGGTTAAGGTTATGGATGAAGAATTAAATTAGATAGAAAAGAATGATGCTTAGGAATTAGTGCCTAGACCAAAATATCATAATGTGATAGGAATAAAATGGGTTTATAAAAATAAGTTGAATGAAAATGGAGAAGTGACCAAAAATAAAGCAAGATTAGTATGTAAAGGATATGCTCAGATTGAGGGAATAGATTTTGAAGAAAATTTTAGACCAGTGGCAAGGTTAGAGGCTATTATAATGTTTCTTGCATAAACAATGTTAAAAAATTTAAAAGTATTTCAGATGGATGTCAAATCTGCCTTCTTAAACGAGAATCTAGAAGAAGAGGTCTACATTAAGCAACATGAGGGATTTATTTTCTCAAATATTAGTATCCATGTAAGCAAATTTAAGAAAGCATTGTATGGATTGAAACAAGCTCCCAGAGCCTGGTATGCAAGACTTGATAAGTACCTGCAGGATCAAGGTTTTAAGAGAAGATTTGCTGATAGTAATCTCTACATTAAAATAGAAGGTGAACATCAATTGATTGTTGTATATGTTGATGATATCATTTTTGGAGGAAATATTGAAAAGATGACAAAATAATTTTTTAATAATATGCAAAAATAATTTGACATGTCTATGCTTGGAAAATTATCATTTTTCTTAGGATTGCAAATATTTCAGTCAGATAAAGGAATTTTCACATCTCAAAATAAATATTCCAAGGAAATGTTGAATAAATTTGGTTTTGAGGATTGTGCACTAATTGGCACACCAATTTATGTAGGAAATAAGGTGAGAAAGGATGAAGATTCACCTATTACAGATCAATATTTGTATAGATCTATGATTGGTAGTGTTTTATATTTGATAGCATCGAGGCCAAACATCATGCATGTAGTAGGTATGGTTGCAAGATATCAGTCATCTCCAAAAGATAGTCATGTTTAGTTGGTGAAGAGAATAATTAGATATATCAAGGGGACATTGGATTATAGATTATGGTATCCCACAGGTAGAGATTTCACTTTGGTTGCTTATACAGATTCAGATTGGGCATGGTGCTTGGATGACATAAAGAGTACAAGTGGAGGATATTTCTTCCTTGATGATAGCTTAGTATCATGGATAAACAAGAAGCAAAATTTAGTATCACTTTCTACAGCTGAAGCAGAATATATTGTAGTAGTATTGTGTTGTACTCAAGTGCTTTAGATGAAGCAAACTTTGGAAGATATCAAAGTAAAGTATGATGAACTTATTTTTATTTTTTGTGATAACACAAGTGCTATTAATATTTCAAAGAATCCAGTGATGGATTCAAGAACAAAACTTATTCCTATTAGATATCACTTTTTGAGAGAGTAGGTTGTAGATCAGCAGGTTAAGATGGAATATATCAGTATTATAGAGCAGATTGCATATATTTTCACAAAGTCACTACCAAAAGACACATTTGAGTATCTATGAGAGAAGTTGGGAGTAATTTCTTTTACTTTTTTCCATTGAGGTTTAGCATCAGTTAAGAGGGAGATAAGTGTTAGCTCCAAGTAGGCCCTTTGCCATTGATGTCAAAGGGGGAGAATAATAGGTACAGGTATAAGTACAAAAATAGGTACAAGTAATAGGTACAGGTTCCTATAGTAAGGGGGAGTTACTGTATCTTTTTAAGATGGTAGTATGTGCAAGTTTTAGGATGTGGTAGTTTCAGTTTGAGGTTGCCATCAATGACAAAGGGGGAGATTGTTGGAAATATTGTCATTGATGTCAAAGGTCTAGTATTATTGGTGATAAAGGCCCCATTGCATTTAATGATGTTTTTAATATTCATATTTTGGCTAATGTGTGTTAATATTTATTTAATATTAATTAATATATTTTTGGTTGCATATAAGTCAAAAGACGGCCCATGGAGAAGTCAAAGAGTCACGGGGTGAAAGATGAAAGAGGAATGGGATGGATTTTCTCATGAAGAGTCATCTTGAGGAATTCCAAGAGTCACCATGTGAAGATAAAAGAGGTATGGTGCATTTTTCCATGAAGGGACACTTTGAGGAATATGAAAAGTCACCAAGATAAAGACAAAAGAGGAAAGGATGCTTTTGCTTATGAAGGTCACCATATGACTTTTCAAATGTAAGGATACGAAGGGTCATGCAAGTTTAGCACCATTTTCCATGAGGATTTAATGGTCAAAAAGGGTGAATGACAAAGGTCATTTGGAAAGCTATAAATAAAGGTTTGAGAAGCCATTTGTAATATGCAAGAGAGTGCATGATTTTTATTTTTTTCCAAAGAGAAAAAAGAAGGAGATATTGTAGAGTTCTATCATTTGTTGAGTAAACAACACTGAGAGATAGTTGGGTTTTATACACAATATGGGTTGGTGATCTTGTGGGTTGGTGCTCACAAATATTTGTAAGGGGTTGGTGCTCCTATGGGTTGGTGCTCAAAAATAGTTGCTGTGTTGGTGCTCGATAAAGGGGTTGGTGCTCCTGCAAGTTGGTGCTTGTGAATTTTGTATTTTTAATTGGTGCTCATTCATATAATTGAGATTGTTCTCCATTATTTTTCCCACTTTGGGTTTCCACATAAAAATATAGTCTCTCTCTCTCTCTCTCTCTCTCTCTCTTGTGTGGTACAAATTATTATTTTGGTTTTATTGCATATCTTGAATGTATGATTAAGTGTTTAATGAAAAGAAATTAGATTAAGTAAAAAGATATATAATATATTGATTCACACCCCCCCTCTTAGTATATTTCATGCTTAACAAGTGGCACAACCCTGAAGCTTGGTATCAAAAGGAGCCAATCACAAACAAAGACCCAAATAAGGATCAATGGTCCATGGGCACTCACAGGATCTTCATACAATGGTGAAAAATAAAAAAAGGGTATTTTTAAATGTCAATGGCTAGTGATCAAAACACATTTATGAAAAATTCCATGAAATGTTTAAATTGATGCCACATAGGCACCACACAAGTAGAAAAGAATAAAATAAGAGATCTTGTGTGCTCAAAAATATGAAATTATAAAGGCAAAAGTCCAAATCAAATCCCAAGCATGTATGAGCTATATGATAGATAAGCTACCACCATTAAAGCTCTAAAAACCTAAACCTTGCATAAAAGAGACCTAAGTGAACTCAATTGGTTACAATTCAATTTGAGAGAAGATTAATTATGTTTTTGAGCACAAAAGAGCATCACAAAGATCAATTACAATTTGGTGTGAATAGTTCATATAAGTAGAAGCCATGGTAGCTTATAGGCAATAGTTGAAAGAAGAAATGGAGCTTTACCTGTCCACAAATAATGAAGGAAGAATCTTCAAGGACATTGAATTAGATGTCATAGCTCTAAATAATGGAAACAAGAATTGGTTTGAACTCTTCTTCACCATAAAGGAGCTGAAACCCATCACCAAAGAGGATCAAAGAATTTTCATGGTTAGTAGGAAGTACTATGACCTGGTCATTGTTAAAATGGCCAACCTTCATTATGCTATTGCAAAGCTTGAGGTATTTCATTGTATTGATGTGCTTGCTCCTATATTTTTTGATTATATAATAGAAAATGATTAAATCATCTGTGAAGGAAATTATAATAAGGCACCCTACATTTTCTCCTTGGCCTTTGAAAATTACTATAAACTCCCAATCCCCCATGTAGACCTACCCAAAATCAAGGAGTGGACCAACAAGCATGACCTAGACACCATCCTTCAACCATGATGCTCCAAGGAAACCATGTGTTCAAGGACCTTGAGGGAAGGATCCAAATTGTAAAACTTAGGGAAGGGATTAGGGTAATCATGAACCTATTAAATATAACATCAGGAGCCCCTTCAACCACATATGTAAAGAAGACTTGGGTCTCCTATGTATATTTCATGGTAGAGGAGAAGCTCACCCCTCCTATTGGAGACTTGATAGGTGTCTTCTTAGGAAAAAAATTCACTGTTATCAAAAGGAAGAGAGCCAATAAATTTTACATGATGTCTTACTTAATAGATGCCCTACTTGCTTCCATCAACTTACTAGGCATCAAGAATTGGTCTCGTAAAGGTAAAACCACCATATCCCACCATTATTTAAAATTGCACATCTTTAAATATAAGAACCATATAAAATTCATTTGTGACTATGTATACCCAACCCTGGTGGAGGTTATTATAGGTTGTCCCATGCCTAGGGCTCATCCATTGATCAAGAAATATATAGAGATGATGGGGGATATCTAGTTCTATCCAGATGACACAGTTTTCAAAATTGAGGGAATCATGTCCTCACCCTACACATTACCTATGTATGTACCTAGTAAGTTATTAGAGCAAGAAATTTTCTCTTAACTCATCAATAGGGTTGATGGAGTTTTTAAGGAGAAGAGGAAGGGCCTTATCCATCCTTTTCCCCTAATCATTGGAAGGATCGTGCTATAAGAATAGGAGTAGGTTGAGATCATATCTAAACGTAGGGACTCATTTGGATTCCAATTTTATGAGCTCAAAATGTGGGATCCCAATAATATAGTGAGTGACCATTTGAATTCAAAATAACTATGTAAGCCAGTATATGTGCATCAACTTGGTGTCCATGACACTATTTACATCAGGGAATTTTTTTTTGAGGAGGTGTTGACCAAGATCAAAAAACACAACATTAACCTTGTGCATATGTTAACAAGTGATGATAAACTAGTAGGAGAAGTGTGGAAGATGCATCCTCTCTAATATAATTTACTACCCTCATCTTATAGACCACCCCAAGAGTAGCCTCAATTGGAACAACCACAACCTCAAAGACAAATTAAACAAGGACATGGCAAAGAAAAGCTAGAAGAGAGAATAGGAGAGGGACCCTCATCTTTAGCCTTGCCCCAAAGGCCACCATCTCTAGTTAAGTATTTGGACATGATTGCCTTAGATCCAGATGAGATAGTTGAAGGTAACCTTAGAGACCTTACTGAGGCATATGGAACTGATAAGGATGAGGCGTAGATTGAAGAAGCACAAGCTGAAGTAGAAGGGACTGAGGAGAAGAAATAAAAAGAGGTTGCCTTTGACATAGTTATAGTAACACCCAAGGAAAAAAGGAAGGTAGATATGGCATTGGTCCCTGTTAGACCAAAAAGGCCACGATTGACCCTTATCCGATTAGTGAAATTAATCTATTCAGTGAAGAATTCCCCATACATGGGCTAATCATCCCTGATTGGTTTATCTATGTCAAACTATAGAAGATCCCCTCTCTGTCCCACTCATGGGCACTCATAAAAGCTATCAACATAGATATACATGATGACATCAAGCTATGGATTAGGGTTATAATAAAGGAAGAAAAATAAATAAGGATAGTGGCCACTATAGGGCTAAAAGTAAGAAAATGGATACTCTTGGAGCATCAAGCAGTATAAGAATTGAGGTTCTAGAACCTCTAAAGTTCATATATCCAATCACCACTATCCAATTATATCTAGAGACAACTGGATTAAAGAGGGTGGCCACTAAAAAAGCCATGGTGGGAGCTGAGGAGTTCACCTTCCATAAGGTTGAACCTTTTATAGGTCTAACTCGAGTTGAAGGGAAACAACCAAGTGAACATCCCATCTATGAGGAGGATGTTGAGAGCTTAATTAAGGCCTAGTCAGCTCAAGCAAAGGTTGGGGTTAGAGGAATGAAGTAAAGGATTCACAACTTGGAAAAGGAGAAGGAAAACCTAGAGACATAGACCATTTTATCTATGTTTGATGCTATTTTGGACATGTTTGAAGCCTCCTTTTTTGATATGTTCAATTCTCTATAGTCAATGAAGCTGAGGCAAGATGCATTACACCAATAAAGTGAATTAGTCAAAGGATAGATAGCAAAATAACAGGAGGTAGATACCAAATTAAGGGGCCTCATTGGTATATTGATTAAAAAAAAGATTCTTAAATTTAAAATTACTAGATTATCCCACCTAAATGCTACTTTAGGGATAGTGGTGGACAAAATACAAAGTCTAGGTACCTGGTCAATAGGCTTGGATATACCCCTTAGGGATGATGAAGAGATGATTGCCTAGATCAAGCAATTACTTGGCACCATATTGGCTAAACCTACCAAGACCACTACCTTGGGGATTATTGAAGATGCAAAGTATAAACATAGGGTCACTCTAGTGATGCGGTTAGTCAAAATCAAGAGCCAAGGTCAGTCTAGTAGAGATAATAGCAGAATATTAGACATGATCTTCATAGCTAAGGAAAAGATAGAAGAGGCTAGGAGCATTAAGGAGGCTATGGCCAGGAATGATAAGGACTTTGATGATTTAGCTAATCACAAAAATGTTTGATTTCTAAAGCCTCTTGTGGACTTAAAGATGATTAAGGATCAACATCAGAAGGATATGGAGCTACTATAGGATTAGTAGGGGAGTCCCAAAAAAATGGGCCCACCCACTAGCTAATATTCCTTTTGTAAAACATTATAGTATTTAAAAATAGGGAATATTGTTTTTTAAGGCATATGTCAATCTGTTAGCATATTTCTTCTAGTTCAGTCTAATTTTGGAAAGCAATTTTACTCTATAACTTTCTAAAGAAGGAGAACTATCCTTATTTTTTGCACAGTTGTCTATTGTAACTAACCAGTGTACTACCTCATCTTCTTATAAAAGGCATGTATTACCATTTGTAAAGGAGGGAGAAATTTTTATACTTCAAACAATTAATGTAATCAAATAATTCTGCAAAGATTGTCCAGATTGAATGTGTCAATTATTAACATAACTCCTCTCAATTATTAGTTTTATGTCTTAAATATGAATAATTTATTTGGATTTTGAGTTGCATCTTTAGTCATATGGTTTCTAATTTGTGCACATGCTAGATTAGTTGAAAGATATAGGGATTTGCTTCACTTTATTTTGCTTTATATTCAGATGTGCAAATGCTATTTGATTATAGTAGTAAATCTTTAAAGTAAACATGGTTCTTACTTATGATTCTTTACATTATCCTTTGAAGTTTGCCTAATATATAATAAAATTTGAGCTTAGGATATTTCACATTATGTATTCATTTGGATGCATACTCTATTACAATTGATGATTTATCATAATATTTGAGACTAAGATAAGCAATCACTCATTTTTTCCTACATTACTCTCCTCATTTTCTCTTTTTTAACCATGCCACTTTATTTTAAACCCCATTGTAAATATCCATATAGAATAGTTTTTAGCTTAATTTTGGATCATAATTGACTTAGTATTAGCTGAGATACTTGAAATTTATAGATAGAACCATTATGGATCCCAACCATCAACTAATATAAATTTGTGTGGATAGTTAAATATTGCTTTGCCACTATTTCAACATAGGTAACATCAAGTTGCCACAACCTACTACTCATGCTTTGAATTCCTAGAATTCTAAAATAAGAAGTTTTCTTCAACATTAAGGACATTTGTGGTACACATAGAGGCATCAACAGGTCCCCATTGGCACTAAATGGAGGGCCTAATTATGAATTCTTTTAATCTTTGTTAACCTTAGTCTGATTTGATCTTAGGTTGATGTTGTCTTTATGATTTTGAGTGATCATTTGCTTAAGAGTGTAAATATCATTGATATTTGTGGTTTGTGACACATATTTGTGCTTCCTTTAAATAAAGATCAAAGTTTTTTGAGATTTGATACTTGTTTTTAGTAAATTTAGCTTAAGATTTAAAAATCCATAGTATTTGAGGTTATAATGACTTGTTTTGATTAAAGGTTAGCATATCTTTCTTACATATAAGTTTGTTTGGTCTTGGACTTATAAAGATAAATCATATTTATGTAATTGAATGCATCTTTGAGATAATTTAGTCAAATATCAATGTTCTTTACTATTCTTCATACAATCTTTAATAAATAAGCTTAATGTGTAGGTTTAAATCTAGTTCTTTGTAAAGGTTAACTTGACACATCGTATTTTAGATAGGATATTCAAACATCAAGCTAGAATTGCCTAGGATTAGGACAAAATCACACTTAGAGACTAGGGAGCCTTTGCTTGAGCTTGAGGTTTATAAAAAATCTAGGCGTGACAAAGGTAGATGTAGGAGATCCAAATCTCTTCCAAATTCACCTCTTCAAGGTAATTATGCCTTCAAACTTCATCTAGGTATGACTTAGTTAGGAAAATATTCAATTAATATACTAGGTATGGTACATGATCTCCCATGAAACCCTAAAAAATATTTACCTACATTTAATACAACAAAAATAGTGACTACTAAAGAGCACATAAAGTCTCTTAAGGCTACCTTAAGGTTTCTAAATGTTATGCATGAGGATGTAGCATATAGGTTGTTCCCCTTTATTTTTAAAGATGTAACTTAAGAATGGTTTTTGAATTTGCATGATAATTATATCACTAGCTGGGATGGTTTCACAAATGTTTTTATAGACCAATTTGGCAAAATTGCCAGTCCCTATGTTATTTATCACCAATTCACCACCATTAGGAGGGATGCTAATGAGCCTATTAGGTTCTTTAATGCTATATTTTAGAAAATGTATATCAGGACTATTGAACCTTATAAACTTGATGATGTTCTAGCTCTAGAAATCTACAAAGATGCAATAGATCCTATGACCTCTATATTTTTGAAGAGATCTATTCCATCTATAACTTCATTGGCCCAAGATTATTCTAAATTAGTGACCATTAATGATAAAATACAACCCCAAGTGAGAATGCCTTACTTAGTCCCAAAATCAACCCACATATGCTTATTCTCAACATCTTCCCCAACAATAACCAGAATATCCCAGCCTTGAACCAACTCCCAAACTTAAATCAATTTCCCTTAAATCATGTTGTTCCCAATTATAACTTAGGATTTTTGAGTCATCCTACTAATGTCTTCAATGCAAATGATAAAATATATTTAGTACCAATTACTAGTACTAACAATAACCAGCTGCATAACTCTAAAACCCCTAAAAATGAGAATGAGTCTATCTTGAAAATGGTTCAAAAATATAGCACTGACTTCCTTCAATTACAGAAACAAGTAGGTCATACTTGAGAAAACTTTGGTAGAAATTTATCATTTCAAAGGTTTAATAGGCCAAACAATAGGTTTCAAAATGATAGTTTTCATAATAACAAGGTTAATGAACCATCTTCTAGAAATAAGAATATGGGCATTAATCTTGTTGATATTACATTACCTAATTATTATAGAGTGCATTGCACAAACAAGCATGGTGAAATTGATTGTATAGAGTTTTTCAAAGCCTTTGAGGCTTTTAAAGAGGAGTTGGATACATTTGAAGTGGTCCCTAACAAGGAAAGTGGTGTAGGTTCTTCATAATCCAAATCATATGATCAAGCCTTCATGGTGGATACTTTTGATTTCCCTTTTCAAGAAGAGAATGAACCTGATGAGATCGCTAAGGAGATCTAAGCCTTTCAATAATTATTGAATAAGACCTATCCATTGAGAAATAAAGATACAAGGCAACCCTTGACTACCTCAACACCTTGAAACAACTTTATAACTCTTCTAAACACTTCTTTAAGTAACAATCCAGAGCCACCTAAAGGGAGAACCTCTAAACCCAACATTGATGTTCATAGTTCTAATAAAATTGGTTGTAATACTATTGAGGATATGAAGAAAATAAAGGATAACATCACTTTTCATGAACTTACATAGATTACAGAGCAAAGAGACCTCTTGCTAGAATCACTATAAAAGAAATCCAACAAGCCACCCAAGGCTGACCATGCTAATGTGAATATACACAAGGCTAAGGAAGTATTTCCTCCCTTCTTGCTCACTATCAATATTTTGGTAAGAACTTAAACAATTATTTATTGGATTCTATTGCATCTATAAATATCAAGCTTGTACGTATATACAAATAGCTAGGCTTAACACCTATAAAGTCTGTTGGGTTATCACCTAATTAGACAAATTGAGAGTTAAGGTTATTAGAGAATTGTTAAATCTTCATATGTAGTTAGATTCTGAACCTAGAGTGTAGTAATTAATTAACATTCAAGTTATTGATATTCCTGATGTTTATAGTATCTTGTTGAGTAGGGAATGAACCAAGGTTTTAAATGGCTACATGTCCATAGATTGATCACATTTATGGCTACCTTGGAAATGAGTTCCTAATCAGATCAAGGTTGAGAGAGAACCAAGGATGAAGCACATGATAACTGAGTATAATGCTATGAATGAAAGGGTCAACAAAATTGACTTAGACTTAGGGGTTTTCACTCTAGAGACTAATAAGGTATGTGATCCCAAGAGGCTCATGTTATCCTTGGACTATGGAAATTACATTTTGATGGTGCCTAGTGTAATGCTAGATTTTTAGTAGGTATTATCCTTACCAACCCTATGGGTAAGAAATACCATGCTTATTATAGACTCTAATTCCATTACACTAACAATCTTGTTGAATATGAGGCCTTCATCCTAGGTTTGTAATTTGCTATCAAGAATACGGTCATTGAACTACTAGTTTATGGGGATTCATAGCTAGTGGTCAACCAAATAAGAAGCAAATACCAATGAAAGATCTCATACTTTAAGAGGTATAAGTTCAAGGTCTAGGATTTTATTGAATCCTTTGTTGCTTTTAGCATCATTTCCATCCCAAGAGAAGATAACCAAGTTTTTGATGAGTTGGCACCTGCTGCAGTCAACCTCATGCCTAACCAAGATTCCCTAAATTTCAGCATTGAGATGATTCCTTGTCCTTTAACACTTGATAATGTTAATCATTTTCAAGTCTTTAGTGATGACCAATAGATATTATACTTTATAACCAATTATGGAGCATTTGATGCTCAGATTATTGATGAGACTAATGAAAATGCATCTAAGGAGGACAAATTTGATGGTAAAGTCATTTAGTTGAATTACAATAAGATCCTTATGTAGATGATTGCTTTAGAGAGACTGTTTGATCAAGATAAACTAGCTAAGGTTTCTAATATTCCTAAGGTAAATGGGAAAGATTATAATGTTGTTTATCTTGGTCTCCAAGATCAACCCTAGCTAGTAAATGTTAGAAAAGCCTACACAAACATTGAGAACAAGAAGAAGAACTCCTTATCCCATACAAGGATGTCATAACATAGTCTTATGATGACTTAAATATCTTTGATCTAAGGGACATCACTCACACCATCCCTCTTAAGGAAAACTGTAAACCATTCAGGCATAAATAGAGGCCTATAAACCATATCTTAGAATCAATGATCTTTAAGGAAGTTAAGAGACTACTAGATGTTAGGATAGTATTCCCCATCAGGAACTCTACCTAGGTGGCTAATTTGGTGTCAATTAGGAATAAAAATGGTGATATTAGACTATGTATTGAATTTAGGAACTTAAACAAACCATATAAGAAGGATGATTATCCTCTTCCTTCTCTTGACCAGGTTATACAAGTTGTTTCAGGTTCAGCCATGATGTCTTTTCTTTTATGGCTTTTCAAGTTATAACTAGGTATTTGTTGATAAAAAAGACATGATAAAGACAACTTTCACCACCAAGTGGGGGACATTTGCATACAAGAGAATTCCCTTTGGGCTAATAAATGTAGGAGATACATTTCAAAAGGCCATGGACCATGCCTTCCAAGGTCTAATAGGTAAATGCATCATTATATATATGGATGACCTAATAGTTTTTTATAAAAATAGGGAAGATCACTTCATGATTTTACATCAAGTGTTTAAAAGATGTAGGAGGTGGGGGATCTCCTTAAACCCTAAGAAGATTATCTTTTGTTTTATTTAAGGAAATTATTGGGTCATTTCATAACCAAGGATGAGATCTCTATGGATCCTAAAAAAGTGGAGGCCATATCTAGAATAAAACCTCAAAATAGTAAAAAAGAGTTAAAGTCATTTTTTGGTAAGATAAACTTTGTAAGAAACGTTTATTTATAGCTTTATAGAGATTGTGAAGCCATTGAATGGCATGCTCAAGAAGGATGCCAAAGTCACATGGAATGAAGAATCTAGGAAGGCATTCAATGATATCAAGGAAGTAATTAGCCAGGATCTAGTCCTAGTAAACCCTAAATTTTCAAAGGAATTCTACCTCTATTTATTTTCCTCTAATCATATGATGGCTACTTAATTAACTCAAAATATTGATGGGTGTGATCACCCAATAGATTTTATGAACCCTAATTTTAAGAATGTTGAGTTAAAATATTCATTAATTTATAATTTGCCATATGCATTAGTAAAGGCAATATAGAAATTTAGCCATTACATCCTTAGAAATAAGGTGCACGCTATTCTAACTAACCCTACCAAAAATATTATGTTAAGATAGAATGAGCTGGGAGAATGTAGAGGTAAATGTATGTTAATTTTGTAGGGGTATGATATAGAAATGAAAATAACAAAATTGGTAAGGTGCCAAGGTCTAATCCAAATGATTGATAAAACTAACCCTAGGTTAAGTATTTTCCAAATTAATGAATAGAAAATTCAATCTAGTGAATGGTATGATTCTATTATTCATTTACTAATCAATAGTACCTATCCTACAGGACTAACAAGGGAGTAAAAGAGGGATCTAAGGCTCAAAGTAACTCATTATCTAATCAAGAATGGAGTCTTATAAAGAAAAAACTTTGAGGAAGTCTATCTTAGGTGTGTTTTAAAATAGGAAGCTGCTTAAATCATGAGTACCTTCTATGAGAAGTTTGGCAATGGACACCCCTTAAAGAAGACTACTACACATAAGATCCTTAGAGCTAACTGCTATTGGTCAAGTATATTCAAAGATGCTCACAAGCATGTGAGAGAATTCCACTCTTGTTATATTTTTAACACCAAGGAGCCTAAGGCAATAATGATTTTGAAACTAATCATGGTTGACAAACCATTTTCATAATGAGGGTTGGACTCTATAGGAGTGATCAACCCAAATTCATCCAAAGGTCACAAATTCATCTTGACTACCATAGATTATTGTACAAGATGGGCTGAAGCTATAGCCACCAAACAATGTAGGATGAAGGAAGTGATCAATTTATTGGAAGAGAATATTAGTAATAGATTCAAAACTCTAGTCTCTCTAGCGTGTGATAATGGGTCTGCATTTACCTCCATAGAGATGACTGAATGGGCTTATGATAATGGCATTTGCTTAAAGTTTTCATCTAACTATTATCCCAAAGGAAATGGAGTCTTAGAGTCCAATAAAAATTTCATGAAGGCAATCAAGAAGTCTACTAAAGACAATCCCAAGACTTGGCACAAGTTGCTCAAGTACACATTATGGGTAGATAGGATCAAGATTAAA
Source organism: Torreya grandis (assembly GCA_037957365.1). Classification (NCBI taxonomy): domain Eukaryota; kingdom Viridiplantae; phylum Streptophyta; class Pinopsida; order Cupressales; family Taxaceae; genus Torreya; species Torreya grandis. The sequence continues at coordinate 3,127,014 of JARHVA010000509.1, read as the reverse complement.
CAAGATTTGAAGGCATCACCTTTTTTACTAGTGTATATATAGGAACTAATCTTTCCTATCACTCAAGTTTTCCATGTAAAAATTCATGTAGGAATGTATGGAAGAGGGTAAAAAACTTGAAAACTCAAGATTACGAGACAACATTCAAATAGAGGATGCAAGGGAGAAATCCTTTGCTAATTTTAGCAGACATCAAACCACAGTTAAAATATGGTTTGATAAGAGATCAAAAATTAAGGTGTTCAAACAAGGAGACTTGGTTCTCCTTTGGGACAAAACATCTAATCCTAAGGGCAAACATAGAAAATTCACACTTTTATGGATTGGCCCATACTATGATTGCAAAAACATTAGGGAATAACACCTTCAAGCTTAAAGATCTACAAGAAGCAGAGTTCACATTGCTCACCAAGGGGAAATACCTTAAGCACTACTTCTCTACTACTCCTCCTGAGGTCTTTATGGAGTAAAATGTAAGATGATTAGAGTTAGTTTAGGTAGGTTAGTTTGTTTCTTTTTATTCTTTCTTTCTAGTCCCTTGTTTGTACATAAGCATGTATACATTTATTTACTTTCCTTTGCTTTTTTTATTTCTTTATTTCTATTGTGTGTTTGCTTTTGCTGATTTTTTCTTTGATTCTAATAAGTCCTTTTGGATAACCTTGAGTTTAAAGTTATTCAGTTTGTTTAAATTCCCAAAATTCAAAAATATAGGTGTGTACCTCATGCACATGATTCTAGAATGTGAGCCTAATGTTATAATTTGAATAAATTGGTAAAGATTGATGGAAGAAGCCAATTATTTCATGAGAACTTAAGAATTATCTTGAACTCAAATTGGTTTTAATAAGACTTGCACTTGTAGGGTGAAAACTCAAACTATCAAGGTATAAACATACTTACACTTAATCAACATCCTTGCCTGGGACAATCGTTATAGCCATAGGTTATTATTTGAGGATCAAACACATGACCAAATATTTAAAACCTGGATACCTTGGTTACCAACCTTGATAGAAGCATAAAGATATAAGGAAAATACAAAAAAGGAAGGATTTAATGTAGAATCAAAAGCTTTTTAAGCATAGGTGATTTTGGTAATCTCCACTAGGGCTAAGGACACCTAGCTATAATGGAGACAAGGCCTTGAGTGGAGCCAAAGACATCTCTATCAGGGATATAAACTCTTGGCTAGCAGTAGAGCAATGCCCAAGCCTTCCCTAAGCAAAAAGCATGGTTATTAATGGATATCTAAACATGCTCCAAGTTAGTGTTAATGATTAAGGACATGAAACTTGGAAGTTGTTCCTTGAATCCCTTAGAAAATAGTAAGCGGAATCAAATCATACACATAGTATGGATATGTATTAATGTTTTACCCTAACTTTACAAGTGTAAGGTTTGTTTCAACTATAAAGTGATCTAGATATAATAGAGTGGATGACCTAATTATTTATCTAAATCAAAGTTTCTAGGTTCTAACATATTGGTATGTTTCCCCCAGAAGTCACCATTTGTTAAGGCCAACATACCCCCATTTTCAAAAATTGGGACCCTTGAGAATCCCTAAAGTTTAATCTAAAAAATATGACATGTTTAGATCATGGGTATAATTTGAAGATCATCCACTTTATTAAATACAGGCCTAATAATTTTGATTTTGCTTTAAGTTTGTCTAAAATTGATAGTAAATGGTGTTCATGTTTATTAGATGTAGGATCCATGGTGTTCTTGCTAAAAAATCCATGTTCCAAATTCCTGACACAAACCCTCAGTTCAAATTTGAATATTAGCAGAAATTAAATTGGCAAGAACCTTTTAAAATCCGTTTTGGACTTAAGCATAATTTCCATGTTTAAAGATTTGGTCATATTTTTTAACATGAGTAAAACTTAGCCTCAAATATGTTTGGTCCCCTTTATTATTCCCCTTTTTTTATTCCTTATATTTCTAAATAGGTTTAATATTCATCTTACAAGGTCCCCTTTTAATATTTCCCAACTCACTCCCTTTGGTTTGTACCTTAGCCTAAAGTTTTAATCCTAAGGCCCTATTGTATTTATTAATACAAATGAGGCCTTAGCACTAACACTTTAGCCTAAGTCTTTTATTTACCATGGGTCCTAACTTAATTTCCTTGCTTCTTGCAGATCTACTAACCCTTGCTTCATCACAACACTTCATTTGATAGAGCAAGAAAGACCCTTCCTTTAACCTAAAAAGAATGCAACTCACAAGATCTAACATTTCATGCTTCCTCGTGGGCTTTCGATTGAACAATGCAAGGAAATCCTGATAGGATCTAACACTAATTCCTTTGGACCAATCACGTTTGAGCACTTAGATTATGATCGACAGTTTTTTCTTCATCACAGGTTGAAGATCAGATAAAGCAAATAACTCATTGAAAAGTAAAAAGCCCAAGAGCTTTATGGAGCTACCATGCAACACTCTTGCATTCAATGGTTAAAATCAAAGGGACCCACATGTTAGAAGGGACTAATGATGAGAAACCTCCTAGATCATGATCGAATGGCTCTCGATTCATCATGGATCTTGCTCTAATAGAGTGAATTAAGTCCAAGATCTTGGGAAGCCTCATGGAGGTGCCAAGTGGCACTCTCACATTAGGTCACAATAATTTGATGAGCTTAAATTTAAAATTTGCACAACCTTCATTTTTACGTTAATGAGGATGTATTTGACATCCACACGATTGTCAAATTTAAGTCCATCAAATTAAAAGCTTCACTATCTTAAAATTGGTGTTCGTGCAACCATCATTTGACATTTTCAATGACGTATTTAACATCTATAAGATCATCAAATTTAAGCTAATGAATTATTTTTCTTAGGATTAGAATACACTCCAAAATGTTTCTAGAAAGCTCGTGAATTATGTTGTAGATGATTGGAAGCCCTTGAAAGATGCTCAAACACTAGAAATATTCAATCTACAAATATTGAAATGGTCTTATGGTCTAAGTATATGCAAAATGAACTTAGTCTAAGCCTATACCTTAAGGTCCCAATTACATTTTATACCATGAATCTTAAGCTATAGACTTATACTAAGTCTCATTTTTAAAAAATCTTTGTGACGTAGAACTTAGACCAAATGCTCCTAACCAAAGGTTTTAGTGTGTTTATCAATGCAATAAAGCTCTATTTGATACTAGGTCATTTTGACACCTTTGAGCATGTTCCATAAGATTGACATAAATATTTTATCCCAAAGTATACATTGTGTTTATTTAACATAGTGTAAACTTTGGCCTAAGATATTTATCCATGGTCTCCTTTGTATGAATCCAAAAGAATTAGTCATAAACACTTTAGCCTAAAAATTATTTCATGTTTAATAAACATGAAATAAACCTTAGCCTAAGAGATTTAAAACTAATCCCCTACCTTAATAGTGTGCTAACTTAAAGCTTGGGCATATTTATGGATCAAAAACTCATGTTTTCATCATGGAGGAATGATTCAATGGCATGAATGCCTCATAGAATTTTCAATGGAATATTGAGAGCCCATGGGATTGATGCATGGAAAAAGAACATTCAAATCATATCTGATAAATGATCTAATGGTTCGTGATTTATCAAGCTTTAAGATACAAAAATGCAAAAGCATCTAAGTCTTTTCAAAGGAAATCTGAGGCCCCATAAAAGTGCCAAGTGGCACAACCCTGAAGCTTGGTACCAAAGGGAGACAATCACAAACAAGGACATGAATCAAGATCAATGGTTCATGAGTACTCACATGATATTTATCTAATGGTGTGAAATAAAAGGTGGGGAATTTTTAAATGCCAATGGCTAGTTCTCAAAACACATTTATGAAAAATGACATAAAAGGTCCAGATTGATGTCATATAGGTGCCACACAAGTTAGAAAAGGATAAAATAAGAGATCTTGTGTGATCAAAAATATGAAAGTATAAAGGAAAAGTTCCAAATCAAATCCCAAGCATGTATGAGCTATATCTTAGATGTGTTACTACCATTAAAGATCTAAAACCATAAAACCTACATAAAAGAGACCTAAGCAAACTTAATTGGTTACAATTCAATCTAAGAGAATCTTAATTGTGTTTTTTAGTGCAAAAGAGCATCACAAAGATCAATTAAAATTTGGTGTGAATAGTTTATAGAAGTACAATCCATGGTAGCTCATAAGTAATAGTTGAAAGAAGAAACAAAGATTTACTTGTCCATAGATAATGAAGGAAGAGTCTTTAAGGACATTGAATTGGATGTCATAGCCCTAAACAATGGAAATAAGAATTGGTCTAAACTCTTCTTCACTATAGAGGAGATGAAACCCATCACCAAGGAGGAGCAAAGAATTGTCATAATTAGCAAGAAGCACTTTAAACTAGTTGTTATTCAGATGGTCAACCTTAATTATGATGCTGCCAAGCCTGAGGTACTTCATTGTATTGATGTGCTTGTTCCTATATTTATTGATTGTAGAATAGACAATGATTGGATCATCCATGAAGGAACTTATAAGAAAATAGCCTAAATTTCCCCCTTGGACTTAGAATATTAATATAATCTCCTAATCCCCCATATAGACCTACCCAAAATCAAGGAGTGGACCAATAAGCATGACCTGGACACCATCTTCTGACCATGGTTGCTCCAAGGGAACCATGTGTTCCTGGAGCTTGAGGGAAGGATCCTAATTGTACAATTTAGGGATGGGATCAGTGTAATCATGACCTTATTAAATATAACATTAGGATCCCCCTCAACCACATATGTAAACAAGACCTGGGTATCCTATGTATATTTCATGGTAGAGGAGAAGCTCACCCCTCCTATTGGAGACTTGATCAACGTCTTCTTAGGAAAACAATTCACTACTATCAAAAGGAAGACAACCAAATAATTTTACATGATGTATTACTTGTTAGATGCCCTAATTGCTTCCATCAACTTCCCAAACATCAATAATTGGTCTCTTGAAGGTAGAACCACCATATCTCACCATTATTCAAAATTTCATATCTTCAAATATAGGAACCATATGCAATTCATTTGTGATTGTGTATACCCAGCCCTAGTGGAGGACATTATAGGTTGTCCCATGCCTAGGGTTCATCCATTGATCAATAAATATGTAGAGATGATGGGAGATATCTGGTTCTATCTAAACTGCATAGTTATCATAATTGAAGAAATCATGTCCTCACCCTATAGATTGCCTTTGTATCTACCTAGTAAGTTAGTAGAGTAAGAAATTGCCTCCCAACTCATCAATGGGGTTGATATAATTTATAAGGAAAAGAGGAAGGGAATTCTCCATATTTTTCCCCTAATCATTGAAAGGATCATGCTGCAAGATTGGAATTAGGTTGAGATCATGTATAAATATAGGGACTCATTTGGATTCCAATTTGATGAGCTCAAAATGTGGGATCCCAAGAATATAGTGAGTGACCATTTGAAGTCAAAATAACTACCTAAGCTAGTATATGTGCATCAACTTGGTGTCCATGACACCATTTACATTATGGAAATTTTTTTCAAGGAGGTTTTAATCAAGCTCAAAGGATATGACATTAAACTTGAGCTTAGGTTAGCAAGTGTTGATAAACTAGTAGGAGAAGTGTGGTAGATGCATCCTCTCTAATATCATTTATTTCCCTCATCTTCTAGATGATCCCAAGAGTAGCCTTAGTTGGAACAACCACAACCAAAAAAATAAATTGAATAAGGACATGACAAAGAAAAGTTGGAAGAAAGACCTAGAGAGGGACCCTCATCTTTAGCCTTGCCCCAAAGGTCACCATATCCAGTTGAGTATTTGGACATGATTGCCCTAAAAATAGATGAAATAGTTGAAGGTGCCCTCAAAGACCTTACTGAGGCATATGAAATCAATAAGGAAGAAGAGTAGACTAAAGAAGCCCAAGCCCAAGCAGGAGGACTACGGAAGAGAAAGGAAAAGAGGTTGCCCTTGACATAGTTCTAGTAACACCTAGGGAGAAAAGGAAGGCAAAGATGGAATTAGTCCCTATTAGACCAAAAAGGCCAAGATTGACCCTTACTCACCCTAACAGTGTAATTAATCTATTTAGTGAGGGATTTCCCATACATGGGCCAATCATCCTTGATTGGTTTATCTATGGTAAATTGTAGAAGATCCCCTTTCTATCCCACTTATGGGCACTCACAAAATCTATCAACATAGATATACACAATGACATCAAGCCATGGATTAGGGATATAATGAAGGAAGAAGAATAAATAGCATAGTGGCCACTGCAAGGATAGAAAGTAAGAAAATAGATGCTCTTAAAGCATAATGTAGCATAGGAATTAGGTTTATAGAACCTCCAAAGCTCATAGATCTAGTCACCACTATCTAATTCAATCTAGAGATAGCTAGATTTGAGAGGGTCACCACTAGAAAAGCCATGGTGGGATCTAAAGAGTTCACCTTCCAGAAGGTTGAACCTTTTTTAGGTCTAACTCTAGTTAAAGGGAAACAACTAGGTGAACATCCCATCTATGAAGAGGATGTTGAGAGATTAATTGAGGCCCAATTAGCTTAAGCAAAGGTTGGGGTTAGAGGAATGAAGCAGAGGATTCACAACTTGGAAAAGGAGAAGGAAAACCTTGAGACATAGGTTATTTTATCTATGCTTGATGTTATTTTGGACATGTTTTAAGCCTCCTTTTTTGATATGTTCAATTCTCTGTAGTCAATGAAGCTGAGTCAAGATGCATTGCACAAACAAAGTGAAGTATCCAAAGGACAAATTGTAGAATGGCAGGACGTAGAGACCAAATTAAGGGACCTCATCAATATATTGATTAGGAACAATATTCTTAAATTCAAAACTACTAGCTTATCCCACCTAAATGCTGCTTTGGGATAGTGGTGGATAAAATACAAAGTCTAAGTACTTGGTTAGTAGGCTTAGATAGACTCCTTAAGGATGATGAATAGATGATTGCCCAAATCAAGAAATTACTTAGCACCATATTGTCTAACCTTGCTATGATCAATACCTTGGGGATTATTGAGGATGTAGAGTATAAACACAGGTTCACTCTAGTGATGTAGTCAGTCAAAAACAAGAGCTAGGGTCAATCTAGTAGAGACAACAATAAAATCTTAGGCATGATCTTCACAACTAAGGAAAAGATAGCAGAGGCCAAGAGCATTAAGGAGGCTATGGCCAGAAATGATAGGGTCTTTGATGATTTAGTTGATCATGAAGATGCATACTTTCTAAAGCTTCTTGCAGACTTAGATCTGATCAAGGATCAATATCAGAAGGCTATGGAGCTACTGTAGGATCAATATGGGAGTCCCAAAGCAATGGGCCACCCACTAGCTAATATTCCTCTTGTAAAACATTATAATATTTAAAAATAAGGAATATTATTTTTTAAGGCATATGCTACTCTGTTAGCATATTGCCTCTAGGTCAGTCTAGTTTTGAAAAGTAATTGTACTCTAAAATTTTCTAAAGAAAGACAACTGTCCTTATTTTTTGTATAGTTATATGTTGTAATTGACTGATGTATTTCCTCATCTTCTTATAAAAAGCATGTATTACCATTTGTAAGGGGCGAGAAATTTTGAGAAATTTTTTATACTTCAAACAATTAATGCAATCAAGGAAAATTACAAAGATTGTCCAAATTGAATGTGTCAATTGTTAACATAGCTCCTTCTCTCAATTGCTAGTTTTATATCTTAAATTTGAATAGTTTCTTTGAATTTTGGGTTGCATATTTAGTCATAGGGTTTATAATTTGTGCATATTCTAGATTAGTTGAAAGATCTATGGATTTACTTCACTTTATTTTGCTTTATATTCAGATGTACAAATGCTATTTGATTATAATAGTAAATATTTAAAGTAAACCTGGTTCTTAATTGTGATTCTTTACATTATCTTTTCAAGTTTGCCTAATATATAATGAAATTTTAGCTTAGTCTATTTCACATTATGTATTGGTTTGAATGCATACTCAGTTGCAATTGATGCTTTGTCATAATATTTTGTAGCTTAAGTTTGGATCATAATTGACTTAGTATTAGAAAAGATACTTGTAATTTATAGATTGGACCATGATGGCTCCCAAACATCAACTAGTATAAATTTATGTGGATAGTTAAACATTGCTTTACCACTATTTCACCACAGGTAACATCAAGTTGCCATAACTTGATACTCATGCTCTGAATTCCTAGAATTCTAAAATTAGAAGTGTTATTCAGCACTAAGGATATTTGTGGTACACATAGATGAATCAACACTTTCTTGATAGTGCATGTAGTTAGAAGTGTTTCAGCCCTAATCCATCAGTTTCTAGTTCATACATTAATGATAGATGGCTGTCCTACATTATTGGTCATGGAATTTTTAGATTGTAGTTTGGTGACAACAATTGTTTGGATATATTGGAAAGGTTGGGATCACTATTTCACTGTTGGATATTGGCATGGTGATGATCTTCTATCATCATATGTCATTGGAGATACTTTTTATATCATCATAGGAATGATTTTAGTTTTTATAATGTTGTTTGATTTATATAAACAACCCATCATGGGTTGGCATATTCCCCTATGCACTTGTGATAGGCATATATCACATTCTTATGAGCTCACTCAGGGTTAGATGGATAATTAGGATTGATGACACAATGATAGATATATATATTTCTTCATTTTATTATTAGGATGATGGTTTAATGATTTGGGATCTAGGTATTGGTTTGATTGATACACTTCTTTACAGGGATCATGGTGAGTTGTTTCACATCTCTTGGTTGGGTGATGGTTATATCAGAGTGGAGCAATAGAAGAATTGGTACAGGTGGTCATGGTTTAGAGCTTTGGATTTATATATCATTCTTCATATTCATATTGGAAGATACTTTACAATTGATGATACTTTACATTATGCAGGTTTGCAATTACTTGTGGGCAGGCAATCCTGGGAAGGGAGGACTGTATGTCCCCATTTACAGCATGACCACCTATCATATGTCATCTAGCCTAATTATTCCTATAGTCTAAGTTGAAGAGGCAAGAGAATACCTTGGATAGATAAATTATATATTTAACTATTGTTATTTGGCAAAATGAAAGTAGAATATGACTTTAGATATTTTTATGATATTTTTGGAGAAGTCAAAAATATTAAATAAATTGATAAGGGTAGGAGTGAACCACTTGGAGAGTGGGGAAAAAATAAAAATAATTAAAAAATGGGAAATAAAAAAAATGAAAATTAATATAATATTTTATTTATTAAAATATTATATTTTAGCCAAAGGTGATCGCTCAAGTTTGTAGAAGGAAAAATAAAATAAATGTTGTAGGTGGACTTAAAAATAAAATAAATCATATTGTATTTGGGTACCCAGGTTGAAGATTATAAATAAGGCATTTGGGACTCATTTTTCATCATCTTATGTTATTGTCATTTGATATTTAGAGAGTTTCTCTTTGGCTGTAACAAAGTTTTGACTTTATTCCAAGGACAAAAACCTTTGGAAATCTAGTGAGTTGGATGAAAACCTAGCTTACTGTGTAAAGAGTTCATGATGAATCTCTAATTAGACTTCATTACATTATTTTTGGAATAATTTTGGAGCACAAAAGCATCATTATACAAGTTTGGAGCTACTAGGGTGTAATTTTCCAATTTGAAGAAATTACCATCAAATATCAAATTGGAAAGGAGCGATTAGGGAAAAATGTATATAATTTTGATTGTAGGTTATTGTATCCACTATGGAAAGAATTTTGATGAAATTTTTTGAAGGGTTGGTGAGTTATAAAGTCAAAAATTCATCCTCAAACCCTAGCCATGGCTATAGGAGGAAATCACCACACTTAGAGAGACATATTTTATGATTTGGAGCTTCATTCCAATTAGCTAGCATTAAGGAGAAAATTGTGGCCTTTGATAGGTGAAATCATAGCTCTTGAAGGAGAAATTATGGGTTATAAAATGTAAATCAATCTTACCATACATCTAAAATTTAATTATAGACATTAGGGTTTAAATTTGGAAGAGGAAAGGATCATAAATTTACCTATGGAAGACCTCAAACCCTAGGTGCTTCATCACAAGCCTAGTCACTACCATTATTGAGAGTTTTTGGACATGTTTGAATGCTAATCAAACTTTAGGACAACTATAATAATTATAGGATTAGCTAAAACAGTCTGAAGCTTCATGTTTAGTCATTACAAATCACTTCAGCCCTCATGCATTGATCATAGAAGTCACGTTATTAAAGAACTAACTCATGGGTATGTTGTAATAAGATTAGCATTAAAATATTTTCATCTTGTATCTAATATCATATGATGTAATCAGTTTGATAAAAATTATATCAGACTTGATATTTGTTCTATTTAGACCTGTTATAATGATAATAAAATCAGATTTGAGGTTGAATGCTTAATATTTGTTTATGCAAATTTGTTGGTTATCATTTCCATTTATTGGAAAATGTTTTGGTATATAAAATAAATAAAAAAACGATAAAAAAATACCTAAAAACCCAAAAATTAGAACTCAATCACATTTCATGCCAAGTGTTTGACAAAATGCCAAACCATCAAAACTAAAACTTAAGGGGCAAATTGACAAGGGGTTCTTACAAAGAAGCAATTGGTCTTGGAGAAATCATAACTCAGATCAGTAAAGAGGTATGTTGAATGATTTTATTTATTTCAGTTGTCATAAGAGTGGACATATTTCTATATTCTATCCAAATGGTGTTAAAAGGTCTTCAAAGTATGTCAAAGGATATAGAGCTCCTAAAAGGTCTAAGAAAGGATAATCTTAGGTATGGAAACCAAAGGTAATCATTGCCAATTATTCTAGTCATAAGATTGATAATAAAGTTTCTCTAGAAGGCTATGTTGCAAATCAAGATAAGCTCAAGGATCAAGTAGGTAAGTTGGTTGTAAAAGATAAAAAGATTCAAACTTTGGTATGGAGACTTGAGGCAGTATAGACTAACTCTGTTGAGTCTAAAGAGTCTTGATGGATTGTTTTCCAAGGTAGAAAAAGAATCAGAAATAAAGGAAAGTCAAGAGTTTCTATTGATAACTTTTGTTGACAAGTTTGAAGTAGATAATGTGTCAACTATCCAATTAGAAAAGGAAAATCAAAAGTTTGGTTATGTTGAAAATAAAGAGACCAAACTGAAGGAGAAGACCAAGGTACTAGTTGAGGCTAGTTATGAAGTGTGTATAGATCCAAGTAAAAATTCTACTATTATTGATCAAGTTTAATGCAAATAGCATCATTTAACAATATATAGTAATGATATTCCAAACTACAAGGTGGATTCTTTAGATGAAAAGGTATGTCATGAATCTACATTATCTTCATGTGTTATCAATTCTATCTTAGAAGAGAATGAGAGTGATATAGAAAAGGAACTAGTTGTTATAGTTAAGCCAAAGAAGAAAAAGAAAAAGAACTATAAGTATCAAATGACCAAGGAGGATAAATAATATAAGGAGTTGTGGGAAACTCCTAGTTTCACACCATGATAGAGCATTGTGGTGAAGAGAAGGTCTATATCTTTACTTCTTAAGGGACTCCTTTTAGTGGAGAAGTATGTTTGTGTGCTCTAAGTTGATAATGATAATTAGAGAAGGTCATTAGTTAAGGGGAAGCAACAAGTTCATGATCTTGTTTCAAAGGTTTGAGAAAGAGATATAGTACAGAGTTAGATTGGGTGGTTCAAGGTAGCTTAATAAGATTGTTGTAATGCCAAGAAGTATTTGGTGCTCAAAAAGTTTTTGGCTTAAGGGAAAGTAGGCCTAAAATGGGTTATAATATGTATCATTTCCCAAAGGTGTGGAATCTCAATTCTTGGTCCATAAGTGTTTGATGGGTGTCTCCAGGTGTGCAAGTAGTTTCAAAAGTATGCATTGACCAAAGGAGGTTTGTTGACCTTGCTTGTTTTGAGATTATAGGGTTTTGTGCTATGTTATAAAAGTGGTCTACCTTATAAATTGAGGTTTATGGATGATTAATATGTTGAATGGGCTAAATGGGTTTTAAAATTAAGATTCACAAAGATTTGATGGTTTGTGGTTCTCAAGTTATTCTTGTTTATGTCAAAATGGAGGGCTAATTGGCTAGTAGGTTTATGAAGGAAGTATGTTTCAAAGGATGATATTGGTGATGAAAATTGGTGTCCTTGAGGGGGAATATGAGAGTGATCTAGATATAATGTTTTAGGTATTGAAGATATGTCTACTAAAAATTGTGGACTATGTAAGTTTAAGGTAGGGCTACAAGGAGGCTAGATAGGCCTAGTTTGAAGAAGAGTGTTTTTTTTCTTAGTTTATCCAAAATAGTAAGGTATGAGTATTTGAAGGTGTTAAGTTGTGGAGCTAAAAGCTTCATTGAATGTGTAAATGTGGAGGTTGCTGGGTTACACAGTAACCGACATTGGTCAGAGCCAACCAACATCGGTGAGGGGTCGATCGACATTGGTTATCTTCAGCTACATAGTAACTAGCATTGGTCAGACAGGAACCAACATCGGTCACCTATGCATTTCCAAAATTAGACAGTGTTTCTAATTTTAGGAGAACAACTAGTTTGCATGTAAAGACTAATTTTAGTCTTGAGTTCGCATTTCTAATTATTGTTTGTTTTGGGTTCTATTTAAGAGACCCATGGGGCTGTATTGTAATTTGTGCAGAAGAGCAAGATTAGTTGATCTGTGGGATAGCAAGATCAAGGAGATTTGCAAGTGTGCCAAGGTGTGTGCAAGATCAATTGATCTGCGGGGTAGCAAGATCAAGAAGATATGCAACACAAATGTAAGCAAGATCAATTAGATCTGTAAGGGTGAAAGATCAAGATCTGCTAGAGAGTAGGCAACAATGGTTGAGTTGATTGTCACTTGGAAGTAGGCAACAATAATTGGGTTGATTGTCACTGGAGGGAACAACTCAGTGTTTGAGTTGGTTATAATTGATTGAGAGAGAGAGAACTCTTGAGGGAGAATTACTGTACACCCAAGAGGTGTGGGAAGAAGAGATTTCTTCATTGTATTTCCTTCTAGAAGAGTGTAATACAAGATTGTATTGTTTCTCGTATCTCTTATTCTTTGTTGTTTTTGATTTCTAGTTACTTATTACTTTTGGTTTAATTTTGTGTTTAGTTGCTTATACAAAAGTAATCAATATGATCTAAGGAGGTCCTGACAAGTGGTATCAAAGCTACTGTGTATACACTAACAACTAACAATTGGTATCAGAGCTTGGTTCACTAACAAGTGGCTCATCAGAGCAGATTAGTGTTTGTTGATTACATGTTCACTTATAAGGGTTTCTATTTGAGTGGGAGTAAAGCAATGGCAGAAGAAAGTAAACTAAGAATGGAGAAATTCAATGGCAAAAATTATCAATTATGGAGGATGCAGATAGAAGATTATCTGTATCAAAAAGATCTATACTTACCGTTGGGTGGGGTTTCAAGTAAGCCCACATATATGCAAGATGAAGAATGGAATGTTCTTGATAGAAAGGCTCTAGGATCTATAAGGTTGAGCCTGACATCATTTGTGATTTCCAACTTATCATAGGCAAAGACAATGGTAGAGTTAATGGATACTTTGGAAAATTTATATGAAAAACCCTCAGCTTCGAATAAGGTATTTCTTATGAAGCAATTATGTAATTTGCAAATGCAGGAAGGTGGATCAGTATATAGTCATCTTAGTGATTTCCATGGATTAGTAAATCAGTTAAATTCAATCAAAATAGTTTTTGATGATGAAATTAAGGCTCTCTTAATCTTATGCTCTTTACCTGAAAGTTGGGATAGTTTGGTAATGGTAGTTAGTAATACTGTGTCTGCTTCAAATATCTTGAAAGTTGATGATGTTGTTAGTGTAATCTTGAATGAAGAAATTCATAGAAAAAGCACAGGGGAAACATCAGGTAATGCTTTAAGTGTTGAAAGTAGGGGAAAGCAAAGAGAGAAGATCAAGCAAGGGAAATCAAGGTCAAAGATAGGCAGTAGATCCAAATCTAGAAATGGAAGAATAACCTGCTAGAATTGTGGAAAGAAAAGACATGCAAAGAAAGATTGTTGGTTGGTAGAAGATTAGCATGAAGGTAATAAAGAAGCAAAAGATGTAGGTATTGTTGCACAAGATGCTCTTATATTTTCTTTGGATAGTCAGGTAGAATCTTGGGTTTTAGATTCTGGTGCTTCTTTCCATGCAACCCCAAATACAAATTTTTTTCATGATTATGTCCATGGAGACTTTGGAAAAGTTTATTTAGGGGATGGTGAGCCTTGTCAAATTGTTGGCAAAGGAAAAGTGCAGCTGAAATTGCAGAATGGCAACAAATGGGTGTTGAAGGATGTCATGCATGTACCCATCCTGAAGCAGAATCTCATTTCTGCAAGAAAGTTGGGTGATGAGGGTTGCACAGTAACTCTCACAACTGAATCTTGGAAAGTTTCCAAGGGTGCACTTGTATTAGCAAGAGGTAAGAAAGTAGGTACGCTTTATCTATCTACTTGTATTACTGATTCTCCTTTTGTTTTATCTGCTTCAGCTGTAGATGCAAAGATGTGGCACTGTAGGCTTGGTTACATGAGTGAGAAGGGAATGGATGTTCTTAAGTCAAAAGGTAAGCTTTCAAATTGGAAAAGCATAGATCAAGATTTCTGTAAGCATTGTATTTTTGGGAAATAGAAGAATGTGAGGTTTCTCAAAACTAGGTCAACAAAGAAGAAGCACAAGTTGGAGCTTGTTCATGCAGACGTGTGGGGACCAGCTCAGGTAGATTCTATTGGAGGATCACAGTGTTATGCTATAAGAAAGGTATGGGTTTACTACATAAAGAGGAAATCTGATGTTTTTGACACATTTAAGAATTGAAAAGCTTTGGTTTTCAAGGAAAAGGTGATCGACAGTGATCAGCTCAAGAGGCTAAATAATTCTAAGCAGGGCAATGTTGATTTGGACAAGGTTATGAATGAGCTCGCAAGTAAAAATCATCATCATAAGAAAACATAGACACTAACATCAGTTAAGTAGAGACCGACATTGATCAGGTAGGAACTGACGTTGATCAGGTGAAGATCAAAGTCGGTGATTTCAGGTAGGTAGAAACTGACGTCAGTCAGAGACGTCAGGTGGAATCGACATCGGTTGCGTGTAGATTGAGGTCGGCCAAAGATGACCAGGATCGATCACTATTAGAATGAAATTTGGGTAGATAGCAAGCTATTAATGAGTCTCAAACACCCATGAGGAGGTTCAAAAGGGTAAGTAAACCTCTAATTCATTATTCCTATTCTTTATACTACTTGTTGCTCAATGATGGTGAAAAACTAGGAAGTTTTGAAGAGGCAATGCAGGTAGAATCTAGGAAATAATGGGAGCATGGCATGAATGAGGAAATTGATTCCTTAGAAGAGAACCAAACATGGGATTTGGTAGAGTTGCCAGCCAAAAAGAAAGCACTAAAAAATGAATGGATTTACAGGTTAAAGAAAGGAGAGAATGGACATGTGAGACATAAGGCCAGGTTATATGGTCTTGAGCAAGCTCCAAGATAGTGGTATTTGAGGTTTGATAGGTTTATGACAAAGCATGACTTTAGTCAATGTCAATGTGACCATTGTGTTTATTTTATCAGATTGGATAATAGTAGCTACATTATCCTATTACTATATGTAGATGATATGCTTGTTGCAGGTTCATACATGCAGGAAATTACTGAGCTAAAGGTAAAATTAGCTCATACATTTGCCATGAAGGATTTAGGAGAGAAAATCCTTGGCATGAGTATTTCTAGAGACAGGGAAAATCATAGGTTGATTTTGTCTCAAGAGGATTATATGAATAAGGTGTTGGAGAGGTTCAATTTGCAAGATGCAAAACTGGTAAGCACACCTATGGTTGGAAAGTTCAAGCTGAACAAAGAATAGTGTCCTAAATCACATGATGAGGTTGAGTACATGGTATGTACTAGACCTGATATTGCCCAAGCAGTGGGAGTTGTCAGCAAATTTATGACCAATCCAAGAAAGAAGCACTGGAAAGCAGTTCAGTGGATTCTCAGATATCTAAGAGGGACCAGTAATAGGCATTTATGCTATGGAGGGTCAAACACTTCTCTACATGGGTATGTAGATTCAGATATGGCAGGTGACTTGGATGACAGGAGAAGCACCACAAGATATGTGTTAACTGTTGGTGCAATGGCGATTAGCTAGATTTCAAAGTTGTAGAAGGTTGTTGCCCTGTCTACTATAGAGGTAGAATACATTGCAGTCACAGAGGCTAGCAAGGAAATGATATGGATGACTCAATTCATGGAAGAGTTGGGAAAGGAGCAAGAGAGTTGTAGATTATACAGTGATAGTCAAAGTGCAATTCATTTGGCAAAGGATTCAGCCTTTCATTCAGGAACCAAATATATATAGCTTAGGTACCACTTCATTACACAGGTATTGGAGGATGGACAATTGAAACTGGAAAAGATCCATACAGATAAGAACCCTACATATATGTTAACAAAGCTGATAACAAAGGAGAAGTTGAATCTTCATTCAACTTTTGTTGATCTTCAAGATTGAACTTAAAGATGGAGATACAAGCTAGAAAAAAATTAGAGGATGTTGCTGTATAGGTACATGTGCAGCTGTTTATCTCCAAGTGGGAGATTGTTAAGTTGTAGAGCTAAAAGCTTCACTGAATGTGTAAATGTGGAGGTTACTGGGTTACACAGTAACTGACATCAATCAGAGCCAACCGACATCATTGAGGGGTCAACCACCATCGATTATCTTTAGCTATATAGTAAATGGCATCAGTTATGGTTGGCTGGCATCGGTTAGACATGAACCAACATCGGTCACCTATGCATTTCTAGAATTAGACAATGTTTCTAATTTTAGGAGAACAACTAGTTTGCATGTAAAGACTAATTTTAGTCTTGAGTCTGCATTTCTAATTATTATTTGTTTTGGGTTCTATTTAGGAGACCCATGGGGCTGTATTGTAATTTGTACAAAAGAGCAAGATCAGTTGATCTGTGGGATAGCAAAATCAAGGAGATCTACAAGTGTGCCAAGGTGCGTGCAAGATCAGTTGATCTGTGGGCTAGCAAGATCAAGAAGATATGCAACACAAGTGTAAGCAAGATCAATTAGATCTGCAAGGGTGCAAGATCAAGAAGATATGTTGGAGAGTAGGCAACAATGGTTGAGTTGATTGTCACTTGGAAGTAGGCAACAACAATTGGGTTGATTGTCACTGGAGGGAACAACTCAGTGTTTGAGTTGGTTGTAATTGATTGAGAGAGAGAACTCTTGAGGGAGAATTACTATACACCCAAGAGGTGTGGGAAGAAGAGATTTCTTCATTGTATTTCCTTTTATAAGAGTGTAATACAAGATTGTATTGTTTCTCGTATCTCCTATTCTTTGCTATTTCTGATTTCTAGTTACTTATTACTTCTGGTTTGATTCCGTGTTTAGTTGCTTATACAAAAGTAATCAATTTTGATCTAAGGAGGTCCTGACAAGTGGTATCAGAGCTACTGTGTATACACTAACAACTAATAGAAGGTATGTTCTCAGGTTGGTTTAGTGCATGTTTTCTATTTTTTATGGTGCAGATTTAGAGTTGGTGGTTCTTCATGGTGTGTGGAGATCTAAAGATGCTCAGAAGGTGAAATTGCTTGGAGATCTTAGGGGGAGTCCCTCTTAGATGTTTTTTGGTGATTTCCATCAGTTTTTTTTTTTTTGTGTTTTATTTCTTCATTAGTTGTAGTGCTTGATTTAAGAGAGTGTTGGCATGGAGCAAGAGGAGGTTATTAAGACAAGCAAAAGTAGGCTCAAAGTAAGGGGGAGTTTATATCATATTTCTAAGATGGTCCTTTCCTTTTTGATAGTCTTGTCAACTCTTCAAGATTAATTTGTGCCCACTTTGTCATTATGTTAAAGGGGGAGAAAGTTTCTATTGGGGAGAAAGTTCCTATTATGAGAATGCTTTGAAGAGAGAGAAGGTGAGCTATATATTGCTATATTGATAGGTGTTGACATCAATGACAAAGGGGGAGATTATTGGAGAGTTATTATGATGATATCATGGTGGTATAATGTAGATTATCTAGTGAGTGGATGAAGTAGTTTGATAGCCTAAGTAACAATGACAAATTGTGCAAGGTACTTGTTCTTCTATGCTTGAAGATGACTTGGTTGATCTTTAGTGTTGACTTGGTTAGAGAGGTTCAGGGATGTGTATGGTGATTTGAGAATGTAGAAAGGGTCTTATTATAGGTCCATGGTGATTTGAATGATTGTATGCATAAGTGGAATTCATCTAGTAGTCTATATTTTTCATCTAGATAGTTTGGGTCTAATGGTAAAAAATCTCAGTAGGTAGTTTGGTGATGTCACATTGACATGTGGGAATGAGTAAGGGGAGATGGTCATATGGTTGTGATCACTATAGTCCCTAATTATGTTGTGATAGATCCCAAGTCATGCATCGAAGAATGATCAAAGATATGAGGGTGAAAATTTGTCTTCTCAGATAGAATTCATTGATTTCTCATACTTATCCAAATTTGCAAATGTGGCTAGAAAGAGCCAAGTATGTAGTTTGATGAGGTCAGTGATTGCACTATGGACATTTCTAGAGAAGGTGATCATATGGGTTTGTTCAGTTTTGGACCTAGTTTATTTGTGCTAATTTATAGATCATATGATGTAATGTGTTAAAATATATGCATATGAAAAATTGGGCTCCCAAACAGATTGATTGCATTTTCCCATACCAATTTTGCAATGAGGTAGAAAGAGCTGAGTAAGCATTTTTATGATGTTATATATTTCATGTGTGAATGTGTCAAGATAAACTGATCATATGGGTTTGTTTATTTTTTATCATAGATGATTTTTGAAAAATTTGAGATCTTGCACTGAAGCACAATAAAAGTTATGGATGCTCAAAGTTGGCCTCTCAAGCAGATTTGGATATAGTTGGCTCTATAATATAGGTTTTTTAGAAGGAAATTTAATGGTGTTATATCTCACATGTGTAATAGTTTTAAGAGTAATGTGTTACATGGTTGATCCTCCTTTGAGAGGAGATCATCTAGTCTAAATTTGAGATCCTGTAAGTAAGCATAAAAGAAGTTATTGAGGTGCAAAAATGGATACTTAGGCATATTGACATGGTTCCCATAGTAATTTTTGTAAGTGTTAAAGTTTGATCAAGATTGACAGTGCATGATTGCTCTAAGGAGTCAGGAAACAACAAGATTAGGATCGGTACATGATGTTTAAAGTTTGAAAAAATGTATATAACATGGATCCAATGGTGAGTGGGCATTCTTACAGATGATCAAACAGTGAGCATTGATCATTAAAGACATATTTGATATACAAAGATCAATAGAGCATGTTGAGTCAAATTTTCTAGATTACACAATATATGGTTAAAATGATAGAGGTTTAATGATTGATAATTGGTGCCTATCTATTAAATATTAATCAAGATCAATAGAGCATATTTGATCTGAAGCTGAGATGACATGAGATGGAAGTAAAGTTTTTTAGGTTTAACTATGACCATTTTCTTTTGAATATTTGAATTTGAAAGGGAAAGACTAGTGTCTAGTTTTTGGACCATAACTTTTGATAGAAGTCAAATTTTCTATTGCAGTAAAAAGAAAAGTGGTAGAGGAATCCAAGGTACATATGGATATATGGATTTAAAGATCTGAAAGTGTGTACAAACAAAGATATTGAGATCCAAATTTGACCATGTTTTTGTATATGTTTTGCAAGTGACCTGAGAAGGATATTCAAGCTTATGTAGATGATGTTTCAATGTTTCATGGTGAATTGGATACTAGGGAGTGTTTTAGACTCCATGAGGATTCTCTATGAGTATTTTAGAGGTGTGTTAAATATATATTGAGTATGAACATTGCTTAAAAAGTTGACTATTTATTCAATAATGGTGTTCCTATGTATAAGGTCTCAATTTGAGTTGATTGAGTATATGCAGAGGTAAGATAAGATGTCTGTGATCATTTGAGGATGTCAAATGGATAAAAGGAGTGGAATCCATATGTGTGAAAGTGGTTCTATGTTATTGTTTTGCTCAAGGGTGAGCTAAATGGGTGAATAGGTCTCCATGAAACCTATAAGAGCTACAAGGGCCTTATTAAAAGGTGTAGTTGCTTAAGGGTGACCCATAGATGCTATGGTTAACTATGGAGATTGTTTTGAGTCATGTCTTCATGTGTTAGATATCTTAAGGGTTACTACATACCTAATGACTGACCAAGATGTTGTTAATCATGAATTATCTATATATAGTGAAACTAAATGTGATGATTTCTAGACTTACATAACTTGGAGAGGAGTGAGAATTGAAGCAAAGAAGATAAGAGGCCGAGTATGCCCAATGGTTGGGTTGATGAGTAGATCATATTGAGGACTATGAGTATGACTTATAGGTCATGTTTTTTATGGAAAAATAATTTTATTATAGGTTGAGCATGAATGGAAAGGCCTAGAGTGATCCAAAAGGATGTTTTGGATGTCTTGATAATGAGTGAAGGATTACTAGTGTCTGTGAGAGCTTGGTGGCTAATTTGAGAGACTGATTAGAGTGTGGTTAGTGTGTATGCTAATTTGATCATATTTTTAAATCTATGACAAAGTTATTACTATGAAGGATGTATTAAGTGTGTAGAGTTGAAGAGTCGGGTTAGTTGGGATATGTAATGCATCCTAATTGATCTTTGTATGTTGGTTCAAGTATGTAATGTGCTTTGGCCAATAGGGTGTGTTGAGTGACAAAGTTATTACTAAAAGGTGAGAAGAGTAATATCTTGAGATCAATCATCAGGTGTTGAAGACATCAGTTCTAAAGTGGAAGTGTTCTTATCAAAGGAGGGTCTCAAGGAGTTGGTATTCCTTAAGGGTAGTTGCTCCTTGTAAAGTAGGTGTTTTACTAAAGATAGGTGGTCTAAAGGAGTTGATAATCTTAGGGGAAAGTGTCCCTTATGGAATAGGTGTTTTACTAAATAAATTTGGTCAAGAGGACATGATCAAGGCTTGGTGATCTAAAGGATTTGATCAGTCTCTTGTTTGTAATCATCTTATAGGATAGTAGTCCATGTGTTTGTAGGCTTGATAGTGGGTTTTATTCCCCAAGAGGGTTTACCATATATGACATGTGTTATGTGCTTGATATTGCATTGTATTTCTTATTCATTACTATTAATGATGTATGACTCATGAATGTATTTATTAAATTATCAAGAGTTTGAAGGAATTGGAATTGAAATTTTAATTATCTAAGCTCACTGATTCACCCCCTCTCTCAGTGATTATACCTATAACACTTTAGCTAATTTCACAAGATTTGGGATGATTGCATCATCTTAAAGGATGTAATATGTACCCAACCTTATTTTCTTAACATAATCATAAGGATCAAATTGGAGAGTTGATCCCCATTCATCAAGGTGAGGGTCTAGGATTTCTTCCATGGGTGTTGCAAATTCATGGTCAAGTTCCTTTTCTTGGTACTGTAATATGTAATTCATATACATAGGGACAAGAGTGTATGGATCAATATGATCTTTATAAATTTCCTTAGGTTTTATGGTCACTCTAATCCCATATATTGTCCTAAGTAACATTGTGACCAATCATCGGATAGGTATCCTCCCATTTTTATAGTAAAGTCTCAAGAAAGGAAAATAGTAAAATAGGGGGAAGGTCAATAACTGAGATGTCTTGGGATATGGTTAAGCTTAGACATGTATGGATGGTGAGGTTTAGAACTTCAATAATCCCAACTATTTGGATAATAGTGTCATATAATTAAACCATGCCTTTTATGATAGGTGTGTATTTAATACCCAATGCATCTGCTATTTTCTTGGGCATAATAGAGCTACTAGTTCCTGAGTCTATCATACAGTTATGGATATAATTTCTACCAACTATAAGGGAAAGGTAAAAACGGGGAGGGTTAACAATTTTACTTGTTTTTGTGTCTATTTGAGTTGACACAAGTTAACTATAGCATTAGGTCCCTTAACCGAGACCTTCTCTATTATTTGGAAGTTTTTTAGAGGTTTCTAAAGTAAATCCCTCTATGCTAGATTAACAGTGCTTCCCAAATGGTAAAATTCAAATTAGTATTTTTTTTTGTTCTACAATACTAAAAGGAATACTACCAACCTTTATTGGTGCCTTTATGGGAGCTACATCTTCTTTCATGAGATTTGGGGTTAGCAATTTTAAATTTGGATAACCCATCAACACATTGGGTGGTTTTTAAACTGTGTTGATTTTTCAACCTCTTGTACAACTTTAAAATTTGTATCCTGGTCAACCTTGGGGGGTTGATCAAATTTTATTGCCTTTTTTTGGAGCATGTATTTGTTACCACTAAACTACCACATTGGTTAGTGCTTCCTCTTGATTTACACCACAAAAATCCTCCTCTTTCCAATTCAAAAGAGTGGTCTCATTTTGAGCATGCACTTGTACATTTTCCTATTGAGAAGTAGCTTCCTCTTTCTGCACTTGGGGGTTTGATATGATTTGTACCATCAAGGCTTGATTGATGACACCATGAGGGAATTTTTTTTGATTATGTGGTTGGGAACAAGGATAACACCACTCATATTATTGAGCCAGGTTGTTTTGAATAGGAATGATGATTTTAAAATTACTTGGGGTAGGTAGAGCATGAATATTTGGGGGCTTTGCTTACATGGTTTGGCTTTAGGGTTATGAGCTACCTTGGTATGGCTGCTTATTGGGATGATATGTTTAGTTATCAGGTTTATAAGGCCTATAATTTTGGGACTATTGTGTTTTCATGGCTACCAACTTATTGTCAAAGCTTTTAAGAAAAGACTTAAACTTCATACAAATCATCAAAAGGGATATGAGATAAAGCTAGCTGATTTCTTGTTATGGGAATTGGGGCTACAGTGGGTTGAGTGGGAGATAACTCTAAGAAAAATGACATTGGAGGTTGAGGAGCAATTTTTTTGGCTTGAATGAGGCAATTTTCATCTCTTATTGCTATGTCATAAGAATCAAGGAGTGTGGTTCCACCCATTAACTAGATCATAATAGCTATATCACTATTTGGAGCTCTTAAATAGTATAAAAAAACATTGTTGAGGGTTGGCTTTACTAACATTAGGATTCTATTTTATGTCTTTTGAAAGTGAAAATTAAAATCACTCATGAACTCATGAGGAGCTCATGTAATAACAATTAATTATTTAACTAGCGAAAGGTGGTCACTCTTATCCTCAAACTATATGCATAAGGTAGACCCTAGATCATCCTAAACATGGATGGAATTGGGAAGTAAATTTCTATACCATTGTAAGACTTCACTTTTAAGGGAGGAGGTAATAAGTCTAGTAGTAACATTTTCTTGAGCTATATTATGAACCAAACATATGTTAGCAACATCCTGAATGTGTTTAATGGGTGTGGTGGAAGTTTCACTAGTAAAATACAAAAGGATTTTTAGAGTTGAGGTGGGTATATCATCATACTAGGCCAACATAAGTGGCTTACCTCCATTGAATGGTATGAAATTATGATTTCTCAGCCCAAATTAATATGTATGAAACAATTGTGGGTATTTATGGGAGATAAAATTAGATTTTTAGGATTAATTCTAGTATTAGGTAAAACTAATCTTGATATCTTTTTATGTGAAAAAGATAATTATTTCAAGTCAGTCCTCTTACCTTTAGTAGATGATCTTATTTGTATCTTTGGCATACAAACATGAATTTCTTAAATTTATAAGCCAATAGAGTCATTAGGTGATCTTGAGATGTGTACAAACTTTATACAATGCTTATTGAGAATAGAACCAATTTCTTAGCCATGATCTTTTGGTGCCACCAAGCATGCCAACAAATATTATCAATTAGATTTTGCACCCATTTTGTGTAGTAGTATAATATGAGTTGTAGTATGTGGGGAATATAATAACATAATGGGATCACCTCCAAGATGTGGTACCTTGGAAAATTGAGGTGAACCTCCAAAGAAGGATGACTTCCTTTCACTAAGTTTAGTGCAACTGATATATGACTAGTTCACTTCAAACTGCTACTTTATTAGTGATCTTGCTCCTAACCAGGGTTTTAAATTATGAGGAAAAGAGTTTAGAAGGAGTTTTTAAAACTATAAAATAGAGATGCACCAAAGAGTTCTAGTGGAAATTACTTCTTGCTTTGATTGAATATAGTTGAAAAATCACAATCTTACATAAGTATGAGATCAAAGGTAATATTGGGTATTCTATCAAATAAGGAACAAAGTTCTTGATTTTTGTTAATAATATTTCAAAATGGAAAGGTAAATACCACACGTAAATCATATATAACTAAAATAAGACTTAGATCATTCACAAATTTAATAAAATCCATACATACATACACAAAAATAACACAAGATAAGGAAGGTAGGTAAAACTTCAGTCTATTAGTATTCTCCAAGTTACAACATGTAGATAAATTCCTCAAAGGTAAAAGTTTTTTGTCTACTAGTAAAAATATTCATGGGATACATAAGAAACCCATATTTATACAAAAAATCATTCCCTTCAGAGATAATAAGTCAAAAAACCTTACACTTAGTTCTAGATCAAGAAATTAGGGAAACTCCATATAAATATCATCATTTTTAGCCTGAAAAGGCATCTTTAGTGGAGTAGAAGGAATCCGATGAATTTGCAATGATTGGGTGCTTTGTCAAGTATTGAAAATGTTATGATCCTAATGGGCAGATTTCACTAATGCCTTGAGGTTTTGGTGTAGCGGTTCGTTACATGTGGTATTAGAGCCTCCACCCAGGTTTAAGTCACAGAGCGGGTGGCTACGCCAGCATGGCAGTGTTCATCTAGGGCTCGTACATGCAGGGAATCTTGGTGGTATGGGTGTAAATCCAGCCCAGAGTCTAGGCTTTGGAAGCATGGTGGGATGTTATGATCCTAATGGGTGGATTTCACTAATGCCTCAAGGTTTTGGTGTAGTGGTTTGTTATAGAAAATGATGTTGGAGTCTTCTAGTTGAACCATCTCTCCTATAGTTCAGTTGAATAAATATCTCCACAAGAAATGGGGTGCCAAAATGAACTCTATCACTTGGTCAAAAATTAACTACTTTTAAATATTTTGATATTTCAAAACTAGACTTGTAAAACCTAACTTGCAATTTACACTTGAGACTTTTAAAACATTTAAGTCATTCAACTTGACAAAAGGGAAGTGCAAATTATAATATGAGTTTTTATAACTAAATCCATTCAACTTGTCAAAAGGAAAAGTGTGAATTACAAGTTTCGCTTTTTCAACTAAAGCTTGATAGAAAGATAATTAAAAATTACAAGTAGCTCTTTTTTAAATTAAATTTAAGAACTATCAAAATGATAGTTGTAATTTACAACTTGTAAATTTAAAATATATCTTACAAAAATTATAGTTTACAAAATGTATTTTTCAAATAATCAAATAATCAATCTACAACAATGACTTCTAAGGATTCCCTATCCTTTTTTGCTTGTATCTTCTTGATATAAGCATCGAATCTTTTGAATAACTCTTGAAGGTGCTCTTTATTAGGACCAACTATGTAAATATTTCTTATGCCACATTCTGGAGCTACCTTCGATAGTTTTCTAGATGAGGCTTTGAAGACTTGTATATCCTTCACCATATGATCAATTGTATTGTGGTACTTGATGAACCAATGGATGGAATTCAAATTGAAAGTTGTGTCTTGCATTGATTCTTTCTTAATTACCTCTTTGAATTTATCTTCACCTCTTGAATAGGAAGATTTTTATCTTGGTAATCCACTACATCACATGTCAATTTGCAAATTAAATCTTCAATGTCATGCATTCATTTGTGGGCTTGTCACATGTGCTCTTGGCCTTATCAATATTTTCACTGAGTATTTTGATTCTAAATTTAGATGCCCTCTCCATCTCATCATGTTCCAAAGTAATTTTTGATTATTTTCTCAGACATGAGGGTGTTACTCTTTATTTGATCAATGGTTTGCAATTTTGGAAAATAAAGGTTTAACCTTTTAACCTATTCTTCATATTTACTTATCTCTATCTTTAGAGATTCAAGATCATCCTTAAAAGTCTTGTAGTAGTCTATGGCCAACCCTATCACTCTATTACCTTTGGTGATTAGCTCTTCAACTCAGTCTTTTATATCCCTATCTATTATACCTATCTTTATTATTGCCTCAAATGTTTCTTTGTCAGGGAATTGAAAGAGAGATTGAGTTGGTTGGGCAGATTCAGGTGGATTTGCTAGGTGTATGAAATTTATTAAGGAAGCTATCAAATGATCAATTTTATTCTTAAGCTCATCTTTAGTGACCTTGTCACTATCGATTTTATCAAAGAGAGAAATCATACTCATTTGGACATCGTATTTTAGTCTTTATCTTGTTGTAACAATCCAAGTACACCTTAGTTGATAATCCCCCACCACCAAATCTTCTTTTTATTTGTCAGGTGGGAGAACTACTATATCCACATATTTTTCCCCTATTGCATCATATGAGATTATGGAGATGGTTTTGGGGACTCTCCGTATTCATTTGGATACTTTTAGTAGACCAAAATCTAAAGTGCTAAGATATATTATCTATTTCCTCTTCTTCGACATTGATTATACCAGCCAACTTGGAGTGGCTACCAGTAAATCTTGTGGTTTTATAATGGTTACTATTACTTGTGAGTCTACAAATAAAGCTACTACACTAGTAGTTACCATGATAATCACTGTATCTTCCATAAACATTAATGTTGAGTCCTCAGCTAATGATTTGGTTACCTCTTCCCCATTGGTGGGTTGAGTTGCCATAGTTGTGTCAGTGAGTATATCTATTTACACCTCTTTGGTTATATTTGGAGTCAAGGTAAAGGTGGAAGAAGGCAATGACACTTAGATGGGTAGAGTGGATGTGCTTACAAGGGGTGTTGAATCTGGAAGTGACATAGGTAGAGAGGTAGGCATGTATGGTTAGAACAAGGGAACTTGTGGAACGGTGGAGTCCAAGGTAATAAAATAAACAATCAATATAGTGGGAATGGTTAGAGTGGAAGAAATAGGTAATGTTATGGAAGATTAAGATGAATTTGTATCCATCCTAATGGCTATGATGGCTAGTGGGACTATAGTCAGAATGACTAAGTTTATAGCCATGTACTGTTGGGTGATGTTGGTGATTAATGGGATGGTAATAGATATAGGGGATGAGGTGCAAGTGATTTTAGAAGAGGGAGGTAAAGGTGGAGTTGGAATAACTGAATGTATTTATTGGCTTATTTCTAAGGTAATCACTTGCATTGATTGGTTAAATAAATGAGTAATTATTTACACTGGTGGGCTTGTGGAAATAGGAGGGGTAATTGCTTGTGCTAGATGGATAGTAGAGATAAGAGGAGGGGTTAATATAGTTGTGCCCCCTATGAAAATTGATAGTTATTAATCTATTGGTTGGATTGATAGCACTTGGCTACTAGAAGAATCTGTTCTTGCCTTTTGATTTTTCTTCCACTTGTACGAGATAACTGGCCCCACTACTTGATCTACTTGAGTTTTATTGTTAGAACCTTATGCTGTTGTTTCCACTATACCCTTATCCTTTACTTTTCTTAACCAATCTATGATATTTAGGGTCTATTTGGTTATTTTAACCCCTTTCTCTTTAACTAGTTGAATGTTCTATTTTTAACTAAGGTGGTCATGTTTGATAAGGAGAAGGATTCATGTGTAGACCACCTGACTTGAGGAAGAGGTTAGAGGTAGATTTGATTATCATAATATACCTTATCTATTGGCTATTCCTCATCTTTCAAATCTTCTAGAACTAGTGCCATATCATAAGTCTTAATTTGTTTGAGGGTCATTATATAATAATCTCTCAACCTAACCTCTTCTTCATCCTACATAACCTCCTAATAATCTTCATAAAAGGGAATGTGGGAATATGAGGCACCCATTAAACTAGTAACATAACTAGTCACATCATAGAAAGGACTAGCATCAAGAGCTATTAAGGTCTTCTGAGTCATCTCTACATCTGCACATTTAGAATTAGATAGATAAGGGAAAGTGTATCTCCCTATGATGATAGGGAAGTGTATGCTTATCTTATGCTTGCTTGATAGAAACTTGTGGGTTTCCACCAGTTGTCTCATAAGTTCCATTAAGGCCCATTTATCACTTATATATCTATGAATGGTGTAGGGACACCCAATGAAACCACCAACTTTGATGTATGAATATGTGGGGAATTGGATAAAGTATGATCCCCACTTTGCTATTTTTTTAGTTGCAACATCAGAAGACCTTGTTCTCCTTAGATCTTGTTTAAAAATGGTTATGATGTAGTAGATGAAGGCATCATTAAATCTTTTGAATTGTTGTTTACTTCCCTCGAAACTAAGATTAGGATAGTAGTTAAATTTTTTTTGGATCTGATATGACACTATATTTAATTCTAAGAATGCCCTCCCTCTTTCTAAAATGTAGATGAGGTAGGAGGTCATGTAGAAATTTTTAGTGGTTTGGACCTCTTGTAACTATCTATGAATAGAATAATTGATCAATTGGGCCCAATGAATGTATTATTTGTTTTGATGTATTACCCAAATACATTGGTACATCCAATCTTGATAATTCTTTGCATTTGGGCTCCCTGTAACTTTGTGTAAGAGTATAATGATATTCCTACCCCATCTTTGAAGTCTATCCTAGCTAGGGTCTTAGGCATTCTTGTAGCTAAAGATTTAGTGATTTTTAACCACTATTTGTTTAAAACCCATAAATAACCTGAGTTATTATCCTGATAAAACTTCTTGGAGGAATCAAGAGTAATGACTATGTAGCTTTTAAATTCTAGGATCAAGAAAATAATATCAATAAAATCTAGATCTAGTCTTAGAACCTTCTCTCCTTTATCATTTAATACTTATATTTTCTCCACATCATAGTGCTTAGCCATGGTGTATACAACCTCAGGGCTTTTCACTTAGAGTGGAAAGGCTATAGATTGGGTTAAACCATTGTCATAAATGCTCTTAGTCTAATCATTCTTAAATTTTGCATTGATTCTAGTCCAAAAGTCTACTAGGTTTGTGTGATCTAGGTCTATGTCATTTATATCATTGATGTTTGAATTTAGGTTGGAATGGACTTCAAGTCCCTTTGAATTGAACTTCATCTCTTTTCTAGGCATGTACACTGGGTAAATGGATATAGGAAACCAACTATAGAGCTAGTCAGGATTTGGGATTGCAATTGGAGGTTATTTCACACCATTTTCCCATCAGATAAATAACCCTAAAAAAGCACAAATAAACCCTAATTTTTGTGATAAAATAGGTATAATTGGGTAAATATGATGTTGTTAGGAATTAGCCTTTACATTAGTGAATTTGGATATTTATCGAGAGGTAAATATTAATTAGTTGTTAATTATATTTGGTTGTAATAAGCCATCGTAATATTGTTATAAACAATGTTATGAATATAGATTAGATTAAATTATATTTTTAAGATATATGGTTATGATTTATAAAAATATATTGCTTATAGGTTTGTAAGTTATATTAGGGAGTCAGGTGAGATATTTAAGGAGATATGATCACCTTAATTATAGGAAAGAGTTTTCCTATTTAATTGTAAAATCCCATATTGTTTATTATTTAGATAGTATGAAATAAAATAGAGTAGATTATTATTTATTTTTAAATATATTTGTGTGTTCATCTTTTTGAATTCACAATGGTGGTATCAGAGCAGGAAGATCTAGTGATGAATCAATGATTTGTTTCTAGGGGCATTCAATATGTTTGTTATTACCCTGGTGAATGTCATTACTCCTTAAACTTTCTATGTAGTATAAGTATTATTTTTTTTGTTGATGAAAAGTGTATTTGAAGGAAAATAATGTGCCAAATCATCCTTTCCATTATTGAATAATGTGCAATCAAATTTGAGCTAGCTCATGCTACCTTCTTGTGTATTATCATTTGATGTTCATGAGGTTTATTTAATTACTCACTAGATCCAAACCTGCATAATTATGCATTTGATCTGAACCTAGAAGGATTCAATTATTATTGTGCAATCTATCTAGCAGTTAGGTGTTAGATCTAAAATACCCAATTTTTCCTTGAAAGGTTGGTAGGAGGAAGTACAGGCTTAATTGCCTTACACAAGATGTGTTATGCATATCTATTTTATAGCATGAAATAACATTGACACCTATTGATCATAATTAGTCACATATCATATGCTAGATCTAGAGCTATACACATTTACAAGCATACTTCATAGTTTAGAGATGAGTAAAAGTATCTAATGAGATTATTAAGTCACTCAACCTATCACCACATGATATATAAAATAGAATTCTATGCATTTTTTCCTAAAGATTCGATAGAGAGTTGATCGATTCATTTTAGTATTCTTATAGTCCTCCATATGATAATCTCTCATCATTGACAAGATAACTTTCTCATGAATGATTGATTCTCAAAGCATTCACAATATTATGTGTAGTTATATGTTATGTTCATGTACTTGTTCTATTGATTCTAAACTCATGGATCTCCTCAACAAGTTGACATTCAACTTACCTTGACATTACCATGTGGAATTTGTGATACCTTAGTCAATATTTTCTTTTACAACTATTTGGTCATATGACAATCAATGTCATTTTATTAGTATTTGGTTATATGTGTTGGTTTTGGGTTTTTAATTTTCAAGCTAGTGTCAAATTGTAATTAGTCATAATTTTCATATGACTAAGTCTTATTTTAGTTGTGTCATTAGCTTATTTTTTATGTCTTTTAATTAGTTAAAATCCAATATTTGAATTAGATTTCGTCCATGTTATTTTGTCCTTTATATTTCCAAAAGTAAAAGTGTCCTTTTTTTGTCAAAATTATTTGGATCCCAAATTCGTTAAAAATGTCAAAAGAGTTAAGTTGTATCTATAAGCATGTCAATGAATATGATTTAGTGTCTAGAAGTCTAAATTATCAAAAGTGTTTAAAAATTAAAAAAATTGTTTTAATTGTACATAGACACATTATCAGTGTAACTGATGTCCATTTTGTAAAAAGTATGTCAAGAGTGTAAGGGGAGTAATTCTCTTCAAGACATCATCAAATGAGTAAGAATATTCACCCACTAGAGGATGGAGGATACATAGAGGATGGAGGTCTTTCAATGACCTCTCATCAGTCGCCAATGACAAGGTTGTGTTGGGTGAATATTTTGTCAATCAACGTACTGATAAACAAAATAGGTCTGATCAACCACATTAGGAAGATTGGTTAGCCAAATGTGTAGGTTTACCACATCAAAAGGGGAATAATCTCTCCTCTCATCAAGGGGAGGTTCCCTGTAGATATGCAAGAGCTATATATATAAATAATAACACTCAAGGGTAGGATGAACCATCCATCTCTTTTTTACCATAGATGATGTGTGCAAATTTGATGAAATGATAGAAGACACTCCTCTTCTTTTAGAAGTGTTTTTCAACAAACAAAAGGAATCTTTCTAGTGATGACAAATAACTGTAATAGGGTATAGTAACACAACAGGATGAAATGAGGCACAAAGTCTCCACCTCAACTGCCAAAGAGTGAAATATGAAGAATAATGAGGGCACAAAGTCATCCCAAGGTTCTTTACACAGAAACAAAAAATAAACACACACTGAAGACAATTATGACAACACAAAGTCTGAAAGTAACTAGCTTCAGGACACCTTCTTAGTCACCTCCACTAGTTTTGCTTGTTTATTTAAAGGGATAGAAAATGTATTAAGGAAACAAACATAAGAACAATTTCCCCAACAACTAGGTTATTATAGCACAAAGTCTAAAAAGTCACTTGCTTTCTTATTCCAATAACAAAATATGATCAACAATCTGAGCTAAAAGTCTCAGTAATGCCTTTCAATTTAGGCAGAATTTAGTTTCTGATAACAAAAAGATCTCCAAAACAATAAGAGAGTCCAATATATAGCCCTTCAAGAAAGACTTAGGGAGTAGTAACAAATCATGTTGCATTAAATTTTGTCAAGAAGATATGTTGGAATTGGGTGCATTTGCCCATTTGCTTTTGTCAATGCAGAGAAATGGGTCACGACATTGAATGTTTGTGTTCTCCAATGTCCATCTGGCAATTTGCTTCTAGAAACGTATTTCATGCGTGAATATTTCTAGTCTTCTTCATTGTTCCTCCTTTCTTGGCTATTGAATCGGGTCCTTGGTTCAATTTGATGCTATGTTCTTTGGTCGCTTTCTGCAAGTCTTAATAATTGACACGTAACATGTTTTATTGCAAAAAAGGTTAGGACACGTGGCAACATCCATGGGACTCTGAGAGATGTTTATTGAAAGAAACTTTGAAACCTATAAGAAAGTCAAGATGTAGATACAAACACTTGTCATGTTCCATGAAGTTACAATGGGACATGTGGCAGCTTCTACTTGTCTTTTGAGAATCCCACGGAGGATGACACTTGGCATGCTCCACTTACTTTAGTAGCTTACTGGGGGCTCACCACAATCCTTAATAAAGACACCAAAAGAAGAAACTATGGATGTCAATATGTGGTGGCTTTTGCTAAGCTTTAGTTTCTCTTTCAAAAGTCTTTGGGTCTTATATCAGTTTCTTGCAGAAGATGACACATGGCAGCTTTGGCTATATTTTGATAAGGGACACGTGGCACTTTCCACTTTGACTTTCTGAGGGACATGTGGCGGCTCAATGGGTTTTCTATTTCAGGGGACTTTTTCTTTAGACAAAAATTCTGAAGGAATTCTTTCAAATAATTTGTCTGAAGGAATTATTTCTTTACAACTTTGCCTTAGGAACTTTTCTGAAGGAATTCTTTGTGTCTGTTTAGCCTTTGAATTGGTCTATTTGCTCCCTGCCTATCCTCCGCAAGGGCTATTTAAGCTTCTAAGTGACCTTTCATATTTTTTCAATGGTCCACTTTGGTTTCCAAGTGCCCTCTAAAAAGGCTGTTTGTCTTTTGGTTTTGCCTTAGTCAATTTTTTATCAAACTCAACAAGTGACACGTGGTAGCATCTGCTGTGAAACAGGTGAGGACACATGGTAGTATCTGCTTAACTTACAGAGGCTTTGGATGCCTTTTGAGTGTCCCATGGAAGATGACACATGGTGGCTTCCACTAAGCTTTTAGAAACAAAGTAAAATGGGGCTCGATAGATGACACTTGGTAGCATCCACTGGGCTCTATCGAGCTTCTATTTCAGGGTTTCTTACCTTAGTCACTTTTGCCATGGAAATTCCCTCCATAAGGGCACTTGTCTCTTTAAATTTTGGGACAATCATTTGAACCTCCCACTTAAACTGACCAATTGAAACAACTTTGGTTTAATGGTTCATTCCTTTGATAAGTGTTTTGAAGCTATTGAACCTAAAGCAATTGAACTTTGAACCTTGACAAAAATGCTTATTTCTTGTTTGATGACGTTGAACCTTTGAACCCATTAAACCTGTTGAACCAAAATGGTTCAAGGTTCAACAGTTCAATGGTTCGATGGTTCGATGGTTCAAACACTGCATATAAGCTTGCTCATAAATTCTTTTGGTTGAACCAAGACATTGAACCAATCCTAAAAATGACTAAGTGTTGGAAACCTATTCTTTTGATTGAACTTGCCTGTAGAAGCCTTTGAACCTGTTGAACTTGTTAGTCCTTTGATTGAAAAATCTTGAATAATTCCCAATTTTGAGGTTTAGAATAATTTTTTGAAATGGGAAAATATAATTTTGTCTTGCAGGACCAAAATAACTTATATGTTGTTCCAAAAATGAGTGACATTTTTTGGGTACAACAGCTGGCTCCAGTTGGGGAACTTCTATCTATTGTAAAAAGAATTGAAGGGAGTATAATCCATAATCTCCAATGTCTTAATTTGTACCATTGGGTTACTGAGTCATGTTACCCATAGATGAAAGACGTCAAAAATGAAAAAAATAAAAATAAAATATAACTAAAAACTATACAAATATACATATGTACAGATGAAATGATCTGATACTTCAAGAATTGAAGTGTTTCAGATGCTGCCCACTATGAGGTGGAGAAAAGAGTGTGCCATCTAGATACTTTAGCAAAAAGTTGTTTTCACCATTGTGATGATGAATAATAAATGGGCCTTTCCAAAAGGAGTTAAACTTTCCATGCATCCCTTTTGGTTCTCTCTTTTTGTCCCACATCAGGACTTGATCCCCAATCTAGAAATCATGGTTTTTTCCTTCTGGTCAAAGAGTTTCTTTACCAGACTTTGATGGTTAGTAATTCAGTCCACCACCATAGTTCTCTGCTCATTCAGCTCAGTCAGGCACATGATCCTCTTATCAAGGGGGCTTTCATATGTCTGATCTTCAATTGCCTTAGCCAATTTCAAGGCTGGCAATTCTAAGGTGATTGGTATCTTAGCATTGATACCATAAAGAAGTTGGAAAGGAGACATACCAATTACTCTCTTTGGTGTGATTCTATCTACCCATAGAGCATCAACCAATGCTTTATGCCATGTCCTTTGGTTGTCATCTGCCAGCTTCTTGATGATAGTTACTAGGTTCTTATTACTTGATTCAGCTTGTCCATTCCCTTGTGGAAAGTAATCAGAAGAATGGGAGAGTGTAATCCCATAATAGAAAGAGAATTGTGTAAATCTCTTGGGAAGTGAAACAATCTGCATTATTAGTAACAATCTTGGTTGGGACTCCAAACTTGGAAATGATATTCTCCTTGAGAAAATTACACACTACTTTTGAAGTGGCATGTTTGGTTGGGATAACTTCTACCCACTTGGTGAAACAGTTAGTTGTTGTAAGAACATAATCATGTCCAGCACTTGAAGATGGGTTTATAGCTCTAATAAAATCAATTCCCCATTGCTAGAATGGTTCCTCTATGACCACTATCTTGAGAAGTAGGGTAGCTAACTTGGGTCTTCCAACAAATTACTGGTAGAGTTCAGATTTTCTCACCCACTTATATGCATCTTGGAAAAGAGTTGGCCAGTAATACCTGGCTCATAGAATCTTGTGGGCAGTCATAAGAGCAAAAAAATGTCCTCCATAAGCTAGATTATGGAAGGATTTCAAAAGTTGGCTTTTCTACTCTTTGTCTACACAGCCAAGGAATACTCCATCTAGGCTTCTCTTATATAGGCCGTTGTCCCAAAGGACAAAATTGGTAGCTTCCAACTTGATAGTCCTCCTTTCTTTATAAGATAAATGAGTAGGACATTCACCATAAGTAAATAAATGAGAAATACCTGAATACCACTCATCGGTAGTGGAGATAAAGAGGATTGCCGGTGTGTCTTCCATCTCTGCTTCTTCATGTTCTGTTTCTTTTAGTTTGTTATCAACAATTAACTGGAATAGACCTTTTCCCTTTACTAGCTTTGTTGGTTTGATGTCTAGATCAAACTCCTAAATCTTTGCAATCCGATTTCCTCTTTTAGTCCTAAACTCTTACTGAGTTAATATGGACTTGACTATAGTGTTAGGAACAAAGGCAGTAGTGTGTGAATTCAGGATATAAAAGTGAAAATGCTTGACTGCCTTCACCACTACATAAGCATGCTTTTCCATGTTTGAGTACTTCAGCTCATGAGCTTTGAGAGGACAACTCATGAAAGAAATGGGAGATTCCATACCTTCTTTATTCTATTGAACCAAAATTGCTGAAAGTGTGTGTTCAGAAGCATAACTATATATGGTGAACTCTTTGTTGTAGTCTAGACAAACTAGAGTTGGGGCATGGGCAATGGTAGTCTTGATATCTTCAAATGCTGACTTGTCTTCTTTAGTCTAGCTGAAGGTGGTCTTCCCTTTCATCATGTTTACAATGTATCGAGTCTTCTCAGCAAACTCAGGGATGAACCTTCATAATAAATTCACCTTTTTGAAGAAAGAGTGAACAACATTTTTACTTGTAGGTAAGGTAAGCTCTTGAATAGACTTGACTCTGTCTGAGTCAATCTTTATGACTTTTTTGGACACAATGTGCCCAAGAAGTTTTCCCTCTGTTACTCTAGAAATAGACTTCTTGGGATTCAAGGAAATACCATTCTAGTGGTAGCGCTCCAACACTTGTTGTAAGTGGCATATATGATTAAAACAATGCTTTGAAAAAATGGTCAAGTCATCAAGGTACACCATAAGGAACTTACCTATATCATCCTTCAAAGTAAGGTCTATTGCTCTCTGAAATGTGGTGCTAGCATTTATCAAACCAAAAGGCATCTTTTTATATGCAAACGTGCCCCAAGGTGTGGTGAATGCAATCTTGTGTTCATCTGCTTCACTAACTTCAATTTGATTATATTCTGAGAAGCCATCTAGCATTGATAACATCTCTGAACCTATCACTATTTGAAGCACTTGATCCATGATTGGCAAAGGATAGTTATCCTTCAAAGATGACTAATTTAGATTCTTGAAATCCACACAAATGCAAATTTTGCCACTCTTCTTCCTTACAAGCACTATGTTTACAATCCATGTGGAATGGTGGATTGGGAAAATAATTCTAGCAGTTAACATTTTTTGTATCTCAAACAGAATAGTACCTGATATCTTTGGATTGTACTATCTAGATTTTTACTTATACGGCATTGAGTAAGCCTTGAGAGGAATGTAATGGCAGATTTCATCAGGCCTGAGAGATTTTAGGTCATCATAAGAATATGCTAAGATGTCCATGTATTGGCATAGTAAAGTGGTGAACTTAAACTTCTCTTCCTGAGTGCAACACTTACCAATGTTAACCATCTTTGGATTTTATTCAGTAGTCAAATTTATTTGATCAAATCCCTGAGAAGAGCTTGAATCTATTTTCTGCTATTTGATGAATCTGTCATGCTTGTCAAATAGTTTCTCAAGAGAAACCAAGCCTTTGGGAATTTTATTCCCTTTGAGTTATAAGAATTCTTCATTTGCATCTAAAATTGATTCAGGGGCTGGTTCACACTTCTGAGGTTCACTGCCTTCAAAATGTAGTTGTTTAAAGTTGTCTTTTCCTTCTAGGAAGGCAATGATTTGGTGATTAGCATTGTCAGGTACACTTGGTCTAAAGACTAGCTCAATGGTATACCTGTCTTCTGTGAAGTCTGAGTGAGAAACTAAGAGAGTTGTTGAAATAGTAAGTGCATCAGCTATGTCATTAGATTCCCTGAGTATGGTAGAGATGTTGAAAGCATCAAAGCTTTCAATTTAGTCTTAGACTAAGTTGTGTTAGTGGCACAATCTTTCATTCTTAGTTTGCTATAGGTTTTTCACCTGAAAAACCACTAGTTCAACATCTCCTTTAGCATGAAGGAGTTTGATGCCTTTGTCTTGAGCAGCCTTCAATCCAAGCAATAGATATTCATATTCAGCGGTATTATTAGTGTTGCTGAACTGTAACTTATATGAGTAGGAGAAAACATCTTCTTGAGGAGATATTAACACAATTCTAGATCTTGAACCAGTAGAGGAGTAGCTTCCATTGAATTCTAGAGTCCATACCTCATTAGACACTAATTTTTATTTAGATTTTCCTTCATTAGAGAGGGAAGATCCTTCTCTATCTATATTGAAACCTACCAATTATTCTGCTATTCTAGCTGAACTAATTTCTAGGTTGACACTTTTAAAAGCTTTATCATATGTTTCATGAACTTTGTCTATAGAAATAAAATAGTTACCCATGCTTGAAGATTCAAATAGAATTTGAGCTTCAGGGGTTGATGTTTGAGTGACGATATATTTTGATTCCTTTTTAGGAAGTAGCTTCTGCATGATGCCTTTAACAGGGATCCTTGCTTCAGATGGGTACATGCTCAATTCTCTACCAACATCCTTACAAAATTTTCACCCTAGCAGAATACCATAGGATGCTGAAACATCAGCCACCAGAACTGTCATCTTGATTCTTTTGTCTAGAAAGGCTGCAAATGTAAATTGGGCATCTTTAATTTGCCCCAACAGTGGTACTTGTTTGTTCTCTATGGAGAAACATCTACCAAATGTCTTGGTCAGTGTGAGATCAAGAGATTCTATCACTTTGGTAGGGATGACATTGTTTAAAGATCCTGAGTCTATGATGCAATTACTTAGTTTGTGACCATTTATCAATAAGGAAACATAGAAAGGCTCTATTTTTCTAGGGGCAACAAGAGGAGTAATGACAAGATTGTTTGGAATGGGCATGTTCTTTAGGGAAATAGGAGTTACCTTCTTAGCATCTTATTCTATAGGGATGGCCTTATTCTTCACGCACTCAACTAACCTATCTAGCTACTCAAGATTGGATTGTAAATAATCAAACTCAGTCATTTGAATTTTGGTTTTCTTAACATGATCAATTATGTCAAATGACTGAATTAGACTAGGAATAGAGGAAGGTAATTCAACATTTTGGTTTGTAGAGGGGGAAGGTTTGATTTGCAAAATTAAAGTTAAAAGTGAAGGTGAAATTGATGTACTTACCTTTTTGGTGATCACTAGGTCCTTTGGCTAGAAGCGTAGATAGGTTCCACGTTTAGCAATTGAAATTATTGATTGAGGTTGCTCTTCTATTTTCCCTTTATCAAGTTGTTGGGCTGACTAATTCTTGGACCGTGTGAACACAACGTATGATCCATTAAAAGCTTCTCCTTTACTTTTGGGTTCATCTTGGTAGTTTAGGAAACTAATGTTGGAGTCACCAACTGATTCTTCTTGGTTTTTTATGAGGAGATTAGTGTCATTTTATTTACTCAATTTAGGCTAGAAAGAGAAATTTAATTCTGCTTCAAGATATCCCACTACTGAATTGGCTAGGGGTGTTTTAATGGCAAGTTTCTCCTATGGGGGAGGAAGATGGTTTAGCTGCCCTTGATTCTTGGTAGCATTGCCATGGTATGACTAATTTGGAAATGTCCTCCTTGGCATATCTCTGTATGAAGGAGTGGAAGACATTCCTTGTGCCATTTGCTTTTTGAGAGCAAGTAACTCATTTGCCAACTTCTACACCATTGGATCAGTGGTGCTTATAGATGGATATTCAGAAGATGATGAGGGTCTATTTCTATTAGGATCTCTCCTTATCTTCCCTGCCAAGATGAGATCATCTTCTACCTTAGTGGCCAAATCTTGAGCTATAACAAGGTTTATTTGACTAGCACGTCTCAACAAAAAACTTACTTCAGGTAGCTGAGAATTAATGAAGAAACATTTGAGATTTTCAACTGTAAGTTGAGCAATTATAGGGATCCTATTCCTCAGTTTGTCAAACTTGGCTATGAAGTCCCTCATTAGTTCATGAGGCTCTTTCTTCATCTGTGTGAGCTAAGCTAGAAGGGCATGTGCATCTTCTGCATGCTTGAATCTAGCTTCAAACTTAGCTTTGAGGGTGTTCCAGTCAGTTACTGACCAAGCCTATAGATGGTAAAACCAATCTACATCAACACCTTGTAATGTTTCTACAAATAGTCTGACTGCCACATCTTCAAATTCTACCTCAATTACACCACAGGCTATGCTAAAAGCTGTAATGTATTCGTTAGGATGAACCTTCCCATCACCATAGAACTTGGGAAAATTCTTCCTTGAACTGTGTGGGAGTTCATGTAGAGGTGGAGTAAGATTGAGAGAACCAAAAGAATTACTCCAAGGGCCTTGAACTACCATTGTATGACTATGAAAAGGAGGAATAACAAATCTTAGAGGGGTAATTATTGGCAAAGCTTTATTAACAGTAGAAGTGGATGCTTCACTTGGTAATAGAGACTTGACTTTAGTAGGAGGAAAGATCTTAATTCATTAGAGATGAGATGGTGAAGGAGACAAATCAAAATTACTCTACTGTACCAACTTGAATACAGGGTCAACAATACCTTTAGCCCTTTGGCTTTGTGTATACCTTGAATCTTCCAGATTGTAAAAAAATGGGAAAGAACTGGCCCTGCTTCAGCTTGAAGCTTGAGGTTTCAAACTGTGTGTTCTATCCTAGTTGGCATGGAGGTGGAGGGAGATGGTAAGGATATAATGATAATGGGCAAGACATGGAATGGATTCACTAGAGTCTATAATGGATATGGGTAGGGATTGCTTCAATCTAAAACTTGAGGCTTCAGAATGCACATAACATCCCCAGAAGAGTCAACAAAAATTGTTGGGTGAATATTTTGTCAATCAACATACTGATAAAAAAATAGGTCTGATCAACCACAATAGGAAGATTGGTTAGCCAAATGTGTAGGTTTACCACATCAAAAAGGGACTAATCTCTCCTCTCATCAAGGGGAGGTTCCCTGTAGATATGCAAGAGCTATATTATATATATATATATATATATAGTAACACTCAGGGGTAGGATGAATCATCCATCTCTTTTTTTAGAATTGATGTGTGTAAATTTGATGAAATGACAAAAGACACTCCTCTTCTTTCAGAAGTGTTGTTCAGCAGACAAAAGGAATCTTTCTGGTGATGACAAATAACTATAACAAGGTATAGTAACACAACAAGATGAAATGAGGCACAAAGTCTCCACCTCAACTGCCAAAGAGTGAAATATGAAGAATAATGAGGGCCAAATCCATCCTAAGGTTCTTTACACAAAAATAGAAAATAAACACACACTGAAGACAATTATGATAGCATAAAGTCTGAAAGTAACTGGCTTCAGGACACCTTCTTAGTCACCTCCACTAGTTTTGCTTGTTTATTTACAGGGACAAAAAATGCATTAAGGAAATAGACATAAGAAAAATTTCCCCAAAAACCAAGTTATTACAGCACAAAGTCTAAAAATTCACTTTCTTTCTTATTCCAATAACAAAATATGATCAACAATTTGAGCTCAAAGTCTTAGTAATGCCTTTCAATTTAGGTAGAATTTAGTTTCTGATAACAAAAAGATCTCCAAAACAATAAGAGAGAGTCCAATATATAGCCCTTCAAGAAATGCTTAGGGAGTAGTAACACATCATGTTGCATTAAATTTTGTTAAGAAGATATGCTGGAATTGGGCACATTTGCCCATTTACTTTTCTCAATGCAGAAAAATGGGTCACGCCATTGAATGTTTGTGTTCTCCAATGTCCATCTGGTAGTTTGCTTCTAGAAACATATTTCATGCATGGATATTTATAGTCTTCTTCATCATTCCTCCTTTCTTGGCTATTGAATTGGGTCCTTGGTTCAATTCGATGCTTTGTTCTTTGGTTGCTTTCTGCTGGTCTTAATAATTGATGTGTAGCATGTTCTACTGCAAAACATGTGAGGACACGTGGCAGCATCCATGGGACTCTGAGAAATGTTTATTGAAATAAAATTTGAAACCTATAAGAAAATCAAGATGTGGATACAAACACTTGTCGCATTTCACAGAGTTACAATGGGACATGCGACAACTTTCGCTTGTCTTTTGAGAATCCTGTGGAGGATGACACTTGGCGTGCTTCAGTTACTTCAATAGCTTACTAGGGGCTCGCCACAATCCTTACTTAATAAGGATACCAAAAGAAGAAACTATGGATGTCGACATGAGGTAGCTTCCACTAAGCTTTAGTTTCTCTTTTGAAAGTCTTTGGGTCTTATATCAATTTCCTGTGGAAGATGACACATGGTGGCTTCCACTGTATTTTGATAAGGGACATGTGGCACTTTCTACTGTGACTTTCTGAGGGACACGTGGTGGCTCAATAGGTTTTATATTTTAGGGGACTTTTCCTTCAAACAAATTTTTTGAAGGAATTCTTTCAAATAATTTATCTGAAGGAATTATTTCTTTACAACTTTGCCACAAAAACTTTTCCAAAGGAATTCTTTGTGTCTGTTCAACCTTTGAATTGGTCTATTTGCTCCCTGCCTGTCCTTTGCAAGGGCTATTTGAGCTTCAAAGTGACCTTTCAAAATTTTTTAACAGTTCTGCCGATCTCAACAAGTGACACATGGTAGCATCCACTGTGAAATAGTCAAGGACACATGGCAGTATCCGCTTAACTTGTAGAGGATTTGGATACCTTTTGAGTGTCCCATAGAAGATGACACGTGGTGGATTTTGCTAATATTTTAGAAACAAAGTAAAATGGGGCTTGATAAATGACACTTGTAGCATCCACTGGGCTCTGTCAGGCTTCTATTTTGGGGTTTCTTGCCTTAGTCACTTTTGCCATGGAAATTCCCTCCACAAGGGCACTTGTCTCTTTGAATTTTGGGACACTCCTTTGAACTTTCCACTTGAACTGACTGATTGAAACAACTTTGGTTCAATGGTTCAATGGTTCATTCCTTTGATAAGTGTTTTGAAGCTATTGACCCTGAAGCGATTGAACTTTGAACCTTGAAAAAAATGCTTAATTCTTGTTTGATGATGTTGAACCTTTGAACCCATTGAACCCATTGAACCAAAGTGGTTCAAGGTTCAATGGCTCAATGGTTCAATGGTTCAAACACTGCATATAATCTTGCCGATAAATTCTTTTGGTTGAACCAAGGCATTAAACCAATCCTGAAAATGACTGAGAGTTGGAAACTTGTTCTTTTGATTGAACTCGCTTGTAGAAGCCTTTTAACCTATTGAAATTATTAGTCATTCGACTAAAAAAACTTGAATA
Organism: Torreya grandis; assembly: GCA_037957365.1. Lineage (NCBI taxonomy): Eukaryota > Viridiplantae > Streptophyta > Pinopsida > Cupressales > Taxaceae > Torreya > Torreya grandis. The sequence goes on along the minus strand of JARHVA010000509.1, from coordinate 3,084,251 downwards.
ATTCCCAATTTTGAGGTTTAGAATAATTTTTTGAAATGGGAAAAGATAATTTTGTCTTGCAAGACCAAAATAGCTTATATGTTGTCCCAAAAATGAGTGACATTTTTCGGGTACAAGAAGTTGCACCAATTTTTTGGTGACATTTTTTGTGGTGTGATTTTATAGTTTCCGTTATGTGTTTACAAAATAAGAACAAAAAAATATGCCTGTCAAGTGTTGTGAACACCAACTATTTCAAGTGTTGTGAACACCAACTATTTCATCTCGGATGGGGTGGAGCAAGTTAGTGAAGTGGAAGCCAACTCACCTCTTGAGGTATTTCATGATATTTTCCTTGATGAATGGGCCTCCAAATTACATGAACAAGATAAATATAAAATTATTAAAAATGAGGGATTGTTTTCTATTGTCTTCATGAAAATGATGCATAAATTTTAGCCATAGTGAAGGATGATGAGTCAAAAGATGGTCTCTGGCAGCTCTACTTTGATGGGTTAAGGAATAAGCATGGATTGGGGTTGGAATGATGATTATATCACATGAAAAATAAAATTATTTTTATGCTATCAAATTTAATTTTTGTTTTTCTAATAATGTATCAAAATATGAGGTTTTAGTCCACGGTTTGTAGTGGGTTAGGAAAATGGGAATCAATGTTTTATAGGCTTTTAGTGATAGTGAACTTGTAGTTCACTAGGTGAGAGGGATGAATGTATGAAAGAATAAATTTATAAGATATTACGAATATATATTTTTGGACCTCCTCAAATATTTTGAGGATTTTGATATTTAGGTAGTGTCAAGACAAAGGAATAAACATGTAGATATATTGATTGTCATAAGAGCTCAATTTAGTATTCCAGCTAATGTGAGGAGTGGGAAAAATAAGTCACATATTAAAATTATGGTGAGGCCTTATATTCTTAACAATCATGATAATTGGTAGGTTTTTGAGGATGATAAATAGATTATTAGATCCTTGCAAGAGGAGGCTGAATTCTCTTTTGGGAATCAATCAAATATCTTGCAATAATATGGGGATCATATTGTTCAACTTAAGTCCAATAAGCTACTCAAAAGTTTGGTTACTCTTGAAAACATCTTTAGTAGAGATGATGAGATGAGGAGAGAGAAATATTAACTATCAACCAAGGAAGAGCACTGTGTTAATGTTGAGATAACATCTAAAAAAGAGTCTTAAACTAGGTAAAGTATGTACTATATCACAAAAAGAATCATTCATTTATTTATGTAGGGATTTTTTTGATGTCTTTGCATGGTAGTATAGTGACTTAAAGGGATTTGATCCAAGTTTAGCTCAACACACCATTGATCTAGAGACTAAAATAAAACTAGTTATACAAAAACAATGACCCATCAATCCAAGACTTGAGCATTTGATGAAAATTGAGCTTCATAAGCTTATTGAATCATCCATAATTTTACCAATCAAGCACTCTAATTGGGTGGAAATACTTGTTCCATTAAGGAAGTGAAATGGTGAAATGAAACCTTGTGTAGATTTATATGATTTGAACAAGGCTTCTATCAAAGATCATTACCCATTACCATCTATGGAGAAAATATTTCAGCTGGTGGATGGTTCAGATAGGTTCTCATTATTGTATGGGTATAATGGATACAATAAGATTCTTTATAAGGAAGAATATCAATTTAAGACAACCTTCACTACCAAGTGGGGGACCTTTGCCTAAAATAAAATGCCATTTAATTTATATAATGTTGGATCAACCTTTCAGAGATCCATGGATATGACATTCTAAGGTCTAATCAATAGGGTTATCCTTATTTATTTAGATAACATTACTATATTTTCAAAGAGTGCAAGAGTACATATGATTCATGTCAAAGAAGTGTTTGAAATATGTAGATAATTTGAGGTGTCTTTTAACCCTAAGAAATGTGTCTTCTTGATATATGAAGGTAAGATTATTAACATGTGGTTTCAATCATGGTTTAAGAATTGATTATTAAAGGATAGAGTCCATTATTGCTCTATCTTTTCCCAAACATAAGAAGGCATTACAAAGCTTTCTAGGCAAGATCAATTTTATAAGGAGATACATTTCTAATTTTGTAACTTTGGCAAAGCCACTTACAACCATGATTAAGAAGAATCAAAGTTTTAGTTGGACTAAGAAGGGCATGAGGAGTTTTGAAGATATAAAATAGGAAATAGCTAGTGATCCTACCTTTATAAATCTTAATTTTTGAAAAGACTTCATCTTGTATACATATGATAATGTGGACATAATTTCATGTATACTCACACAATAAATCAAGAAGATTTGGAGCAGCCAATAAATTTATGCAATTAAGTCATGGAGGAATATGAGACAAGGTATAATTATGTAGATAGGAATTTTATTTCAATAATCAAATCTCTTAATAAGTTTAGACACTTGTTATCTAACAACACGATATATCTAATGGTTGCTCATCCAAGTATCAAGGAGTTCTTGTTGAACAAGGACATTAATGAGAAGAGGGTAGGTTGGATAAAAAGAGTGATGGAGTATGACATTGAAATAAAGGTCACAAAACTGATTAGAGGTAAAGGATTATGTGAACACCTAACCCAATACTTGCAAGAAACTAAGGAACTAATTTTAGTGCTAAGTAATGAAAAAGTTGTAGCTAATCATATCTCATATTTAAACTGGTTTCAAAACATGGTAAGGTATCTCCAAGATGGTTTATATCCTCCTAAATTAAGTGCATCAAGGAGAAGATATTTCATATTGCAATCCATTCCTTTTCTCCTTGTTGATGGTGTAATTTTCAAGAAAGATGCCAATGGTATGTTGTTAAGGTGCATAGAATGAAGCTAAACATAAAGGTCACTTGAAGAGTTCCAAAATGGACATGGTGGAGGTCATTTATTGACAAGAACTATAACCTTTAATATCGTGAAATGTGGGTACTATTGGCCAAGTATATTCAAAGATTACTAGACTTGGTTGATAAAATGCAAATAATGTGCCATGTTTACAAGAAAAGAAAGACCTATAGCCTTACCAATCCAACCAATTTTAGTGGATCATATTTTTTTCCAATGGGGTTTGGACTTCATTGGCCTCATTAAACCACATTCGAGATTGGGCCATAAGTGGATCCTTTTTGCCATGGATTACTTCACCAGATGGACATAGGAAGTAGCTTTAAAGAAAGCAAATGAATCTAATGTGTTAGATTTCTATGAAGGTTTGCTTACAAGATTTGGCATTACCTCTACCATCATTTAAGATAATGCCATAGATTTTTTGGGAGCTAAGATTAGTCAATGGGTTGTTCAACATGGTGTATACCTTAGCACTTCATCAAACTACTACCCACAAGGCAATGGCCTTGATGAGTCCACCAACAAGAACCTGCTGAAGATTATAAGGACTATTTAAGATAATCAAAGATAATGGCATTTGAAGTTGAAGTCAGCACTATAATTTAATAGGATCAAATATAAAAGGTCTATAGTGAATTCACCATACAAGTTGGTTTATGAAAAGGAAGCAAGGTTATCTATTTCACTTGAGTTTTCTACTTTAAAACTAATGCATGAATTGGATTTGTTGGAGAATGAAAAAATGGAAGTAAGGTATGATGAGCTTATAGAGATAGAAGATATTATAAATTATTTCATGTTAGCCATGGAAATTCATTAAGCAAAAGTGAAGAGAACCTTTAATAAGAGGGCTTATTCAAAGAGTTTCAAAGAGGGAGACTTTGGTTCTCAAGTGGGATGAGGACAAAGCTAAACCAGGAAGGCACACTAAGTTTGACCACATTTGGAGTGGCCCATACATAATCTCCAACTGTAAATCCTACAATACTTTTCAACTGGCAAAGATGGATGGTGAGGAGCTTCCAATCCTAGTCAATGTGATACATCTACAACATTGCTATTGAGAGATAAGTTATTTTGTACATAGTTAGTTAGTTTGTTTTCCTCCAAGTGTTGTCCTAGAATATTAGTTTTATTATGTTTTATTTTGAATAAGTGACATGATTGTACATGTGTCTTGTTATTTTATTTCCCTTATTTTACATGTCTTCTTTCCTTATTTTGAGAGGAGAAAAGTTGTCTTATTTTAAATCAAGAGTCTTGTAATAATTGATTAGATTTTTTATTGTTCATTTTAGAATGTAAAAGTGATCTCATGATTTCAAAAGAGATTCCAATTATTTAGTTCTCTAGCATAGCAGACATGCTTCACACATTGAGTCAGCAAAATGCTGAAATATTTTCACCTCACAGGTCAAATTATCACCCTGATAACTTGACACTTTGCTTTCCATGTTGTTTTCCATATTTATTGTTATTTTTTTCTTGTGAATGTCCTTTATATGGTCATCTAAATCCATTTTTATCAGAGTTTAAGGTGAATTTGATGAATTTAAGGTTTTTATCATCATGGCCATGTGCTTGTTTAGCTACATCTTGACCTATTTCAAGTTGTTTAAAGTGATGAAAATATTTAAAAACATCCTAATAGGCATCATTCCTTATGTCAAGGCCATGTCATGTTTTAAAATTAATCAAACTAGTTGGTGATATGCTTAACTAACTTCATGACCCACTTGACTACATTTTGGATAACTTTGTGGATTATGGAGTATAATTTACATTATTATGGTAGTATAATGTTATAATAAGAACATTTTATACCTATTCAGTCATGAAAAGGCCCAATGAATACTTTTTCAATAGTTTTACCAAGTTTCTCAAGTGGTTATGGTAGTTTTAGTGCCAAAAAGAGGCTATACATATAATTATTCAAGGTAAAATTAACCTAAAAGAATATTAAAGAAATTATTTATTCATTTTAAGGTCAAATACATGGTTTGGAAGGATTTTCAAGAGTCAAAATTCATAAAACTAACTTATCTCTCATATCAACTTCTTTGGCAGCTCTAGGAAGGCCATCGATTTTTGCTTAGTATGGTCAGGAGAGAGATAGAGTTAGGTATAAATATATTAGGAAATTATAGGTACCTTAATAAAATTAAATTAGTGTCATTGGTTATCATATTCATCCCCTCATCTTTATGAACAATCACTAAGAGTGTTAGGGGGTCACTACGTCCTAGTCATCTAGACAGGGTCCAGGTTTGTCTCTGTTTCTTCACTTCAGAGCTCAATGGATAAAAATGATTATAATGGGATGATTTAAGGGTAAAATATGATATTTTTTATGGTGGAATCATCAGTTAATTTTTATTGATAAGGAGTCTTTTCCTAGGAAACTAGTTGCCTATCTTGTTTGTTAAGGTTGGTAGTTTTCAAACATGTTTGATTTATTAATTGAGTGTATTCATATTAAAAGGTTTATCAAGTTTATATTTTAGTTATGATACACCTATTTCATGAAAAATAATTTCCAGGTACCTTAATTATTGAAGAGGGTCCTTCTTTGAGATAGCTTGAGTTAGATGGATTCTTTCACAAGGTACAGTTGCAGATCTAATAAAATTATAGTGTGTGAGAGTATCTTAGTAAGGTCAACATGATATTGAAGGATTTATAAAATATGAGAAATTTTGACTTTACCTTAAAGGACATTCCACATGAGGTCTTAAGATTATGCTCTGTCAAAGCTCAAAAGAACACTTGCATACCTAATGAATAGGCTAAAAGGATATCATGGCAAGTGACAAGAGTTATGAGGAGTCATGAAGATAAATAAAATATATTTTAGGGCATGGAATTTTTTCTTGGTGTTTATAATTTTTTTAAGGTGACTATTTTCATTAGTTTAAGAGAGTAAGTGGATCCAATTAGGCATATTTATGATTGAAAGACATAATCATGACTGTGTACTACTGTGTTACTAAATTGAAAGACCTCTAAAGAATTATGTGCCATTATAAATGTGTCATGAAGGTGTTAGATGAGTTATTAGGGTGATATGAGTACATTAAATGGATGAGAATGATCATAGGGTCTCCAAGGTACAAGCCAAAAGCATGAAAGTTTACCTTAAAACCCAATCTAGCAAAAATTAAGGTAAATTAGCAATTTTTAAGGTAAAGTCTATGTTTTGTTTGCCATGTTTATCAAGCCTTTTGGATGATTATCCATGTTTATGTAATGTTGGTTAGATTCATTAAATGTTATTGGCATCATGTTTGTCACATCATCAACCATTTTCTTCCTTTATCTGTATAATGAGTTGAATATGCACCTACAAAAGTCATAATTAGGCTAATTCAAGAAAGCATCATAATAAACCAATGGAGGTAGGTGGATTTAAAGTTTGAGAGTTATAAATGAGATGAATGGTAAGAATTTTATATATTGGGATCATAAGGTAGCTTGAGTGACTTTATAAACCTACAAGTTAAGTATAAATAGTCACCTACAACCATGACATTTTGGCTCAGTCAGTTAGGCCCATATGCAATATAAACTTGTGAAGGTTAATAAGGTCAACAAGAGAAAGAAGCTGCATTAGATTAATATGATATATGACTCAAGTATTATTCACTAAAGATTAGAAGGATGTTAGTTATAAGAGAAATCAAATTATCTATCACTTACAATAGTCACTGTCCATTAAGATGGCTTGTATGTCAAGTAAAGTGAAGACATTCATAGGTAGGAGTAACAAGTATAGGTGTCACATCTCCATAAGGTTCCATGATGTGAAGTAGGTATGTAAAGACCTAAATATATTTCTTAAATGATATTTAGCTTTTATATTTCCAATCTATGAACTCTAAAATCACCACCTACAACTAGCTTGTAAGCCTAACTAAGCTCTAAGGACATATGAGCTAGTATATAAGGTGTGCAAGTAAAGATATAGGCACCTTGAAAGTGGTCAAGATTGACCAATCATTGTTGAAGAAATTTTCAAGTCTCCTTAACACATGATAATCTACCTCTATGCCACTCTAAGGACATAAGTGAAGGCAGAGAGTGTAGGAAACACTACATAACACTTGAGGGGTTTGAAGACCAAGTTTGACATCCCTATTTTGGGGCTACATTGTCTCCCCATCATTTTATTTTATATTTATACTCCCTTTTTATATAATAGTATTATCACTCTCTTGCTTTTGCTATACTAAAAGGATTCCAAATTTTTGTACTCACATATTGAAGAAATAAGAATCTCTTTTCCTACATTTTTAGGTTTTGTGTGAAGTGTATGGTGGTTGTCATTGATATAACATTGTGAATCATTTATTTTCCTATGTTATTATCTAGTTTTGTACCTTCATACAATATATTAGATTTTTTATAGTCATACTAAGTGTCAAGATCAATCTTAGTCTAAGTTTGGAAGTGAATTCATTACCCTTTTCATGATTTCCATACAAAGAGTGAGTTTGTCAAAGTCCTTTGCATGAAACATTGTTTTATAAATCATACATGAAGTGAAAAGAATGTGTGCAAGCTTCTTCCCTTCCTAAGAGTGTCATTTGAAAGCATAATTGGTAATATACACTAGTGTAGCACCTTTAGTCTAAGTTTTCATTTCAAATCTAGTACAAGAAGTATCCCTTTCACCCTTTTCATAATTAGAAAATATTAGCTAGTAGGAATAGGATCAATTTTAATGAGTTCATCAAGGGAACCAACCTTATATCTAGAGTTTCTCTACCTTAAAAGTCACCCACACTTAAAAGAGATTCCATGATTTTAGTAAAAGTGGGAAGTAACACACATTCTCACAAGGGTAGCACTCCCGATTGACAATAATGTTGACAATTTTGATCTCACAGGTCAAATTATCACCCCTATAACTTGAAACTTTGCTTGCCATGTTTTTTCCCTTGTTTATTGTTATGTTTCTCTTTTAATTTCTTTGATATGGTCATCTAAAGCCTTGATTAATAGAGTTTAATTTAAATTTGATAAATTTAATGTTTTGATCATCATGGCCATGTGCTTGTTTAGCCACCTCTTGACCTATTTTAGGTTTTTTCAAGTGATGAAAGGATTATAGAAAATACTCATAGGCCTCATGCCTTGTGTCAAGGTCATGCCATGTTTTATAATTGATCAAACTAGTTAGTGATATGCTTGAGTAACTTCATGACCCAATTGATTGTATTTTGGATCACTTTGTGGCTTTTGGAGTAGATTTTGCATGATGATGGTAGTATAATTATATAGAAAGGACATGGTGTACCTATTCAAGCATGAAAAGGTCCAATGAATACTTTTTCAATAGTTTCACTAGGTTTCTCAAGTTTATGGTAATTTTAGTGCCAAAAAGGCCTATTTTGAAGCTACCTGTATAGTTATTCAAGGTAAAATTAATATCAAAAAATATTCAAGACATTATTTGTTCATGACAAGGTTAAATACATGGTTTAAAAGGAGTTTTGGGTGTCAAAATGTAGAAAAATGACTTATCTCTCATATCGACTTCCTTGGTAGCTCTAGGAAGGCCATCCATTTTTACTTAGTATGGACAAGAGAGAGAGATTCAAGTCCAAATATATTTGAAAATTATATGGACCCTAATTATATTAAATTTTTCATATTCATTCTATCATCTTTATGAACAATTTCTAAGAGTGTTAGGGGGTCACTGTGTCCTAGTCATCCAAACAGGGTCCAGGTTTGTCTCCATTTATTCACTTCATAGCTTGATGGAGAAATTTTTTTATAATGGGATGATTTAAAGGTAAAATAATATCTTGTTTATGGTGGATAATTAGGTAATTTTTCTTTATAATGAGTCTTTTGATAGGAAACTGGTTGCCTATCTTGTTTGTTAAGGTTGGTAGTTTTCAAACATGTTTGATATATCAATTGAGTTTATTCATCTTAAAAGGTTTATAAAGTTCATGTTTTAGTTATGATAAAAACATTTCATGTAAAGTAATATAAAGTTACTTTCATCATTAAATATGGCCTTCCTTGAGTTAGCTTGAGTGAGATGGGGTCTTTCACAAGGTACAACTACAGATCTAATGAACTCCTAGTGTGTCAGAGCATCTTAGTAAGGTCATCATGATATTGAAAGATTTATGAAATATTATAAAGTATATATTTACCTTGGGAAGACATTACATATGATGTCTTAATACTATTCTCTCTCAAAGACCAAAAGAACACTTGTAGGCCTAATGAGTAGGCTAGAAGGACATCATAGTAGGTGACAGGAGCTATGATGAGTAATGAAGATAAATAACTAATATTGGAAGGAATGGAGTTTTTTTTTATTGTTCATAAATTCTTAAAAGTGACTATTTTTGTGATTTAAAGAGAGTAAGTGGATCTAATTAGGCCTATTTATGCTTGATAGACACAGTCATGACTATGTACTTTTGTGTTACCAACTTGAGAGACCTATAAAGGAATGTGTGCCCTTAAAAATGTGTTATGAAGGTGTTATATGAGTTTTCAGAGTGATATAATTCAATTAAAGGGATGAGAGTGCTCATAGGGTCTCCAAGGTACAAGCTAAAAGCATGAAACTTTACCTTAAAACCTAGTTTAACAAAAATTAAGGTAAATTAGCAATTTTTAAGGTAATGTTTATGTTTTGTTTTCCATGTTTATCAATAATTTTAAATGCTTCTCCAAGTTAATTTAAGGTTAATTAGACTCATTCAGTGTTCTTGGCATCATGTTTTTTACATCATCAATCATTTTCTTCCTCTATCCGTATAGTGAGCTGAATATGCACCTACAACAGTCATAATTAGGCTACTTCAAGAAAGCATCATAATGAATAAATCGAAGCTAGGTGGATTTAAATTTTGAGAGTTATAAATGAGATAAATGGTATAGTTTGTTATTTGGGAGAAAAATATAGGTTAGGTGTCTTTTTAAACCTATAAGTCAGGTACAAACAGTCACCTATAACCATGAAATTTTGGCTCAGTCAGTTAGGCCCATATGCAATATGAACTTGTGAAGGTTAATAAGGTAAAGAAGAGAAATAATTTGCATGAGATGAATATGATGGATGAATTAATTATTATCCATTTAATACTAGAAGGATTTTAGTTAGAAGAGAAAATATGTCACCTACAATAGTCACAATTAATTAAGGTGGCCTATATGTCAAGTAAGGTGAAGACATTCATAGGTAAGAGTAAGAAGTATAGGTGTCACATATACACAAGGTGACATGAAGTGAATTATTCCTATGCATACCTAGATATGTTTCTTAAATTCTATTCACCTTCTACATCTCTAGCCTAGGAACTCTAAAATCACCTCCTACAACCAGCTTGTAAGCCTAACTGAGCTCTAAGGACAATAAGATGAAAAAACGCAATGATAAGTTAGAAGCTTGGATGAAAAATCAATTATTAAATATTATAGAGTTGGAAAATAGGTTATAAAGAGTCTTTTAGAGGATAATATCTCTCATGAATTCACTCATAACCCTCTGAACCTACAGTCAAGCAAGGTATAGTCACAGTCAGCCTGTGTACCATGTGCATAAAAATCTTTTGAGAAAGGAGATTTGAGGGGTTTAGATATATTCATAAGGTAGTAAAAAGTATTGGAAAATTTTATTGACCTTTTCAAGGTCTTATTTCACCTAATTTCTATAAATAAGCCAAAATAATAATGAATATACACCAATATCAATGTACACCTACAAGTAGTCTTTTTGAAGAGTGAGTAATTACAGAGAGGTTATAGTTTGCATGTGATGGTAATGAGTGTCATAGAGGTAAGTTTGAAATAGATATGGGAGTAATGAATATAATCCATTTCCATTGAAGGTGTCTATAAATATCATAAACTTAGTGGGGCAGAACTTAGTCTACTAACATAGTCATTTTGAGACCTACATGCCTATGCAAAATTAAAGTGGAGAACATGTTTATTAATAAAAATTTGAAGTATGAAATTGTAGAGGGAGTTTATATGAACTTGATGAAGTTTTTATCAAGTTGTGATCATGAGAGGAGGAGAGAAAACTAGTTCATAGACTTCTAGGGTCAGCAAGCATAATTTGCATAAAAACCCTCAATGGTTGAATTCAAGGTGTTGGACCTATTTGAGAGGTCAATATTGTGAAGCATCATGTTAAACAATTTACTTGAGCATTTAAAACATTTTTAAGACCTTTTATTACTATTAAAATGAGTTTTGAAGTCTTACAACCCAAAATAACCTTCCTCAACCTTTATGCACAGTCACCCCAACTAAGAGGCAAATTTTTAGAGGTTATATATTATTTATAGATTTTCATGGTAACTTGAAGTTGTTTGGGATGTTGGAGGGGGTTGTATATTTAAAATTTTTGGAGATGGTTTGGTCCTTGGGTTTCACATTTGTATGAATATTCAACTAGAGGGTAGATGACCCTATTTTGCTTAAGAAGGATCTTGAAGAGGTCATTTTGTTTTATTGGAAATTTCATAAGGAGATGCATGGGAAATAAATCCCATCAGATATTTTATTGGTTACCCATACTAAAAATTATTGGCATTGGTTTTTGTAATGGACCCCTATCCTTTATGAACCATTGTTAAGAACTTAAACCTCTTGAGACCCTTCTTAAACCCTACAACTGACTTGATGGAGAAGATATGATTTATAATGCCTTAAAATGTTATTATTTGACCTAAAAATTATCCTAATCACAATAAAAATCTCCTGATCTTCACTTCCAAGTGTTTGTTCACATGTGTAGGTACAATACCATATGGTACAACGTAAAATATGCAATTTTAAGCTTGTTTGTGAGGGTGTAAGCTATGGATTTATCTCAAAACCATTTTTAGAGGTATATGTGGACTTGGTTACATAATCATTGAAACTATTATATAGGTCCCTTAAGTTGTTATACAGTCCCTTCAAGTTGGCTACTAGCTCAAAAGGTGAGAGAACTCAGTTTTACAAGACAAGAATCAATGATGAAGGCTTATGAGTGTAATAAAGGACTCCAATATCAATGAATGAGTTTTTTAAAGGTTATAAATGACTCATAAATTCATTTATAATCACCAAAACATATAAGTTTCATGAAAAACATCTCAAACAACCCCTCAAGTACATAAAAGCATTTAGGCTTGCCAATGACCATTTCATGGTTTGCCCATGTACACAAGGCCCTAGAAATTTAAATTTGTAGTAGAGGATGTTATTAGGATAGGTAAATTTAATCAAACATGTTTTATAGGTTTCACATGTGTGGGTGGTTATTTGGTCCAAATCTCTCTTTCCAGGCCTGGGAGGCATAATTAGGCCTAATTGGAGAGAGAAATGATAGAAAAGAGATGCTTCCACTTGGATTTGGATCATAAAATTTGGTATGAATTTATAATGGGATATAGGATAATAAAAAATGTGCTCATTTTCCCAAAGGTGATTTGTGCATTCTTTTGGACAAGGAGCTTTACTAGTTTTAGGGCTATAAAGAATGAGTGAAAAAACAAGCAAATGGAACAAAATGGAATCTTTTGGAGCATCTGATGGATCCAAGTGACTTGTTTCAAGTCTAAATTTTTGTTTAAAATACATGCATGGAGGGGATTTATTTTATTCAAATTAAAACCCAATTTTCTCTCTCTTATACCTTTTTGCTTGAGAAAGAGTCAAGTGATCAAAACACTAGATTGATGCATAAAAGTTATTCAAAGAGATTTATTGATGTTTATATCTAAATTATATTCCTATTCAAGTATGAATAAGTTAATTTAAGTTTAAAATGATATTTATGGGGTTGAAAAGGTCTCAAACACTACTAACAAGACCTTCCTTCCTTCCTACGCCTAGTAAAGAGACAATCAAACAAGCATCAATGAGCCCTCTAACAGCCCAAGTAAGGTGGAAAAACATAATTAATGTCTTAGGAGAATATTTAAATGGATCATGAATGAATACTTGAAGACCTATTTTCTAGGAGGAAGACTTATTCTTCAACAAGGACATATGAACTAGTATATAAGGTGTGCAAACAAGGATATAGGCACCTTCAAAGTGGTCAAGCTTGACCAATCAGTGATGAAGACATTTTAAATTATCCTTAAAAAATGATACTATACCTCTATCCCACTCTAAGGACATAAGTGAAGTAAGAGATTGTAAGAAACACTACGTAACACTTGAGGGGTTTGAGGACCAAGTTTAACATCCCTATTTTGGGGCTGCTCTATCTCCCCATCATTTTATTTTATATTTGTACTTCATTTTCTAGAATAGTATTATCGCTCTTTTGATTTAATTATGATAAAAGGCTACCAAATTTTTTTACTCACCTCTTGAATAAATAAGAAGCTTTTTTCCTCCATTTTTAGGTTTTGTGTGAAGTGTATGGTGATTGCCATTGATATAGCAGTGTGAATCATTTATGTTATTGTTTGGTTTTGTACCTTCATATAATATATTAGAGTTTCTACATGTCATACTAAGTGTCAATGTTAATCTTAGTCTAAATTTTGAAGTGAATTCAATACCCTTTTCATTCCTTTCATACAAATAGTTAGTTTGTCAAAGTCCTTTGCATGGAACACTATTGCAAAAATCATACCTGAAGTGAAGAAAATGTGTGAAAGATTCTTTGCTTAATAAGAGTGTCATTCACAAGCATAAATTTTCATATACATTGGTGCATCACCTTTAGTCTAAGTTTTTATTTCAATTCTTGTACAAAAAGTAGCCCTTTCACCCTTTTCATAGTTAGGAAATAGTAGTTAGTAGGAATAGGATCAGTTTGAGTGAGTGCTTCAAGGGAATAAAACCTATATCTAGAAACTCTCTCCCTTCCAAAGCTACCCAAACTTAGGAGAGATTCCATTATTTCATCAAGAGTGAGACGTAGCACACATTCTCACAAGGGTATCACTCTTGATTGACAACAAGACCATTGATAGGACCAAGCCTTCCTCATAAAATCACCATATTTAATTGAATATTCCTTTTATTTAATGTGCCTAGCAATGGTTATGAGTTTTTTTATCCTTGTTCTCAACTTTAGTTTTTGTTTCTTTTGTAGATAAAATTTGCACAACAAACTGTGTTAGCATGTTTTCCTACACTTACCTTATTCCTATGATAAGGAATCGCACTTTACTATCATTGTATCCTTTTTTCACCCTTTTTCACATTTTTTATGATTTAAAGTAATTTAAATTGTTTCTTGTTTCATTCCTATTGATTTATTTTCCTTTCACTCCACTTTATATAAAATAAGGTCAACATCATGATAACACTTTTATTTCACATGAATTAATGAGACTTTTAGACACCATACTCTCTAATTTATCTTTCTTAGCAACCAATTCCAAAGTATTCAAATGAAATTCATATTTAACATCTATGTTTGGTTTTCCAAATCCATATGGAGGAGGAATAGAAAAATCCATTAAAAAATTTAAAATTAAACTCATTTGAAACAAAAGGCAATAATAAAAAGGCAACATACAAAGTCAAAAAGTCAAAATCACACCAAAATACATGATTCAAATTACATCTCCTATCTCTAATCAAATCTCAAAGTACACAATTGGCCTCATGTTAGAGCTGAGGTCTATTGGGGTGTAGTAGACTAGTAAATTGCAATAGGAGAATTCAACAAACTCTATGGTGCTACCTACTTTCTCATGCATGTACCCAATCTTTGTAGTAGACCAATGAATCTATAAGGGGTCCTAGAAAATAGGGAACACATTATGGGAAGGTAGGTATATTTTAATTTTCATACATATATCCTTCATGGGATGATCTACATACTTTATTTATTGACCTAAGGTTTTTGTAGCTAGGAGAAGTTATTTAGAGTCTTTAATGTCAAAAGTGATTTTGTTTTGACAAACCTAATTTAAGTGCCTTGAATTCGATAAAGAGTTCCTCTACCTTAGTTTTTTCTTTCATTCTCCCCTCCACCCATTTCACTTTCCCCCTTGATATGAAAGTGTGATTCTAAATCTATTTTCCAACTTCTATATTCCCTCTTATTCACATTTTAAAACAAGTTATCACTAATTTGTTTCAATTTTATCTATCCTTAGAACACAAAAATATGATTGAGTAACTATGGATTATTTCCTTTACACCATGTCTAGACATGCTTCAGTCTCTTTTACCATTTGTTATTTTTCTACTACCCTTTTTCTAGACACCTGAGTCCATTTCTACTTTCATGTTATTTTTCCATTGTTGAGTGAATTTGGTTTGTTACTTATTACCCACCAATGTTGTTTTCCCTTTTATTCACTTTTTCCATTGATAATTGAGTAAGGATTATTGATTCTCACTTGTCAATCTTATTTTACCATCTTACTTGCCCATCTTTGTTTAAGTAAGGATTGTTATTGCTTTCAAATTGATGTTTGATTACCATTTTTGACATGTATCCTTGGTTTGACTTGGTGAGTTTGCCTTTCTTACTTAAGGTTTGTTTTTTTGATTTTTTTGGTCTTCAGTAGCCTTGAATTTTTGGTTACCTGATTTACTTCAAATTTTTCTTTGGTCATTTGGTCTAACATAACACTTATCACCCTAGATTGCCAAATTTCCAAGTACGTCTCATCCACATAGCATCTATTATCTTGGATTTTATGTGTTTTTTTGTTTTTTATCTTTATATTTGTATCCTTAGGTTTGTTGAAAGTAGTCTCTTCACCTTTAATGATCAAAACTACACACACACTAGACAACCATATAATGATAAAGGTAAGTTAAGGTACACATACATTACTTTTATTTTTAGTTATTTCCATTTCAATCATTTACTTTCAATAATTTTTTCTTTAAAATTCTACAATTCTTTTTTAGCCGTAGCATTATGTGTTATTATGATCTTTTCTTGAAGCACCATCCCTTGTTGCATTTGAGTGACACGTGATGAGATTCAAGTGGGCCATATGTATACACATAATATTTTCAAACTTTATCAATTATTAATGTTTGTTATCTTGAAAGAACTCATTGAATCTCAATCTATTTCAATGCATGCCTTAAGAGGCAAATAGACCATTGATGCTTTGCATGATTATTGTCCCTATACTACCACTTGATATGTACAAAACCATCTCTTAAAAAAATTTCCCTAAGATTTGCATCTTATTTTGCATCCTCCTCTAGTCATTTTATGCCTTCATTAGCCCCTCCCTAGCTTAATTTTTTTTTGATGTTTTACAATACACTATCAACCTCATCGACACTATACTCTAATTGATAAAACTCATTTAGGGTCTAGGTCAGCCAAGACTAGGACCTAATTTTATTTTGTCAATAATGATACAAATTCGATTGGGTTATCCCTATCGACTTAACTTTTGGAAATGATTAGGTTTATATTCAGATATATATATACACACTAATTTTATCATTTATTAAGAAGAGAAGAGAAGAAGAAGAGATATATATTATGCATCTGTTTATCCACCATTCTATTTGAGGAACATAGCTTAGGGTTTTATACTTTATTTGGAGATATGAATCTTGTCTTGTGGAGAAGTATTTTGGATGAATTGATAGGTTGTGTAGCCTAGAGTTGATTTATCCTTATCATTATTACATACCATAACAATCTCTTGTGAAGCACCTTAGCCAAGGGAGAGATTGAGGCTCGATGGGTTTGTCTTCAAAGATAAGTATTCCTAACTTTGTTCTTCTTTTGTAAGAGTATATAGATATGAATTTGTACTTCTCTCCCATGCATTAGGATTATGTATACATTGACCTGAGTATATGTCTTCTATGCATGTTTAATTATAATTTTTATTACCCCCACTTTGTGCCACAAGATTTTGTGAGCACTATATTATAATTTATTTTGATTTTGTCATTTATTGATATTAGTGAATATGAAAACATAGGACCTAGTTAGTGTTATTTCATAGTTTTACTTGACTAGAGGCTTTGGAACCCTCCCTAGTGATATTATTATGGTAAGAGATCCCTTGGCTTGGTTTATCATATCCATCTTGGTCATGACCCTGAATATATAATGCATCAACAATAAAAAGTGTAAGTAATATTGATCTTCTTTGAGCTAGGATTGATTTATAGACCAGTTTCATTTCCCTTTGCATACACAGTTCCTTATATCTTTGATTTATAGATCAGTTGCATTTCCATTTGGATTTATGACATATATGTATCTTTAATTTACCTCTTTTAAATATTAGACCTAGGTTTTAGTTATTTACCATTTCCTTACATAGGATCCCTAATTATATTCTTGATCCCTTTTTTATAAACAACTTTTGATTATAGCCTCTACCCTGCTTTACAACATGACCAATTGTATGTATATTATATTTAGTATGGCCTTATTCTATTTTATATACTAGAGGGTGTTTGTATTGCTGAGCCATATTTTACTTACATACATATACCACTTGTTTCTTGGATGCAATTTTTCAAAAAAAAAAAAAAGAAATTTATGTGGGCAAACCTTCAAGTGTTCTAGACTTGGAAATGGTAGGGTAGCTGATCTTATTAGAGAATGAAACCAAAATATATTTAAATTATCAATATTTAAATGCACATATAATTTATATCTAGGACATGGCTTATGAAACATATGGAAATCAAGAATATTGATTATTTTATGCTCTCAATCTCTACCCCCTGAAGCTATGTGGGCTATAACAAAATATGCAATTATAGGGAGCATCAAAAATATAAATAAAAAATGCAATGAATAGCTAATGATAGAAGAATTGAATTTAATAGAAGGATGGGGATTTTTAAATAGAGATAAATGACCCTAGTCAATCAATTTGGTTACCCCCTGAGAAAAGCTTTTTGAAATTAAATTATGATGGAGTAGTTAAAGGAAACCCAAGTTGAGCAATGTGTGGAAGTGTTTCAAATGCAACAATGGGGCAATAACAAAGGTATATACAAAATATTTGGTTTATATTTAAAATAATCAAATAGGGTTAGAGGCTATTCTTAAAGGGTTGACAATTACAATGAAGGACAGAGTACAAATTTCATTGTTTAAAGTGGATCCAAAATGGTGATAAACACTTTGAATATAAGGCAATGTCAAAATCGGTATCTTCATGATTACCATTATGAAATTATAGAAGTTAAATAAAGTGTTAGATCTATCTAATACTTATATATAGAAGGGAGGGTGTAGACACTAAAATTCAATCAATAAATGCTTGACAATGCTTACCCTTGACATCCTTACCTTGTTTGGTCAAATCACTATTTTGATAACCCATAATATCTAAGGAAGCCTTCAAAGTCTCACAATAACTGTGCATATCTCCATTAATTCCAAATTATGTCCCTATTAATCCCTATTCAACATGTACTTCACTATCAATTTGATTTCAGAAGCTGCTATATCTATTTAATATAAGTGCACTATTAAACAAGGGTGCATTGTGTCCTTTTCATATAGTGTGAATTTGTCCACAGTTCTCTAATAGTTATCTTTTCAAAATAACACACTTTATAACAGATCTCCCATGCAATCCAATAGATTAGTTGTCATAAACACTCTAAAGATTAGTTTATAAAAGCACATCAATGCTCATGGTTGAAACCCCTGGTTCTTTATCTAGTACTTTCTGATAAAAACATCTATTATGTGTTTTCAAAATCATTTATCTTTTGAGTTAAGAATGTTATTACAATTTTACTACAATACCACAGTCCTTGGTCAAGTTTAACGTTATTTATTATAGGTTAAGGGCATAATTTGTCAAGAATTATAATAAAACATTGCTAGATACATTTACATTATCTTCCCTATAGGGATAAATACATCAGCTTGAGACCTTTAGGATATGTAAGCAACACTCAGTTAATAAGGGGTTTTATGAGGATTGCTCAACCATTTCCACATCTCCCTTTTTTTCATCTTTTGTATTTGGTCTCTTTTGTGTGCTTATATAGGACTAAGGAATTAAATTTATAGGTATTTTGTGCATCAAGTCAAGCTCCATATGAAAATAGTTCACCTACATACATGGGCAAACAAGCCTAGATTTTTATATTCAACACAGTCTGTTCGAATAAAGTTGTAGTATCAGACAACAATGCACTACAACCTTGTCCACCTTCTACGTCCTTATCCCAATATATAATGGATATTTGTTTTCTAATACATCTATATTTTTAGGCTACTTAAAATATCCACAACTCACATAAAGTGAGTACAATTTGAATTAATCTATTTTGTAAGGACAAATCTCTAACCCTAACCCTAGTTATGTTTTCAATAATTTACAACTTATATAAATTTTATATATCTTTGTATTTATTATATTATGCCTTATTTAACTTCCTAGATTAGATTTTAATAGTTTATGTTCTAAATTAGAGTTAATTGTTTATTTCAATTAATTCTAGTGTAAATATTTTGGTGAATCCATATTTCATTTCAAAAATTGTTTATTACTTATTAATTTTTGTCCTTGGGTTTCAGTTAAATTATATAAATTCCTGACACTAAAAGAATATAATCCTAATCCTTGGATATTATCTGTAACATAACAATTCAATTTTTTTAATCTTCTAGTAATCTGAGACTAAATTTTTTATCTTATCACCTCAAATAAATGTTGACATAGAGGCTTTTTCTTTTGACCTTGAGTTGAATTTTGTTGTCTCCTATACGCATAAATCTTTTATTTTTTATTTATTTTTGTTTTTTTAAGAATCTATGTTCAGTTAGTTTTAAAACTACTTAGCTACTATTGTGAAGGGCTACATTGTGTTTTGTTTACATACATCTTAGCATGAGGGATTTTTCCTCCAATACTCATAACCATAATACATAGGTAAACATAAAATTTAGTTTCCACATACCTCATGGCATATTATAAACACTTAAGATTCATTTGTTTACAACAATATTAAATCTCTTTTATCTATCTAATTTGTGGTGCACCTAAGAGGAGTGTATCACCCATGGAAGTTACTCTCAACTTACCTTTGAGACTGAGGTTTGTGGGATGCATACATGGTTCTAACTCTATAATTAGTGCTTTAAAATATTGATCTAACACTAATAAATAAATAGGAAAGTATATCTAAGATCCAAAAAGTCATTCAAACTCTTGCCTAGATCACTATTTATCCTTGAGTTTTTCTTGGATTGTCTTCTTACATAGTAGATTTACTTGATTCATCTTGTATACATATTCATAATTATTTTGATTCATTTTATAAACTAGATCACATGTTTTTTTTATTTTTTTCCCTTTTTATATTACAATAGGTTTAACAAAATTGCCATTATATATTACATTGGATTATAGAGTTTATTATTACTTATCATATTCCATTTTAGTATGTTAGTCATTATGTATAATCATGCTTCATAAATGACTTTACTCAAGAAAATAAATCACAACTTAAGGACTCTTATGGTATTTTTACTTCCTATTGTACTTATATTTCCTCTCCTCCTTATTATATTGAACCCCTCTATTCTTATGGGTTATATCTAGAAAATAATATGATTATTTGGAGACAAGATCTCACATTTACTTCAACTAGAATTAAAACTAGAGGCCTTTGTTATAAGGAAGAATCCACCCCTTGTGGACAAAGCCAAAATACATTATGTCATGAAATCATACCCTTTTCTTCTAATACTTGTTTTAATATTCATTCTAAGTTGCTTCCTATCACAACTAGATGTCAAAGAGCTTGTTCCCAACCTTTTGTGCTTCCTTTTACTCACCCTCAATCTACCACTATTAGAATTTCTCCCATACCCCTTATTCATCCACAAATTATCTTATGCTATCACGTCCATGTTGTTCAAAATAGATGAGAACTACCTCCATTAACTACCCAACCTAAAGAACCTATTATTAATATTCCTCCTCTACATCCTCCACAAACTTTAAAACAAGCCACCAAACCTAAATGGTATGATCTCATTGAGTAATTGAATAATATAGTGGATAAGATCTCTCTTCTAGAGTTATTGAAAAAGGCACCAACTTAAGGATATATTATATGCAATGTTATGAGATACTTCTATTCCTTTGGACACACAACCAACTTCATTTTCTTATTATGAATACTGTCAAAGATATAGATAACACTATTTATTTTGATAAAGAAGATTTACCTCTACAACACATTATTGATCAAAATCTTCCACTATTCATTGAGGTTTAAATTAATGGAAAATTGATCAAGAAAGCAATATTTGATACTGGTCATGGAATCAACATTTATAGTTAGAACTTCATTTAAAAATTAGATTTTAATAAGAGCAATCCTCAAATAATTAAGAAACATATATATATATATATAGCTTTGATAATACCCAACATTAGTAATGGGAGATAACACTTTTGATATCATGGTAGGTCCTATAATAGTATCTATTGTCTTAAAATTTGTTGAGGCTCAATTATTGTATAATTTTCTATCAGGATATCATTGGATAGATAGTATGGGAGTTGTACCATCTACATTTCATAGGTGTATCAAGTTTATACATGATTCACATGAATATACAATTCTAGTCGATGTACACCTTTTCAATATTGTACAGCCTTAAAATCAGATAAGGGTTCCTTTATATCCCTTAGGCAAGCAATTATCATTGCCCAAATGCATACTTATGAGGTGGGTGAATCTAATAAGGTGGGTGATACTGAACAAACTTATCTAAGTCCTCAATGCATAAAGGAACCTATTCAAGATTTTTTTCATAAGAACACATTTCCACACAACTTGAAGAGATTATCATAAATGAGCACGAGAAAGAGGTACCTCTCATGGACCCCATGGATTATATGACATAATTACTACTATTAATCAATATAGATTATTCTTAGTGAAAAATAGAAGATTAATATAGTAGTGATGATGAAGGCACACATAAATTGACAAATGAAAAAGTTTGAAAATTATCTTTCAATCCTATTGATGAAGATGAAAACTTATCTCATTCATTATTTACCTCAATTGGGGTAGTTGAATACATGGATATATCTCCTTTTTAGAATAAAGAAAAGGAATAATTTTTCAATAACAAAGTACTTGTAATACCCTTTCACGAATCATTTCAAATTATATTGATTCAAGAACTTCTAATCATATAATGATTATATTTTCTAAGGAGCAAGTGACACCTCAAAATGAAAATGCGTAATCATAAAAGAAATTATTGGGTTTATTTAAACATGGATTTCATAATAAAATTACTTAAAAACAAGAATTAAAGAATCCCATTACAAAAGTAGTCCCAAAAGAGACTCCAAACCATCTTTATTATTATCTATATCATCTCATCATCAAACCATTTATAAATGGAACATAATGTA
Organism: Torreya grandis; assembly: GCA_037957365.1. Taxonomy (NCBI): domain Eukaryota; kingdom Viridiplantae; phylum Streptophyta; class Pinopsida; order Cupressales; family Taxaceae; genus Torreya; species Torreya grandis. Next base: position 3,062,039 of record JARHVA010000509.1, on the reverse strand, counting down.
CTAACATTATGTTGACACATCTATAAGAGATTAGCATATGTAGTATTGATCTTCTCAAATACATTGGATATGACACAAAACATCTACATCAAGCTATAGGTCCCACACATTGTATTAGATCTATTACATTGTTCAAAAGCATGTTCTACATTATTCCATATTGATCTTACTATACAATGCACTCATATTTTAGCATGATTAAATAATGGTTATAATTTATAAGGAGAGAATAGTCATAATCCAACATAATATTCACAAGAACATCTGATCAGAAGGATTTAATGCAAATATGACACATATGGAACACTCTAAGGCAGCAAAAAAATTTACACATGGGAAGCCTATTCATATAGGTGGATTGTTAGAAGATAAAAAATGTATACATAATATTTATGAAGGTAATCCATGGGAGATTTATTCAAACCAAATAAATAATTATCACACACAATTAATACCTAATTGTACATAACTTATTTTCTCCTTACTTTTGTTCATTATTTCTATACACCTACCCCATTCCTTATTCTAGCCCTCAAATCTGTTTTCATTATGGGGAGATTTCACTTACCTTCATCATTCCCTTTATATAATTTCACATTTTTTAGGCTTTTTATACTCTCCCCCTCCTTTTTTCATTTCAAAACTTTGTTGCTTACTATGTCTTTCTAATATTTTTCACATTTCACTTATCATGCTTTACTTTTATAAATATAGAAGAAATGTTGAGTATGATGTCAATATGGTCACTTATTTATATTTTTAAAATTATTTTATTTTAATTTTTAGGTGTTTTATAATGTTATTTAATTTATTTATGACCTTAATTAGTTTTTGATTACTTTTTAACACTTTTCAATGATTTTCTAAAAAATAGTTAAAACTGCCAGTTCACTCTAGTTCACTTTGGTGTACTCTAATAATGAATTTGAGTACTTACTTAAGTAATAAATAATTAATAAAGAGTAATCACATGGTTTATTTATTTTATGACTTTAATTAAAGTTAATTTGAGTTAATTGGATTTAATTAGCTTATTTAGTTGACTAAGATGTCTTTCTAGTTACATGTTTGACTTTATTATTAAAGAAGGTTTCTTGTATGATGTATAAATATTTATAGTGAGTTAAATTAAGTTTATTTAATATATTTTTATTTTATTTTAAATTCAATTAGTGGTATAATATTTATTTATTATATTTTATAATTTTAGACTTAACTTGCAATGCAAGTTATCTTGTAATACGCTTATTTTAGCTTCCTTTATTAATAAGAATTGTACACAAAGGTTGTGTAGTGAATTAATTATAATTTATAAGTTTATTATATATTTTATCTATTATATTATTATAATTATATATTAATTTATAACATCAATAATATATTTTCAAGTTTGAAGCTATTCAAAACACTTTTTGGTCCATAATTTCACTCACAACACTAGTTTGATAGCTAGTTATTCTGAGACTATTTTGTTGATATATAGATTCAATATTAGAGTGAATTTTTATTTATTTTAACTCCATAAAATTATAAAAACCTTAGTTTGGTATCATATCCATGTTTAATCAATGTTTTAAAAGTTTTTTGAACTATTTTCAGAAGACACAACGGTTTCAATGAATATTCATGTTTTCAAAGGTGTAAACTTTGAGTATTAGAGAGAGATCACTTGAAGAGTATTATTATGTTTAAATTATTTTGGGAGAATTTTATCCACATATACACACTTCCTCAATATTGGAACACCTTGACACAAGATTAAAGAAGAATAAAAAAGGATGAAGAAAAGGGAGATGCACAAACTTTCTTCTATATTTAGAGTGCCATTTACCAAAGGATATATATAAGAATTTCACGATTAAAGAATGCCCAAGAGGCATGAAATACCTTGGATAATTCATATAAAGGCTCTATTAAGGTGAGATAATCAAAACTTTAAACCCTTAAAATGAATTTTAAAAATTTGAGAATGTTAGATTCTGAAGGAGCTAGAGATTATTGCATAAGGGTAAATGATTTAGTTCATAGAATGAAGGTTTATGAAGATACTATAAAAGATAGTGTTATAATAAGAAATATATTGATATCTTTAAGCCAAATATATCTTCATATTATGATAAATCTTGAAGAATATAAGGACATGGACACTATAAGTGTTGATTAGTTAGTAGATTATCTCTTGTCTCATGAGGATAAGATGAGATTATATGTAGGAGATATAGAACATGGTCTAGAACAAGAACCTGAAACCAAGGAAAGGATTTAAAATAAAAAAGAGATAAATAATAATAAAAATAAAGCAAGTTTACAAAACTCAAATTCAAAGGTAAAATTTGAAGCAAAATTAGGAGAAAGAAATATATTATTTATAATTACTGTAAAAAATTGAGGCACATGATAAAAGATTGTAAGATACTAGCAGGTAAGAATCAGGCTAATCAAGAAAGGAAAGAGAAGAGTTTTTAAGCTTAAAAAATGAGTTTAAAGAGGGATAAAATTATTTTCTCAAATGTTTGTGGGAATAGATGAAGAAAATAATTTATTGTCTCTTAATTAGGTTTCTCAAATTAGATGACAAGTCACAAAGATGATTTCAACAAGTTAGATGATTCTTTCAAAATCCAAGTGAAATTAGGAGATGGAAAGTCTTGTTGATATTTTTGTCCCAAAAATATCAATACATATGATATCCTAAAGGAGACCCCTTTGTTTAAAAAAAAAAAACTTTGAATCCATAAAAAACCCATCTTCCCTTTTTCCTTGCAGAATCTAGAACTCTGGATGCAAATTACACTTGTGTAAATCATTTCATGAGTTTTAGATCCTGTAAAACACCTATATCCAAAATTGGCAGAACTCAAAACTTGCCATGCACTTTGCATATTTTCACAACGTGTAAAATTCATGGCAGACTTTCAATCTTGCCATGCACCCAATCCAATAGAACTTGAAACTCACCATGTACTTTGCATATTTTCAAAATCTATAAAATACATGGTGGACTCTAGATCCTACCACACACACTATCTAGTGGAATCTAAAACTCACCATGTGCTTTACACATATCATAACATTTAAAGTGCATGATAATCTTTGGATCCCACCAAACCTATAAACCCCTACTTTTATGAGAACTTTTAGGTGCTTCCAGCACCTCCAACCTCCATGGGAACTTCTAGGTGCTTACAACACCTCCAACTTCTAAAAAAACTTCTAGGTGATTCCAGCACCTCCAACCTCCATGGGAACTTCCAAGTGATTCTAGCACCTCTAACCTTCATGAGAACTCACAGGTGCTTCCAACACCTCCAACCTCCATGGGAACTTCTAGATGCTTCTAGCACCTCCAACATCTGTGGAAACTTTTAGGTGCTTCTAGCACCTCCAACATCTGTGGAAAATTTTAGGTGCTTCCAGCACCTCCAACCTCTGTGGGAACTTTTAGGTGCTTCTAGCACCTTACACCTTCATAGGAAAAGGTTATTGTAGAAATAAATGGATTACTATGAAATAATCAAAGATAGAAGGAAAATATTGAAGGAAAAGATCAATAAGGAATTTTAGAAGAGAGCTATTTGATGTTGAGAAAGAGAAAACATATTTTACACTTTATATTTTTTATAATGTGGAAGTTTAAAAAATCACAAGTGTAAATTGAACTTTCCATTTTGACAAGTATAGATTGATAAAAAAGTATAAAATCATGAAGTGCAAATTGCACGGTTCATTTTGGCAAAAGTGATAAAGACTTAAAAAGTTGTAAAAGTCTCACTTGAGTTTTTCAAGTTAGGGTTTTTGCATGTAAAATTAACTTGGAATTATTTTCAAAATTATCTTTTATTTTTGAAAGATTAATTCTATTTTGGGTGCCTCTTTTACATGAAGATTTATTTTCAGCCATTACTAGATGAAGAAGCATTGCATGGAGATCCAACAGTTTCAACCATGCCATACCATGCCATGCTATGCCAAAGATCATGCCCAGGTTGTGCATGCCATTTTCCATCCATTACACAAGTCCCAATCACCAAAAATAGAAGAACTCACCTCTTTTGCATGAGGGTTTTAGATTGACATGATATTCTTTATTGGGCTTTTGAGTTTTAACAACTACATGTATTCTATGACATATTTTTAATAAAAATAGGTAAACCCCAGGGCCCAATCTATATTTTTTTTGCTAGTTATATTTTCTACATTTTGAATGTATTTACTACAAGCTATAACCTTTGGAGAGAAATAAAATTGAATATTTTCCTCTTATCTTGAGATATCTTTGTGTGTGTTCAAGTTATTTAATTATTTGTGGAAGCTTTGTCTTTTATTCTAGTCTTAAGAAAATTCATTTGTGGTATTCTACCCTCTTGATAATATTGTTTGGCGTAAATATCCTTTTCCCTTTTGTGAAAAATAGCTAAAATACTACCTCTAATTTCTGAATTTGCATGAGTTTATGTTTAAATAAATTCAATCTATTTTATATTCTATTATGTTTGTCAAGCAAACATTTAAATCCACTATAAAATATTTGGTGTAATCACCATATTTTTAATTTTCTAGAAATTTCAATTCTTCAACCCTTTTCCCCATCAAAACCCTAGTTTAGGATTAAAAAAAACACTAAAGAGCGAGATTTCCACAAAATTGGTATTTTATCAGTTTGCATCAGATTTAGTGAAAGGAATCCAGCCTTCTCTAGAGATTAACCTCAAATTTCCAAGGTCCCATGGCTTTGGAGGTTTTTCCATTGTATTATTAGGCACTTGCACAATAAGTTACATGATCAAGACAAGTGTAATCTTATGTGATAATAGTTTTTAGAATGCCTGGTGGGACATGAACCTATAGAGAGTGGAAAGATTTTTGGTATGTCTTTTCTCTAATAAGCTTTTATAAGCAAGCAAGTTAGCACCAATGGTGACTCTGAATCAATATCAGTTGGTATGAGCAGCCCATATGCCTAATCACCATCATTTAGTATGTATCATCACATATTTGATAAAAAATCATTTTGTTTCATTCCTTATCCTTCATATCAAGTTATCAATGTTCATGGATTCACCCTAAGTGGCCCTCAAGATTCAACATACCAACCTTGTCATAATTTTCCTCTCTCTAGTCAACCAAATATGAGCCTCAAGGAGATGATGCTTATTTTGAGAGAAAATCTAGAGAGATTGATGAGGAAAGGGGATATAATATGTAGAAAGAGGTGATTGCTTATCAAACATATCTCCATCAGTAGTAGATGAGTGAGCAAGAAATATATCATAAAGAGTGCCTAGCTAGATAGATTATAGTCAAAGAAGAGCATATGCATCAACTTCTTATGCAGATGTAAAAAAATAAAACTCAGGCTCAACCTACTCCAAAGGAGGCTCCCACATTCAAGACCCCAAGATTCAATTAAGGTAAACCTTATGAAGTTTCTAGTAATCCTCCTTATTTTAAAATTTCAAGTGTTAGAGATCCCATTCCTTTGAGAAAGATTATACCTATGCAAACCCAACCTATCATCCCATCTTGGATCCTCTCCTATGCTAATAAACCTAGCTATGTCATACCTTATCTTTTGAAACCACACTCTCCCACACCCATTTAGGAAAAGGAGGAGGTGGCCAAATCTTACACATTCCCCTCATGGAAATTAATCAAAGAGGACACAAAGTAGAAAGGGGAAGTGCTAGCTGAGATAGTCTAGGAGCTAGTTCAAAGAGAAGATGTGTTAACTCAGCTCAATGAGCTTGCCCTACAAAAGTTTCAAGACTCTCCCTCCCTTCTCAAAGAACCACCTAATAAGGCCTTCAAGGTCCCTAATTGGAAGGATACTCTCTTGAGCTACAAGCAAGGTGAACTTATTTATCCTCCCACCATCTCCCTCATGAAGGAGGAACTTGTTTTACAAACAATAAAGGAGGAGCTTGCGGTCAAATTTGAGCCTAAAGATGACAACACAAGTGTCTATGATGAAGAGATAATGATAGACAATCCAATTCATTAAAAAAGGGATGAGCCAGGTTTTGATCAAAATCCTTGACATGGTTTTGACGAATTAGATTTAGAAGGTAGTACTAATGCCTTCATATTTAAAGAGGTATGTATCCAAGTTACAATTAAGAGCAAAGGGGATTTTGATTTATTCCAAGAGCTTCTATTTAGTGTGGCTGTAGATGAAGATGACCAAGGTATAGAGATTGACATAGTTAATCAGTTAGCTAAAGAAAAGAAGGAAATAAATAATAAGGAGGATTAGGATAATGTATGGAAACAACTATACCATGACTTCATGGACTAGGTAGACATTCTAAACCAACCTATGCCTTCTCCAAAACATGAAGATGAATTTTCCAATTAGGTTGAAGATGTTGACCAATCTCAAGATGAATTTTCCATTGAAGGTAGTATTGATGTCTTCAAGAATGAAGAAGAATGGTCAGATTAAGAGCCATAAGAACATAACATTTTGGGCCTTAGGTGGATTGATGAACTACCATATGGCTCCTTTCAGAGAAAGTAGAGCAAAGATGGTGTTCAAGTTGGCATTGTCTCAGATGACCAAGAGGAAGTTGCCTTTTGGATGAATTGAGAGCTTTTCTGCTTAATCCTAGACAGTCAACCAAACACTGATCCAAAGGAGCAATTCACATGTGCATAATTTAGAGCACAAAGTTAAGCCATGAAATGAGGAGGTTTTAGGGGCCCCTACTAGTCCAATTTGGAGTAGGACTTGAAGAAATAGATAAATATGTCTACATTAGAGATATTTTTATCCCATTTCATCCACTTGAGAGCATACCAAAAGAATCAACAATCAAGCATGTCAGCTTACCTATCTTGAAACTCTAAAAAACAAGGTGTTTTTCATCCTAATTTATCACAAGTGATGCTAAATCTTTCCCATTTGACCCAAGTGGAAAGAACTTGTAAATTGCAGCCCTGCACATATTAGTTTCCATGTTTTCCTCTAAGTGCCTATGTGCACATTTGTTTAGTAGGTTAGTTTTGTTTTTAAATAAGTGTTTCTACATAGGTCAAACTCGTTAGGAGTTTTTCCCTTAGGCCATGTTATTTTTACCTATTTTGTTTTGTCTATTTTTTATTTTTTTTATGTTTAGGCAAATACCAATTTGTTCTCCCCTAGGTTTGAGTTTGTCATAATCAAAATTGACTCCATGCCCTATCTCTTATAAGGATAATTTACTATAAATGATTAGTAGACAATCATCCCAATAGAGGACACCAAAAATGTTTATATTTTTATCCCAAAAATATCAATACATCTGATATCCTAAGGGAGACCCTTTTATTTAAAAAAAACTTGAAGCCACCAAAAAACCCATATTCCATTTTTCCCTTGTAGAATATGGAACTCTAGATGCAATTTACACTTATGCAAATTGTTTCACAGGTTTTGGATCCTGCAAAACACCCATATCCAAAACTGACAAAACTTGAAACTCACCATGAACTTTACATGTTTTCACAACATGAAAAATACATGGAAAACTCTAGATCCTACCATGCACCCAATCCAATATAAATTAGAACTCAACATATACTTTGACATGTTTTCACAACATGCAAAATGCATGGTATACTCCAAATCCCACCATGCACCCAACTTGATGGAATCCAAAACTCAACATGCACTTTACACATTTCACAATGTGTAAAGTGCATGATAGGCTCTATATCCTACCAAATATATAACTCCTCCACTTCCATGAGAAATTCAGGTGCTCCCAACTCCTCCAACCTCTACAGGAACTTCCAAGTGCTTCTATCACCTCCAACCTCTGTGGTAACTTCTAGGTGCTTCCATCACCTCCAACCTTCATGGGAACTTCGAGGTGCTTCCAACACCTCCAACCTTTGTGGTAAATTTTGGTGCTTCTAACACCTCCAACCTTTGTGGGAACTTGCAAGTACTTCTAGTACCTCTAACCTCTATGGGAACTTCTAAGTGCTTCTAACACCTCCAACCTTTGTGAGATATTTCAGGTGCTTCCAACACCTCCAACCTCCATAAGATATTTCAAGTGCTTCCAACACCTCCAACCTCGATGAGAAATTTACATCACCTCCAACATTTGTGGGAAAATTCAGGTGATTCCATCACCTCCAACCTATGTGGGAACTTTCAGATACCTCTAGCACCTCTAACCTTTATGGGAACTTTTAGGTGCTTCCAACACCTTCCACCTCTGCAGGAAAAGGTTATTGCAACAATAAATGGATCACTATGAAATAATCAGAAACAAAAGGAAAATCTTGAAGGAAAAAATCAATAAGGACTTTTAGAAGAAAACTATTTGATGTTTAGAAAGAGAAAACATATTTTACACTTTATATTTTTTTATAATGTGAAAGTTGTAAAAATCACAAGTGCAAATTTCACTTTCCATTTTGACAAGTATATATTGATAAAAAAGTGTAAAATCATGAAGTGCAAATTAAATGGTTCATTTTGGCAAAAGTGATAAAGACTTGAAAATTTCTAAAAGTCTCACTTGAGTTTTTCAAGTTGGGGTTTTTGCATGGAAACGTAACTTGGAATTATTTTCAAAGTTCTCTTTTATTTTTGAAAGACTAATTCTATTTTGGGTGTCTATTTTGCATGAAGAGCTATTTTCATCCATCACCAAATGAATATGCATTACATGGAGATCCAATAGTTCCATCCAAACCATACCATGCCATGGTATGCCAAATATCATGCCCAACTCATGCATGCCATTTTCCAACCTTTCCATAAGTCCTAGTCATCACAAATAGAAGAACTCATCTCTCTTGCATGAGGGTTTTATATTGGCATGCTCTACTTTACTAGGTGTTTGAGTTTCAATAACTATATATATTCTATGACATATTGTGTATAAAAATGGGTAGACACCATGGTCCAATCTATCTTTTTATTGCTAGTTATATTTTATACATTTTGAATTTTTTTACTACAAGCTGTAACCTTTGGAGAGAAATAAAGTTGAAGATTTTCCTCTCTTATCTCGAGAGGTCTATGTGTGTGCAATTTATTTGATTATATATGGAATATTTGTCTTTTATTCCAGTCCCAAGAAAATTTATCTGTGGTATTCTACCCTCTTGATAATATTGTTTGGAGTAAAGATTCTTTTCCCTTTTGTGAAAAATATCTAAAATACTACCTTTGAATTTCAAATTTGCATGAGTCTATACTTAAATAAATTCAATCTATTTTCTATTCTATTATGTTTGTCAGAAAATAATTTAGATCCACTATAAAATATTTGGTGTAATCACCATATTTTTAGTTTTCTACAAATCAAAATTTCAACCCTTTTTCCCATCAAAACCCTAGTTTATGATTAAAAAAAAGTAATAAAGAGTGAGATTTTCATAAAACTAGAATTTTATCAATTTGCATCAAATTTAGTGAAAGGAAGCCATCATTATATAGAGATCACCCTCAAATTTCCAAGGTCTCATGACTTTGGAGGTTTTTTCATTGTATCATTAGGCACTTGCATAACAAGCTACATGATCAAGACATGTGCAATCTTATGTGATAACAAGTCCATCCAAGTTGAAAAAAATAGTAGCATAAAAATCACAAAAAAAAAGTTAAGGTTGATATAATTTATCATAAGAGTGTTGATCATTGTATCACAAGATATAGCGATAAAATCAAAGCATACATGTTTTATAATCCTACTAGTAAATCCAAAATTATTTCTAGACATTGTAATTTTTTCAAAAATGTGTATGATAATTATGATGATGTAGATAAATATGTCATAAGTAAATGGGGCTCAACTTATTTTTTTATTTTTAGGGACTAAAAATTCCTACACATGTTTCTAGTTCATTAGGAAACAATAATAGCTCTTTTCAAGAGACTAGTCATCCATCTACATCAACACCAAGCAAGAACTAATGTTTGTTTAATCCTCATCTAGCTAATCAAATGTTGGATAAAAATTATGAGAGGAGGATAAAAAATATAAAATATTAGGAAGGTAATTTATTTTATGATACTTATGATAAAAATATTATGTTTGCATTATCATCGGTGACTAGTGAACCTATAAGTTATGTAAAAGCTAGTTAAAAAAAAATGGATTGATGTTATAATATTATAGATGGATTCAATTAAGATGAATTATACATGGAATTTGGTTCAACATACATTTAATAAATATGTTATTAGTACAAATTCGGTCTACAATACCAAGAATAAAAGTGCATTCCTTAATAGAGTGTTTGAAGAAGTATATGTAGGGCAGCCATAAGATTTTGCGGTAAAGGGTAAATAATTTTGGGTATATAAGTTGAAGAAGGATATTTATGGGCTGAATAAAGTTAAAAAATACTATTAATAAATAACTTATTGATGTTTATTTTATCAAGGCTTTGTAATAAGTCAAAATTAACTAACTCTTTACATAAAAACATTAAATTCTAATGTTTTATATGTTTGTATTTATATAAATGACTTGATATTTATAGATATATCTGTAAAGATGATGAATAGATTCAAGAAAGATATGAAATAAGATATTGAGATGACTAATATTTGAATTATAAAGTATTTTATTGGCATAGAAGTTCATCAAAATAAAAGAGAAGTATTCATTTATCAAGTTAAGTATGTCTAGGACATGCTAAAGAAGTACAATCTTCAAGATTTCAAGCCTAAAGACATTTTAATTAAAAGTGGAGAAAATATAATGAGGGAGGATGGAATTCATTAAACTAATTAAAATTATTTTATAACTATGGTTGGAGGTTTTATGTATCTCACTATAACTAGAACTGATATCAGTTATGGAGTTTCACTGGTTTCTAGATTTATGGGTAAACCACCACATAAGCATTTGCAAGCAGTTAAGAGATTTATTTTACATATGTAATAGTTAATTATAATAATTATATTTATATTATAAAAATAAGGTATTTATGTCTTATTGGATACATAAATTAATATTGGGGAGGATCTCTTGATGACAAGAAGTCAACTTCAGATTATCGTTTCACATTGAGAAGTGGGTTGGTTTCTTGGTCTTAAAAAAAATGATAAAATTTAATCATAATCTATTGAATATTAATATATAGACCTTAAATAATATTTTATATAAGGAATATGGTTTATATTTTTGAAAAATATTCATGGAAGACTCAAGGAGATTATAGGAATCTCACCTCTTTGCATCAAAGGGAGAAATATTGAATATGATGCCAATATGGGCACTTGAGTTGTATTTTTTGAATTATTATATTTTGGTTTTTTAGGTGTTTTGTAAGGTTATTTAATTTATTTATTATTTTAATTAGTGGTTTGGTCACTTTTGAACACTTTTCAATGATTTCTTAAAAAATAGTTGAAACTGCCAGTTCACTATAATTTACTTCAATGTACTCTAATTTACTATTTAAGTACTTAGTTGAGTCTAAATAATTATTCAATAAATATAAAAGAGGAATCACATGGTTTATTTATTATATTATTTAAATTTAAATTAATTTTATTTAATTAGCTTAGTTAGTTGAGTAGGATGTCTTTCTAGTTACATGTTTGACTTTATTATTAAAGAAGGCTTCTGACATGATGTACAAATATTTATAGTGAGTTAAATTAAGTTTATTTATTATATTTTTAGTTTATTTTAAGTTAAATTAGTGTTATATTATTTCTTTATTATATTTTATAATTTTAGACTTAACTTTCAATATAAGTTATCTTGTAATAAGCTTATTTTAGCTTTCTTTATTAATAAGAATTGCACACAAAGGTTGTATAGTGCATTAATTCAAATTAAGAGACTATTGTATGTTTTATATTTGATGTTATTTTAGGTATATATTAATTTAGACCAGAAATCATATCTTTTAAGTTTTGAAGCTATTCAAGACACTTTTTGGTCAATAATTTCACTCACAACACAACTAATTTGATAACTAGTAATTCTAGGACAATTTTGTTGATATATAGTTTCAATATTAGATAAAAAAGCTTATTTTCATTCATAAAATCATTAAAAACATAAATAAAAAACCAAAAAATTATATAAAAATTCATATATGCTAAAAACTATAAAAAATAAAAAATATTTAAAAATAAATAAAAAACTAAAACCTATAAGCATGGATTGAATCTTTTTATATGTCATCTATTTTTATGTTCAGTAAAAAACACATTTAATTATATTTTAAATATATAATTATTCTCACAAGATATATGAGTATGAAATAAGACACATTTCTCCAAAAATAACTAATAGTCATATATAGAAGAAACTATCTTGATCAAAAAATCTTGTATAAAGCCAATCAAGATAATGTTGCACCGGTTGGACAATAATGTATTCCATCCTTGTCCTATACTATTATTTAACATCTCTAATTTAAAAATAATCACATGAACTTTTTCTATAGTTTTTCATCATATAAATAAGAATAAATTCATATATCACTTAAGTTTGGTATACTTCAAGCTTAAGATATACTTTTCCGTGGTTTCAATGTTGGGCTAAGCCTTCTACCTAACAACCTTACTCAGTTGGGGTAAGCAAGAAGGGAGAAGTTTAATACTCTATTTTATATATGGACACTTACATTTTTTATTTATCTAAAACATCTTTTTCCATGTTGAGCTATAGATTAAAATATATGTCTCTTTTTCATTCATAATTTATATGTACCATGATGAATATGCTATTCACTAACATGAACATAGATGCATATGGTCAAAAGATGCTAATTTTGGTTTCTCTATGCTTCTTTCATATGCTTGTTTCATTCAATAACATTCTTAAACTTACTTTAATATCTTGTATGTGGCCCTTGGCCTAATTTATGTTCTTTATACACCCTATTGCTTGTATGGCATCATCATACCTTATATGTGTGGCCCTTGGCCTTCTATATTTATGTGACATTCACATGTCCCTTGTATTAATGCTTTTGTCCTTATGTGTGACATTTATACATGATCTTTATAACTCTTTGTGATATTTTTCATGTCCCTTCGTATGTGGCATTTATACCTTCTTGCATGACATTATGTGATTTTTATTACATGTTTGATACAAGTTGTGCACCATAGGATTTGTGGTGGTTGGTCTTTAAGGGTACTATGGTGAAATTATGCTCTATCATGTACTACTAAGTATCTAATCATATACATATATGGTGCCATGATACATATCATGTAAATACTACATATGTGCTTCAAATGTTTAATATTTTTAATATTATGCTTACAATACACATACAAGACTTTTAATTTCTCTACATACTTCAGATACTAATTCAATGCTATATTCAATTGCAATGGTGCAATACAATATCCAAACTTTTATATTTTTAATATTACATCTTTTTGGATTTTAATACAATTCAAATATTCACATGCTATTAATTTATTACATCTTTCATAAATGATCACTTTTTCTATTGAGACAAGTGATTTGCATGTAATTTCCCTCATCTTGAAAGTGGGGGCATCATAATTATCTTATCTCTAAATTCTCATAAGCAATTGACAATTTTTATATTTGACATTTTTCAATATGAAAAATTAGAATTTTTAGATTTTGGGTGCATTCAAATTGCTTATGAACTCCACTCTTCAACTACTCAATTAAAGATACACTTGTGAAAAGATAGTTATAATATTTTAATAATTTTCAAAAGATAAAATTAGTACTTTATACAATATAGGGGGCATGCTATGGTTTCATGTCCAAGTTACTATACAAAATCTAGATTTCTATTTTTCAAGTACCAAGTTTCAAGCATTTATATTTTGCATCTAGATCTATCTATAGTAATGTTGATTCATCTTTTACAAGTATATTTCATTTAATATTAATGACACTCCATGTTTTGGTTAAAATTTAACAAGCCATGTTCTTGTTCCTACCTTTTCTTTTCAGTTTCACAAGTGAGCCACATTTGAGTTTAGTGATGTTTCATGTCTTGGTTGACTTTAGCGAACCACTTTGTTGGTTATCACTTCTTAAAAACCATTACAGACTACTCTAGAGGGTTGGAACATATAATATTTCTAACCTATACATATTTAATATTTCTTAAAAATTGATACTTTATCTCTCTCAATTCACCATAGGTTCAAAACTTTTTCATATGCCTCAACAAGGGGGCATGCACATCTCCAAGACAAAGACAAAGACAAAGTGTGTATACACACTTAGGTATCACATTTCCTTTACTTTAATAATTTTATGGCTCACTAGAATAAAGAGAGACAAATTAAGACACTAAAATTTAATCAATAAATGCTTAAAAATTATTTCCCTTGATATCTTTACCTTGCTTGGTCAAATCATTATTACGATAACCCATAATACCTAAGGAAACCTTAAAAGTCTCATAATTATTGTGCATATATTCAAGAATTCCATATTATATCCCTAATCAACATGTATTTCATTATCATTTTGATTTTAGAAGCCTCTCTATTGGACAAAAGTACACTATGAGACAAGAATGCACTATGTCCTTATCCTATAGTGAAACTTTGTCCATAGTGTTCTAACGATCATCATCTCAAAATTACACACTTCATAATGACTGTGATGTATAAATTGATAGCTTAATTATTGAAAATATTTCAAAGATTTGCCTATAAAAACACATCAAGGCTCACACTTGAAATCCTAGGTAATCGATCTAACACATATTGACAAAAAACATCTATTTTATGTTTTCAAAAGCATTTATCTTCTAAGTTAAGACTGTAATTCCAATTCTATTACAATACCACAATCCTTGGCCAAGTCTAACTTTTTTTAATTATAGATTAAGGACATAATTTATCAAGCATTATAATTAATTCTTGATAGATACATTTACATGATAATCTCAATAGGGATAACTACATCTGTCAGAGGCCTTTGGGATATGTAGGCAACACTTAGTCAACAAAGTTTTTTCTGAGGATAGATCGACCATTCCCACATCCCCCATTTTTTCCACTTTTCCACTTTATCTCTTTTGCATGCTTGTGTAAGACTAGAGCATCAACTGTACATCAACTAGAGCTCCATTTAAAAATAGTCCACCTACATACATGGGTGAACAAGCCTAGATTTTAATATTTAGTTCACAATTTGTTTGAACAAAGTCAAAGTATTAGACAATAACAAACTATGACCTTTTTCATCTTTTACATCCTTATCTCAATACATAATGTATCTATGTTTTCTAATGAATTATTATTTTGCAGGTCATTTAAAATAGTCATAACTCAAAGAAAGTGATTATAGTCTGAATTAATATATTTTTTAAGGACAAATCTCTAACCCTATCCCTAGTTTCTATTTTTAGTAATTTACAACTTCTATAAATTTTGTAGATCTATGTATATACTATATTATACCTTATTTAATTTCTTAGATAAAATTTCAATAGTTTACATGTCAAAAAAGAGTTAAGTTTTTATTTTAATTAATTATAGTGTAAACATGGGGATGGGCAGGGGCCAAAAGATTACTAATATTCTTGCCAACCTAGTAGTCAAGACCAAAATCTATGAACTGAAAGAGTATGCTTTAGGTAATGGGATGAAGGAAACAAGTAGTTGAAAATAATAATTAACAATATTTATAAATGAACTCATAGGGATTAGAATAAAATCAAAAGGAGTAAAAATATGTTATAAGTGTTAAAAAAAGATAAGTTTTGAAGATATCTATTAGGATTATAGTTTTTTTTATTGTTTAGGTGGAAACATTAGATTCAATGTTTTTACATGAGTCAAACAATTTTTATTACATCATGGTGTGATTTCCCATGAAGTTGGGAATAAATGAGGGCTATAAAATAGTATAAATAAAAAAATATATTTGATAATGGCATCTACATGAAGACATCTTGTCTTCAAGCTCTTATGTAACTCATATTTTTTGATAATATATATAAATTTGTTGATTTTTTCTATAAAGTAGGGTTTGGAAAAACAATATCACCTTTAACCATTTCTTAATCCATTGGGCATTTATTCATTATAGCTTCTAAGTAAACACTAAATTAAGGAAGAAATGATAAGGTGAACAATATATTTAAAATAAAGGGGTTTTGAGATTAATCCATTAAAAAACTAATGCAAAGTCTTCTTAGCAGGGATGTGTATACCAATGAAATCTACTAAACATATATTTCACATAACATCCACAAGATTTTATTGAACCCCATTTTGGGAAAGTGTACTTTATTTTCCAATATGATCATTAAATTTCATAGGCTTATTACACCATTCATATTTCTTAGGATCCATATATAAATCTCTCATGTCCACCACTCTTAGTAGACAATCGCATGGGCATTTTGAACTATGATTAACCCTTTTATTATTTATCCTCTATAGACTTATCCATTCCCATCTAATTTTTTTGTTACCTTTCAAACATTCCCTTTACTAAGAATAATATTTATCTTTATGACTACTCTTTAAAACCAAGGAAAAACACTTGAATTTTTTAAGAAGGATATGAACTAATTACACACTATCAAATCATCATCCTCTATCATATTTAGGACCTATTCTTGAAGGTTTTCAAATACAATCTCTTGTAGGTTCTTAGTGGATAGATTTGTTTAATAATATGTTTCTCCTTCTTAGATATATGTACTCATCTACCTTTAGGGCCCAACTTTAGATGTATTTGTACTTCTAAATCTTAATCCAACTTAATTTCAATCTAGACAACACTAAATGTTAGCTCAACATCATCATTTGTCATCATGAAAACCAAATTACCATACATTCAAAAGTTAGGTGGCTTATATATTTTTGGTATTATTTATTAGGAATGAAAATTCTTTTAGATGACCCATATGAACCTCCATACAAAATGAACATCTTGAACACACACACTGGAAGTGGCCTTTATCTTAACATTTGAAATATATAACATTGTATTTATCCTAAGGATGCTACATATTTTATGGTGATGTGGAAATGATGATAATATTTATACATATATCCTTTCCTCTTTGATATTTTTTTATCCTCATAATTTATTGGCAATCCATAGTATCATAATATCTCAACTGATAATACACATGCCCATAGTTTATAAGCTTTTGATAAGTATTACTTTTTGGATACAAGGTCATCTATGGAGTGAAAACCATTTAAAAAATATCATGCTAAATAAAAACATCAATACTCATTGTCAAAAAATATTGGTTCTAAATTTTTTTTTGAACCTTCTTTTCATGTTCTACTCTCTACTCGACAATCTTCACAAAAAATCTACAGCACTTCATATTTTTTCTAGTCTTCAACTATGCTAGTTCTAACTACTTGAATATTTAATTAATTATGTAGGGTGGAGAAATAATATTCCCATCTTTAAAAATCATATATTTATGTCATTATATAACCCTTTATGCTCATATCTATCTATATTTCTCTTAATGGTGTTGATGGATCTACACATAACATGATAATCCTTAATTTAGGTTATAGGTTTTACTTGAAAAAATCAACATATTACTCATCAATCAGGCAATAATCCATTATTTTAAATCTCTGATTCAAATCAAGGAAACATCTTGAGGGGGTATACTTTATTTTTCCTAACTAAGCCATACTTAGTTGGCTTAGGTTAGCCAAACACCTTGTGAAATTCATCTTTCCCTACTAGCATTTGTTTTTTTCATTTTATTGAAGCTTTGTATGAAAAGAAGAGGGTCACGAGAAAATAATATAATTTTAGCATGTAATTTGTCACATTTTATACCCTTATAAATTATTGAGAAACATTATTTGATTCTACCATCCATAGTTGCATATTACTCCAACATGACTTCCTCACTATCAAGTTGTGGCTTCCTACAAGGGTTGACATCTTGGATTCACTCTAAACTTATTCTAATGACATGTATTCTTGGGCCAATATGTTTATTTTATTTAAACTATTATATTTAACCATGTAATATTATTATTTGGGCATTATTTATCTATAGTTCATCCCAAATATAAAATAAAATCATTCCACATTCTTATCTCTACTAGGTTCTTATAATTCACTACAATTTTTTGAGGCTCTTCAAATTAGTCTTATTATTATGGTTTATCTTAGAAACTAAATTGATAAAGAGGATGATGTTTCAAAAATTAGATGTGCCTTAATAATATTAAGGCTCAATATTGTTGGTCACAATGCATAAATGTTCTCTCAAAGGGTTCAATTTCATATCATCCCTAGAGTCTTGCTCACATTCAATCCTAAACACCAATCTTCTAATTTTTCATCTTATTCTTCTAATAATCATAGGATAATGAGTTTAACATTGATTTTATATCAATTGGGCCCCCTTAATACCTTATTCTCAGTAGTTTATTTATTTCTTGCCTTGGTATCAAGGGTACACCATCACCACTGGGATCACTTGTGACACTTTATCCATTTTTGCCATCATAGTTTTATTTCCACCATGAAAAATTGATCACCCTCATTGGTATGTTGGTTAATTTTATCCATATATCTCATACTCTTATCACATTCCCTTATTTTCATTTTCACTTCATTGTCCTTTTCCAATAATATTTGGGAGATTAATAGTTCTTCAAGTTGCTTTAATTCATGTTCTTTCCACTCTCATTCTAGAATATCTCTAATTGAAATTCTTTCTTCTTGAGATATTATTGGAATAATAATAAATCTATCATCCTTAAGAGTCATCCTAACCACTCAATCTCCACTCCACATATGGTTATCACCCCTTCTGAAAGTTGACACTTATGGGTGCCTAACCCATTTATTCTTGGACGCTAAGAGCAACTACCTTCTTCATCATGAATATTATGAATGACCTTGAAGAAACCACATTGAAGAATCCAAAAAAATGTTTTTTTTTTTAAAAATTAATACAATAATATGATTCAATGGAAAATACAACCAAGGCACGCTTAACCCATTCATTTAATGATTTCATCCCAAAAAAACTTTTAATATTCATAGATTGTAAATTTGTGTCTATAACCATTCGATAAATGTTGTAATGGAGTAATGTCACCAAAAGTCTTGGGGTCTTGAATCAATTTTTATATTTGGATTGGATATTATAAAAATAATTATTCATACACACTACATAATATTTATCCTCAAACAACAATCTTGATATTCCCTTCTCTTTTAATCCATTTTAGGGAATGCGGTGAGATGCTCTTCATACTTCTCCGAAGTATCTTATCCTTTTTTGGAGTCAAGATTAAAGATTCATCATCAATAATGATAGCTATTATAAAGTCACGTTAAATTTCTTGTTTACATATTTAACATCTCCAAAATATATTCTTGTCCCTTTAAAAAAGCCAAAATTCCTTAAAACAAAGTAATCAAGACAACAAGTTAAGTGAAATTAACCATTGAATAATTAAAAATCATTCACAAAAAAAATCAGCCATAGTATTAAATGTATCTAACCTAGTCCAACAAATAAATAAATAAAGATGATAAAATAATTTATTCCACAAGAGACCTAGTCACTTCTATTCATTCATCATCCATAATTACATGAGAATAGTGGTTACAAGAGAGAAATATCATAACATTTTAGATATGATTAAGTCTAATTAAAAAATCTTTTGAGTTACAATACACAAATTCCAAAATGTATCAATGATGATCATTATTAGGACCCATTATTAGCATGTGTTGTTGATAACACTTTCTTTAATAGAAGTCATCAATGATTCTTATTGCCTAAACATTCCATTGGGTTTTATGTCATTGGTCCACACAAATAAAATAAAAAAATTAATTCTTATACATTTATTATATTAGTATAACCCATGTCATAAGAAGTAAGCAATACATGTGCATCATAACAAGCAAATACATATACCATAATAAGAAAATAATATACAAGATAAGAATTTAAGAACACTATTTTTGAGGAAGAATATTATTCTATACTCACCCAAAATTATAAAAAAAGGCCTTTCCATTTATTATATCAACAAAACTCATGCCATGAGAACCAATCAATACATATTCTTCATAATGAAGCAATGCATGTCACAACAAGGGAATCATCTTAAATAAAAATAAAAATTAATATAATAATCACACATGCTTAGATTACAAATGTAATACTTGATACGGGAACATTAAAAACCCCTTTTTCAAGAACAAAAAATTGTACCCAATTTTTTCCTAATCACTAATAGTTTCCTTGATAAATTTGAGTATCAACTCCACATTGAACCCCTAAACCTTACCAAAATAAATTTGAAAATATATATTTTAAATAACATAATTTAATTCAAGAAAATTAAATTTTAAATTAAATTCATCAATCCATGGTGTGTACTTTATAACTTTAAACAATCAAAAGTACAACCACTAATTAACATAAACTAATAATCCCACTTATCACTAAGTATAATTCAATTATTATGTAAAGTCAATGTATACAAGTATAATATATAGAGTATTGATATAACCATAATAAAATCCATAAAAGAAAACATATTACTATTATAAATTACAAAACATAATGATATTTCAATTCCCAAGGTATAAGATACAATAAAGTACATCAGATAACATAATATTCAATCATAAAGATATCAATTCCCTTTCATATATTACATCATAGCTCAATACTATATAAATCAAAATGTACATGAATGAGTAAAATAGGTACACAAACATTGCTTCCAACTATAATAAACTATTAAATAGTACCCGTAAACTATAAAAAAAGTAAAATATGTCTCCAAATGTTGCTAGTGGAAAGGAGAAAGAGAATGAAAAATAAGATAGAGGGAGAAATCACCCCTCCCATACCATTAAGTCCATTATTTATGATACCCTATTACTAATATCTACCTTTGTTAAGACCTCCATAATTCATGGTGTCTATGAAGGTAATTCCAATTCTGATTATTTAGCCAACTATGGGGTTGGAGTCGATAGGTTGTTCACGTGAGAAGGAGCTAACACTATCCTGACTCAACTTTTAAACATTATAAATAATTATTTCATGGATGAGTCATAATTGTTCAATGAGATGATCAAACATGGGAAAATTAATCTTGGGCTTGTAGAGCTCCTCTCCTCTATAGTATAATCATTGGCTTACCAAATATCATATCCTCAATATTGATAAATATAACTATCTTGAACAATCTAGACAATTGAAGGCTAGGATAGAAATTTGTACTAATACTATTTAGAAAGGGAATAAAAGAATCTAAAAACAAATGGGTGGTGGGGGGGGGGAATGAGACCACCTGGAACTTATTTCATGTACTAAAGTCTAAAGGAATGAAAAAATTTGGAAGAAAATTTACAAAGGTGGTTTCACAGAATTCATGTAGAGGATCAAGGGCCATGCCAAGGAACTTTCAAAGGAATTTGTGCTTGCATGGAATAAATGCACTATAAGGATGAGGGGTTTAAATATTTTTGTTTCTGAATAAATCATTATGGAAGTGCCTTGTATGTCCTATCATGAGTTGAAGGCCTTCAAGGATAAGAGCTAGAAACTTGAGCTAATGTAAAAGTTCTTTTGAATGGCTGCAGTGCTGAAGACTGAGAAGAAAGGCTTCCCAAAATAGGACCTCCATTGATATTGGATGAATATATTCCTATAGATAATGAAATATTTAACCCTCAAAGGTAATTTACACCTTTATTTTTCCTACCATTTCTTGTTTCTCAATCACTTCTATGGTTATACGACCACTCTACCATTTTATCTCTTGAAATCCTTGGAATGCATGACCCTAGTTTATCATATTAGGAATAAGAATGAAATCATCCACCATGGGCTTATTCTTCTCCTTATCCAACATGGAGAATCCATGTGTGGGAAGCTTATCCCCCAATAAAAGACACCCTAGCTGAAGACCCTTCTAAGGATGAATATATTTTTTTAGAGAAAGAGGAAGGGTGCACCGCTCCCATCCTCACCCAAACCTTTTATCCTTTTACCATATTTGATAAGACCCCTTAAAACACTTGAATAACATTTACCCTAACTCTACAAACAAAAATCCTAGAACAATTGCCATATCTTGGAAAGAGGATGATAACTACAGGAGCATGAAAACTTACAACATGATAGACACAAACATGGAATGCAATAGGAAATCGAGAGTTTTTCTAGATAAAATAGAGGGTATAGGGAGGGCCATGGCCTCACTCATCAAGGATTGGAATGAACTAAAATATGGAATAATTAAGCTTAAGTAGGAATTGGACAAAGGCAAGGAAAATAAAGCCTGTTTATTGGAGAAAGACATCAATTTTAGGCTAGAACAAGAGGATATTGAAGACACCCAACCTAATTAAAAATTCAAAAGAAATGTCAAAATACCTCAAAATAATTCCAAATAGGCCCTCCTAGAAGGACTCTGTAAATGTACTTGGGGCATAATTAATCAAGAATTGTTGTTGGAGAAGATTAAGGAGACAAAACAAGCTACATCATAAGAGAAGTCTAGCTTTGAGAAATAATCAATATCTATTTAGGGCTCTATCTGATATATTTATTTTGTCTTAGTTTTTACTACTTGGTAGTTTTGCATTAGTTTGGTTGAATGTCTTTTATTTCATATCCCATGGGGATTTATTTTTTGACTGCAAGTCTTACTCTGTTAAACTTCATATTATTGGAGACCTATAAAACCAACATATTTTACCCCATCTAATTAAAAAAGATATAGGGAAAATATAATTAGGACAATTTTATGCCAACCATAGAGACACAAGCTTTCCCAAACATTTTTTGTAACCTATAAGTGGCCTTACCTTTCATGGGGGTGTCAAATAAGGGATCTAATAAAGAGAGAACCAAATAAAAATTTATCACCTCTTCAATGTACGTGACAATATAAGCCAAATATAATAATCATATTCAATAAGAACAAAATTGATCTATTAAAATCATATATGATTTGGCCAAATATAAAAGTTAAAGCATAACCACATAAAATTTTATATGCTTCCAACTCTAGTTAACAAGCTTATTATATCCCTAGTACACCCCATAATACCATTTTTTTCCATGCATGTTTAAAAAGTTCACTAATTTATCCCAAGTAGAAACAAGCTAATGATTTTCAAGCATTAGTCAAAAGATATAATGAAAATAAATTGATAATCACAAGCTCATTTATGTAATGATAACCATATCAATTAATAATATGTTTCATTTGTCACCACATCACAACATAGGAATCATGTAGCAAAGTAATGCCATCAAAGGACTAAAAGGGATAAATGTATCATCAAAAAATTTATACGAATATGAATTATCATTTGGTATTTTTTCACATAGAAATTGGATTAGAAATAATAAAAAATAAGGGTTGTATCTACAACATGGGTTGGAGAAAGTCCCCTCTCTCACATAATCCTATGTAACCTTAAGACCTCTCTACCCAAATAAACTCAAATGAAAATGTACTAATAATAAAATCATAGGGTTTTATCATTTGATAGGTTATAATTATGATACTACATTTGTAATTCTATCAACTTATCCAATTTATCATAACCTTGTATTTCACTATGGTAATAAACTAATTCATATCATAATGATATAGTTCTATATGAAAGGCATTAAATTACTTTGAACATGATAGTTTAATTTCAAAATTTCCATGATAAATAAAAATTTAGGAATTTCATCACTATATGTCTCAATGTGATTTAAATATTTAGGGTTTATGAAGTGTAAGCCATAGGTTGTTAAAGAGTTTGAGTATAGTAAATCAGGGTCTAAATATGCAATTATTGGGAACTTGTGTCCTACCCTTCTCTTTGTATTATTAGTGTATTAGTTGATATGGATGCATATGCTTTATAAGTCATATATTGAGCACATTTTGATTATCCCACACACATGGAAAGTAGTAGTTGTTAGAATATATTTAGTATTTAATTAAGTGTTGAGACCTAATGAAGGCATCCAAAAATATTATTGTATTGAGCTTTCTCACAAGAGGTTACCCCATTGAAGTGGCCTGTGATCTAAAAGTTATTTTGGGTTATTTTCTAAAGTTCATTTATTTTTTGTAGTTCATAAGTATGTGCAAAAGGATCCTCACATATGGTATCAAATCACTTTCTCAGCCTGTGGGTAAATTTTAGAGAATTTTATTTTAGTAGTGTCTTTTTAGGTGCTATACTATTTATGAAAATATTTTTCCTTGCCTATGTTTCCTACATATTCATTATAGGTTTGGACAAGGGTAAATACCCCTCTACATAACTATGGGAAGTACTTAGGCATAATCCCTAAAAATCATTGTGAGAAGTAACATAGGAATCCAAAGTAGTTGGCCCATTGAGAAGACTTGCCAACAAAAATGGAAATGACCCCATCATAATTTTCTAGTTTCCACCCATGAGGCAAACCAAGAGTTATCACTTAGGGGTAAATCCATGGTAAATTTTTTTCTAGAGAGTGATACTCATTTGAACAACATTCATGGCCAGAGAGACTCCTTAAAAACCTTAAGTATCCAAATAGACTTGGGGCCCATATCCAACATAATAGTTTTAGAAGACCAACAACAGAGTGATCACAGTTGAGAATAGTTGGTAATCGTACACTTTTAGATAGGCTTTTGAAAGGAGAAACCAAGTGGTAATTAGGTTTTCAAAAAAATTAAATTTTCACTGTATCTCTCCCTCTATAGTTCTGTTTACTCTAAAAAATTCTTAGAACACCTAAAATTCCATTTTGCACATTTTTTTCCTTGAGGGTCCATATCTAATTTCCACTTTTATTAGCCAAAAATCTTAATTATTGATTTTTTGGGGTTTTACCATAACTTCTTTAGTTTTTTCCATCTTGTTTCAAAACTTTACCACACCGTTCATTTCCATTTTTTGATCCTCTATCCGTCTTGGACATTTTTTTTAGTTTTTTCATTATGATTCTATAATTACCCTTGGCTTCGTCAATCCTAACCAAGTGATAAAAAACTAGTAAATGTACATTTATCCCTTCCGATTGAGCCCAAATAATTTTTTTTCCTTACTAACCATGTCTTAAAATGCACTTTTCTATCCTTTGCCAAAAAAAAAAAAAAAAAAAAACTGGTTATGGTAGGCACTTGTGTAGGCACAAAGATCATGGAGGAAGAAATTATAACATTGAAATTTTAGGTCATTGAGATAACTGATATGATGCATGGACTGAATCAATAGAATAGCATTTTGCTTAATAAATTATAGAATATGTCTTCGTCAAACCATAGTTTATTTTCTCCCCACATATCACATGGGCCCAAACTAGACTTTCTATGGTTCAATGGTACAAATCTTACAAGATGGATGTATTGAGTTGAGTAATTCTTCAAACTTCACAATAATTATTTTGTCAAAAAAGTCCAAATTGCTTCCTTCCACTTGGACCAAGAGGCATTCTAATGGTACTATTGGTATCTCAAGTCAAATGATGAAATTAATTATAAAACCTTTGCATCCTTACTTCTGGGCAAGTTTGGTCCCTTGATATTCAAGTATTATATATGATCTCTTACTAAACTCTATTAGATAGGCATCATTCATGATTATCTGAATGAATTTGAGAAGTTGGCTAATCACATTGAAGGGTTATCAAATGACTTCTTCAAGAGTTGTTTTATTAGTGGCCTCACTGAGCCAATCCACTTGGAGGTGAAAATATTTCATCCCAACAACATGATGGACACCTTGTGTCTATCTAATTTAGTAGATGATAAATTATTAGTACAACATTAACCTCCCACTTTCCTACCTATAAAGAACACTAGAAACCAATGGCAAGCCACAATGACACTGTTTAAGCTCTTTACTGAGGCAGATATGAAGGATCATAAGGAAAAAGGATTATGTTATAATTATGATGAAAAATGGGGTAAAAGTCATAGATGCATCACATAAAATATATACTTACTATATGTGGGATCATTTCCAAAGCAAGACAATGATCCTGATATCTAAGAATTTTAGGATTCTCAAGCAGAACAAAGCCCCTCAGAGGACTCAATGGCTTAGGAGACTCAACCCAAGATATCACTACATTAACTTGTAGGTGTTACCACCCATAAAACGAAGTTCAAGGGTTTTTTTAAGAATATCCCTCTCACAGTCCTCATTGACTCTAGCATCACTCATAATTTCATCAATCCCTTTATTGCTAAGCATGCAAACTACTTTATACACCCTTGTTCTAGATTTGAAGTCATTACTGATAATGGGGGAACATTTCCTTGTAAAATAAAGTATTAGAATGTGCATACCATGATATGCAATGACACCCTTCACTTAGATATGTTTTCCCTACCATTAGGAGGATGTGATGTGGTCTAGGGGTGGAGTGGCTCTACACATTAAGATCTATGTTATGGGACTTATTTGAGATTTGGATGAAATTTATAGATAGTGGATAGAAGAAAAATTTAAAATGATTATTCTTTGAATATTGTCCCATCATTAGTTCCCATTGCATGGAAAATCTTCCAAATAATGGCTCATATGGGGTCATTGCCTAGTTGCACTCCATCCAACTCCAGTTCCCTGCTGCTACTAACTACCTTACTAATTTACAATCCATACTAGATAATCATACAACCATTTTTATAAATCCAATGGTTTTTCCCCCTTCATGCCCTAAATATCATCACATTCTTCTCCTTCTAGGAAGCATCCCACCCAATATCTGGCCATACTACTATCCCCTTCTATAAAAGATTGAGATTGAGTAACTAGTATGAGAAATTCTCCAGTTTATAGTTATTCACCCTAGCACCAACCCATACTCCTCCCTAGTGATTATTTTCCAAAAAAAGTATGGGTCATGGTGCCTCTACATTTACTTTTATACCCTTAACCACCTCACTATACAATATAAATTCCCAATTCTAGTCATCGATGAGATTCTTGATGAGCTCCATGGGGAAAATGTTTTTTCCAAATTGGATCTTCATTCAGGCTATTATCAAATACATGTGCATGTTGATGACATTATAAAGATAGCCTTCTTCACTCATGATGGTCACTATCAATTCTTGGTCATTCCATTTAGACTTAAAAATTCCCCTTCAACATTTCAAGCACTAATGAGTAAACTTTGGTCTTTCCTCTATCAATTTGCTTTGGTTTTATTTGATGATATTTTGATTTACAACCAAACATGGGCCAAGAATCTCCAACATATTGATAGGGCATTACAACTTCTAGTAGACAATCAATTATTAACCAAGCACTCCAAGTGTCCCTTTGGTTAAGAGAAAGTTAAATATCTAGGGCACATTATTTTAGCAGATGGGGTCCATGTGGGTCTAGAAAAAATTAGTGTCATGTAGCATTAGCCTTGACCAACAACCCTAAATAGCCTTCATATATTATTAGACCTTACAATATACTACTACAAGTTCATCATATATTATGGAAATATCATGGCTCCTTGGACTTCTTTATTGAATAAGGATACATTCACATGGGATATCACAGCTGACCAAGCATTCATAGCACTCAAACAGTATATGTGTAGCACACCATTTTTGGCCATGCCAAACTTCACCAAAAATTTCACCATTGAAAATGATGCCTATGGAAACCACTTGGGTGTTGTTACTTTCCAAGAGGGTCATCCCATTGCTTTCTCTAGTAAATCCCTTTCTAGATGAAATTTGGCTTTGTCTACATATGAAAAGAAAATGATGGTGATTTTGCATATAATATAAAAATGGAAACCATACTTACTTGGAAATCATTTTTTCACCAAAACTGATCACCAGAGTTTGAACTATTTTTTAGATTAATGGGTCTCATCATTGACATAAAATAAATGGGTCAACAAACTCATGGGCTATGATTATGAGATCACTTACAAGAAGGGTAAAGATAATGTTGTGGCAAATTTTCTTTCCCATACATTCAAGGACCAAACTTCCATTTTTACCATCTCCATGCCCATTTTAAATTGGTTTAAATCTATACACCAAGGGTATGTAAATAATCCCTCCTTACACCACCTCATTCAATAATTGGCCACTAACCCCTCTGTAGTATGACATTATTCATGGGATGGTGCTTAGATATGATGCAAGGGCTGCCTAGTGTTTCCTTATAACACATACCTTCATCAAGATATATTCTATGAAATCCATGCTTCTCTATCAATAGGGAACTTAATATTTCTCAAAACCTATGAGTGGGTACATTGAACTTCTTATAGAAAGGGATGAAAGGATAAATTAAATAGATGATGGCCAAATGTGATACCTACTAATGTAATAGAGGTGAAATAATAGTGATTCATGGTTTTCTCAAGCCCTTGCACATTCCTATTAGGATTTGGATAGATATTTTTATGGATTTAATTAAGGGGATCCCTAAATTTGGAGGAAAATTAGTGATCTTGGTTTTGATAGATTGCCTCTCCAAATATAACCCTTTTTGTACCCTCATCCATCCTTATACACCCTTCATAGTTTCACAAGTTTTCTTTAATTAGATATTCCATCTTCATGGCATCCCTTCTTCAATCATCTCTGATAGTGATGTAACTTTCACTAGCCATTTTTGGATGGAACTATTTTGATGCACATGCACACAACTGAAGCTGACCATCCAGCAATTGTCAATAAATGCTTGGAAACATTCCTTCATTGATTTTATTCATAATAAAAATAGTGGGAAAAGTAGCTTTCCCTTATAGAATGGTGGTTCAATACCTCATACCACACTTCTACTAAAATGACTCTATACAAAGTAGTTTATGATCAAGCACCCCCAACACTTCTCATGTATACCCTCGACAATTCACCAATTCAAACAAAAACACTACTCTCTAACATCAAGATCAGATTACAATCACCCTATAGGTTAATTTACATTTAGCAAAAAATTGAATAAAGCAACAGGCTAATCATTATCAATTCGATTGTACCTTTCATCCTGAAGATATGGTTTTTATTCATCGACAACCATACAAAAATTCATCCCTAAAAATAAAAGGGTATCATAATATTTCTCCAAATTTTAATGGACCATATAAGGTTCTTCAATAGATTGGGTCTATTGCTTACAAGTTGGACCTTCTACCTTCATCTTGAGTTTACCTAGTCTTTCATGTCTCCTATTTGAATAAAGTTCTTGGAACCAACATCAAAGTGAAAATAGTTTTACTAGGAACTTGATAATTAAGGCTCCATCCTTATCAAATTATAATTAGTCTTGGATAGGTGTACTTTCCAACTTTAATCCTGCTCAATTAAAAAAGTATTAATTTAGTGGCACGATATACAAATAAAAGCTATAATATGGGAACAACTATTCAAAAATCAACAATGATTCCCACAGCTAAAGCTTTGAGGAAAAATATTTTTATAAGGGGGAGGGTATGTTAAGAACCCATGCCTTACCCTTCTCTTTTCATTATTATATTATTACTTGCTATGGATGCATATGGTTTGTAAGTCATCCCTTGAGCATATTCAAATTATCCCACATACATGGGAAGTAGTAGTTGTTAGAATAGATTTAGTATTTATGTAATTATTGAGGCCCAATTAAGGCATCCACATATATTATTGTATTTAGCTTACTTAAAGGAGCTTTCCCTCTCAAAGTGGATTACGATCTAAAGGTTATTTTGGGTTATTTTCAAATTTCATTTAATTATTTAATTTTTTTTGTAGTTTATAAATCTATATAGAAGGATCTTCATAGTAATAAATATAGCCATTGATTTGTGCAATAATTTACCTAATCTAATATTTATAAAAAACATTGAATGACACAAGTACTTAGATGGAAATTGATAGAGATAGATGATCTAGAGGTTAAAAATTAGTGTGAAAGCTGATTTGAGTGTTTCAAATAGGGTCTAGGTGATAAAAAATCTCTTGTATAGTAGCATTATATCTTATACAATAGCAAAGTTTCATGATTTTACTGCTAGTTTCCCTTGTGTAGGAATTGTCTAATCTTCTAGATGCACCTCCAATTCGGTTTGATCTGCTTGTACCTATGTGGACAAGACCTAATTTATTGTTTGTGCATTATTTTGATCTAATTTATGAGTAAACATTAGAACTCCATGTTCTTAGGGTATTTGAGTGGAAAAATTTGTAAAAGTGTGTTGCTATCTAGGTAGGATAGACATCTTTAACACCTCATTGTGTTGAGAGTTTCCTACATGGCAATACTTCAAGGAGGGATCAAGCTCAATGTAGTTCTCCCACCTAAGTTCTTGGTGTAAGTGCAATTGAATACTAGGATGAGTATCAACTTGAGTACTTTTAATGAGGATTGAGACTATAAATATATGTATCCTAGGATTGGGATAGATGTAGATGACTTTATGCAGAAGTAGGGAAGAGTAGGGATCAATAACCTTGATTATATGCAACTTGTTCTAAGCTTATTTATGTATTTTTGCATCTAATTTCCATATAGTGGATAAAGTGTTAAAATTTATGTATTTATACTAATATGGTTCTTGTACAAGGTTTGAAATATGTCTAGGCCAACCTTAGGTGTCTTAGTAATTGAAAATATGTCCATTGGGGTTGAAATTTTGAAAAGGACAATAGCACTAAAAGTGGGGCACTAATGTGGGGTGCTAGTGTCCAAAGTAAAATGCTAGTGACCAAGTGGTATAATCTAAGGTTATAAGGGCCTATATCACTAAATGAGGGTCTAGGACTAATTTTGATAAATCTAGGGATGTGTA
Organism: Torreya grandis; assembly: GCA_037957365.1. Classification (NCBI taxonomy): domain Eukaryota; kingdom Viridiplantae; phylum Streptophyta; class Pinopsida; order Cupressales; family Taxaceae; genus Torreya; species Torreya grandis. Next base: position 3,031,340 of record JARHVA010000509.1, on the reverse strand, counting down.
AGGCCCACACAAAAGCTAGATAAGTGTCGAAAGAGGTTCTAAGTGATAGGACCTAGGTTCCCCAAAGCTCTGACACAACTTGTCAGAATTAAGAGCACACATGATTACCATTATATAAGCAACTTAAGATGCAAAAATAACCAAAAGTACAAGTAACTATCAATAAGAAACAACACAAAATATGAGAGGCAACACACAATTGTATTCAACTCAGTTAGAAGGAATTACAACAAAGAGATCACACTCTTCTTCCACTTTGTGGGCATACCAGCAATCTTCCCTCAAGAGTAATCTTCTCTCAATATAGGTCACAACACACAGTTAACACAAGTTATTGTTCACCTCATTGTACTGTTAGTATAATCGAGTACGAACCGGTACTCCAAGTAGATCTCACCATGATCTTACTCCTTGATGTATTGCTGTCACCTTGGATCTTGCTCCCCCACCGATCTCCTTTTGACCCTTGCATACACACACCCCTACAGACCAACCTGATCTTACTTATCACATGTAGATCTCCACCATGATCCTACAACACCCTACAGATCAAATTTGATCTTACATACATGAAGAATCCTACTTGATTCTACCATGGGAAGAACTCTCCTAGTTCTACACATTACAATATAGCCCATGAGTCTATTATATAGATCTCATGCATACAATGATTAGACTTGCAGCTTAAGACTCAACTCAGTCTTTAACATGCAAACAACTTGTTCAACTAGCTGACTGTTTGTCAACAACCAGTTTTGGAACCATACAGGTGACTGATGTCGGTCCTTGTCTGACTAGAGGTGACTGAAGTTGGCCGACTCCTACCGATGTCAGTTGCTTTATATCGACCCCTGCCTGACGTCAGTGTGGCCTACCGATGTCAACATCTATGACACTCAACAACCCTCCATGTTTTCATCTGAGTGAAGCTTTTAGCTCCACAACCTAACAATCTCCCACTTGGAGATAAACAGCTGCACCTGTACCTATACCAGTACTTTGTCTAATCTGCATCCTAGCTTGTATTCCTCTTCAAGCTCAATCTTGAAGACTACCCACCACACTCCTTATGGTGTTAATCTTGTGCCTAAATTTCTCCATTCTCAGCTTACCTTCTTCTGCCATTGCTATACTCCCACTCAAATAGAAACCCTTGTGAGTAACCTGTAATCAATACACACTAGTCAGATCTGAACCATCTGTTAGTCAAACTCACTCTGAGAATGTCCAACCTCACTCTGATACCATTTGATAGGACCTAGGTTCTCCAAAGCTCTGACACAACTTGTCAAAATTAAGAGCACACATGATTACCATTGTATAAGCAACTTGAGATGTGGAAATAACCAGAAGTACAAGTAACTATCAATGAGAAACATCACAGAATATGAGAGGCAACACACAATTGTATTCAATTCAGTTAGAAGGAAATTATAACAAAGAGATCACACTTCTTCCACTTTGTGAGCATACCAGTAATCTTCCCTCAAGAGTAATCTTCTCTCAATATAGGTCACAACACAAAGCTAACACAAGCTGTTGTTCACCTCATTGTACTATCAGTACAATCGAGTATGAACTGGTACTCCAAGTAGATCTCACCATGATCTTGCTCCTTGATGTTGCTGTCACATTGGATCTTGCTCCCCCATCGATCTCCTTTTGACCCTCGCATACACACACCCCTAAAAACCAACCCATTCATACTTATCACATGTAGATCTCCACCATGATCCTGCAACACCCTGCAGATCAAACCTGATCTTACATACATGAAGAATCTTACTTGATTCTACCATGGGAAGAACTCTCCTAGTTCTACACATTACAATACAGCCCATGAGTCTATTATATAGATTTCATGCATACAATGATTAGACTTGCAGTTCAAGACTCGACTCAGTCTTTAACATGCAAACAACCCGTTCAACTAACTGACTGTTCATCAACAACTAGTTTTGGAACCGCACAGGTGACTGACATCGGTCCCTGTCTAACTAGAGGTGACCGACGTCGACTGACTCTTGTTGATGTTGTTTACTTTCTGTCGACCCCTACCTGATGTCAGTGTGGCCTACTGATGTCGACGTCTATGACACTTAGCAACCCTCCATGTTTGCATCCGGGTGAAACTTTTAGCTCCAAAACCTAACACTAAGATAGGTCTAGTGCTAAACTAGGGATGGGTGGTCTTAAGTGACATTCATTACACTCAATTGACATTTCATATGAATAAATCCCCCCCTTTAATATATAAATGTAACAAAGTGAAATGACTATGATAAATGAAAAATAAGTGTACTTGGACTTACCTATGAGGCAAAGGCTATGAATTTAGGTCTGAGTGTGCAGAGCATGTTCTATTGCATGTCTTATAAATGAAACATGGATGAATTAGTTCTTAATAAAGAGATATCAAAAGCAAATATAAAATTGAGTAAAGAGATAAGAGAGATAGGAAAATAATGAATACACCTCACAGGGTATGTGAAACAATGCAAGAACTTGGTGACATCCTCTATGTGTACATGTAAATAGAGATCAAACAGTGAATAGATTGTCAGGAACCTAGAACAATAAACATGCTCTGATACCACGTGTCAGGATCTTGCTCCACCAATAGAGCACATATATGATTACTTCTTGTATTAGCAACTAAACACAGAATTTAACCAGAATCAATAAGTAACTAGAAATATGAAACAACACAGGAATTGAGAGACAATACACAATTGTATTAATAATCACTCAGAAGAAAATACAATAAGGAAGATGCCACTTCTTCCTCCACCTCAAAGATTCGCCACACCTCAAGACCTTTTTTTCTCTCTCTCTCTCAGTCCTAAAAATCAACTTCAATACAGAATTGATGTTCACCTCTCCAACCAGTCAGTAACACGTTGCCAGTACATCAAGTACACAACCGTACTCCAAGTAGATCTCCTACTCTCTGCTGCTACCTAAAAATCACTAAACCTTACTCACCATTGTAGATCTCCAAAAGAAGCCATGCTAACCTATTGACTAAGATCATACAAATATGAAAAACCCTACTGATTCTCCAGTCCAGTACCCACTCTTGGTATTGTGGCACTAGGAGGAACACACCATTGCTCTCTTCTCTCAGAAGGAGCTTATTGCTCTTTTACTCTCTAGCTACAAGTTTTACAATACAGCCCATGAGTCCATATATAGATCTCATGCTTACAATAATTAGACTATCTTAATTATAATAATTAGACATGCAACTCAAGACTAAGACTAGCCTTTAACATGTAAACTAGCAGTCCAAAAATAGACTCTTCAAAATCAACATGCAAACTGCATGTTCACATACAGGCTACTGACGTCGGCTCCTCCATGATTGATGTCGGCCAACTGGTAATCAATGGAGGTTGGTTCTTCACTGCTATGTAACTGACATCGGCTGATAGGACCGACGTCAGTTGTCTTGCAATAGATTCTACAACTATCTGTAACCTTCGCAAGCTCCATGACTTCTCCTGTTCACATCCTAGTAAAGCTTTTAGCTCCATAACCTAACAATCTCCCACTTGGAGATAAATAATTGCACCTATACCTGTACCTATACACCATGTAAATTATTCCTTGGCTTGTATTCCTCTTCAAGATCAATCCTGAAGACCAACCACCACACAACCTATGATGCCTTCCCTATCATTCAAGTAACATGCCACATCTAAACCTACATATCCATGTAGTGAATACCTTGACCCTGCATAACAAGAATCCCTATTGCTGATCCCTCTCAGATACCTGAGAATCCACTGAACTGCCCTCCAGTACTCCTTCCCTGAATTGGCTCCATACTTTTTGACAACTCCCACTGCTTGGGAAAATATAGGTCTACTCTAGACCTCATGTGATTTTGAACCCTGTTCTAAACTAAGTTTAAACTATCCAGCCCTTGGTGTGCTTTCTGATTCTGCATCCTGCATCATGAACCTTGCCAACACCATTTTCACACTAGCTCTAACTAGAGATAAAATCTCCATGTCTCTTATGCCAAAGAATTTCGCTACTCCAAATTCTTCCTGACATACCTCTAAACTAACCTTACCCTTAGCTCAACAAAACCCTGTATCTCTGAACCTATAACTAGTATACCATTCACATACAGTAACTAGATAATGTCGCGACTCATCATCCACTTGGTAAGACAAAACCATAATAGTTACACTGACATTGACTAAAGCCATGCTTAGTCATCCACCTGTCAAACCTGGACCACTATCCTGCAGCTTCCTCAAGACCATATGCCTTGGCCTTCCATCTCACTGTATCCATTCACTCTCTTCTTTAACTAAGGGAATCCACTCTGTCTCTCAGTGCTCTACTCTCTAGCTGACAACTCTACCAACAAACACCTATGCTTGGTTCTCTCTCCAAGGACTCACGCTCCTCATCCATGCTAAGCTCCACTGTATCTGGATTCTACCTGCATTGCCTCTTCACATCTTCCTGGTTCTTGACCATCAATAAGCAATATAAAGAAGGTGAACAATGAATATGAGGTTCACTTACCCTTTCTGACCTCGATATGAGCATTTGAGACCTGTTGACAGCTTGCTATCTACCCAATATCTGTTCCAGTGACCGATCTTGGCCATCTCATAGTCTGCTCCTGACCGATGTCGATTCCCTGCACTGACCTTGACTGCCGACATCATTTCCATGGCCGACGCCGGTATCCCTTTTGCTGACATCGGTTCCTTCATGACCGACATCAGTCTTCCTTATGCCAACGTCAGTTACTATCTGACCGATGCCGGTACCTATGTTCACCTATGAGTGATAACTTTTTACCCGTGAGCTCTCCATGGATCAAAACCCTATTCAAATCAACCCTGCTCTGCTTAGAATAATTCAGTTCCCTCACCTGATCTCTATTCATCATCTCCTCCATGAACACCAAGGCTTTCCAGTTCTTTAGCTTGTCAAAAACATCTGTCTTCAACTTGAGAACCTGCATTCCCCTCCTACATATGTGACCAAGCCCATGAAGCCACATCTCTGCAATAAAAGGTGAATCAGTAATATAAGTAGATAGATAAAGGATACCTACTTTCTTACCACCATCTAATTCAAGTGTATCCACTGTGAGTGTTATAGTGCATCTCTCATCACCCAAATTTCTTGAAGAAATTAGACTAATCTCCAAGACTGGTACATGCATGACTTCCTTCACCACTCGTGTGTTATCTGCCTGTAATTTCAGCTTCACTTCCACTTCGTTAATAATCTGACAAGGCTCTCCAACCCCTAAATAAATCTCTCCAAAGTCTCCAAAGACATACCCATGAAAAGATGCTCTATTTTGGGCTGCATGGAAAGAGGCAAAAGAATCTGTAAACAAAGATTCTACTTTATCTAGAGCAACCTGTGCAATGACCCCTGCAACATCTGCTTCTACACGTTGATCTTCTACCGACCAACAATCTCCTTTTACCTGCTCTTTCTTTCCATCAATTAGACCATTCGTGCTATTCAGTTTCTCCATTCGTAGCTTACTTTCTTCTACCATTGCTATACTCCCACTCAATTTGAAACCCCTATGAGTGACCTGTAATAAAAGCCACTACCAGATCTGAAACCACCTGTTAGTCAACCCAACCAAAAGCTCTGATACCACTTGATGGTATCAGCTCTTGAACCTACAACCAAGGCTCTGATACCACTTGTCAGAAACCTAAAACAATAAACATGCTCTAATACCACGTGTCAGGATCTTGCTCCACCAATAGAGCACATATAATTACTTCTTGTATTAACAACTAAACACGCAATTTAACCAGAATCAATAAGTAACTAGAAATATGAAACAACACAGGAATATGAGAGACAATACACAATTGTATTAATAATCACTCAGAAGAATATACAATAAGGAAGATGCCACTTCTTCCTCCACCTCAAAGGTTCACCACACCTCAAGACCTTCTTCCCTCTCTCTCTCGGTCCCAACAATCAACTCCAATATAGAATTGATGTTCACCTCTCCAACTAGTTAGTAACACGCTGCCAGTACGTCAAGTACACAACCATACTCCAAGTAGATCTCCTGCTCTCTGCTGCTTCCTACAAATCACTAGACCTTACTCACCAATGTAGATCTCCAAAAGAAGCCATGCTCATCTACTGACTATGATCATACAAATATGAAGAACCCTGCTAATTCTCTAGTCTAGTACCCACTCTTGGTACTGAGGCACTAGGAGGAACACTCCATTGCTCTCTTCTCTCAGAAGGAGCTTGCTGCTCTTTTACTCTCTAGCTACAAGTTTTACAATACAGCCCATGAGTCCATATATAGATCTCATGCTTACAATAATTAGACTATCTTAATTACAATAATTAGACACGCAACTCAAGACTAAGACTAGCCTTTAACATGCAAACTAGCAGTCCAAAAATAGACTCTTCAGAATCAACATGCAAACTGCATGTTCATGTACAGGCTGCCGACATCGGCTCCTCCATGATTGATGTCAGCCGACTGGTAATCAATGGCAGTTGGTTCTTCACTACTATCTGACTAATGTTGGCTGATCAGACCGACGTTGATTGTCTTGCAACTGATTTTGCAACTCTTTGCAACCTTCGCAAGCTCCGTGACTTCTCATGTTCACATCCTGGTGAAGCTTTTAGCTCCACAACCTAACATAGATTGGACTGAGTTGATGGCTTGTTCAATCCCCATGTGTGGGTGGATCAATAAATCAATCCAATTTTGACTCCATCAATTCTTACCCATGTGTATTAAATGCATCTATAACTAAAACTACATAATGTAACTAAAATTTGTGTGATATAATTGAAATTATGTAAGACGGCCCTAGGGTTTTTTTAAAACTTTGAAATAAAAAATGGCCAAGGGGCCTCCAAATGACTCAATAATGTAGCTCAAGGACTATTTATAAATGCCAACCATTGTAGACAAAATAAAGCATCAATCTGGTGTAGAACCTTGCATAAATAATGTTTGAAGTATACAATGTAGAGAATGACATGGAGTTTGCCATTCTATTTGATCAATTGGTGCATAACTAATCATGTGGAAATAATTTTTCATGTATATGCTCCCAATTTTTATATTTGTGCATATGGATTCTATACTGATTTATAGCAATATGTGTCTATGTATATCTAAAATTGAAATGGGAATGATCATGTCATGCATGATGCCCCCAATCTGAGCAAACATGGTATGATTATATGTAAGATTGAGCATAAATTGATCAATCTAATAACCTATGACTAAAACTATGTAAATTTGGGTTGTAACTATTGTGTCATTTTATTAAATATGTATTTACCTATTTATGGGATATTAGACAATAGTGTTGTACCTTGGACAATAGTGTATTGTGATAGTTTCCTTACGTGTTTTTTTATTTAAATTGAAACTGGTATGTGTCTAACTATTTTTCATTATGTTTTCTTGATTCTAAGCTCTATAATTATGCATCTACATGCTAAAAACTATAGTCTAAGTGTTGTCAAAAGGTGTGATCTCTGTGACAAACCTCTATGAATGCCCCCTCTTTTAAGGGGAGTTATTGTACCTATGTAATAACTATCTTTAAAAGAAAATCTCTACATGATGTATGTTAGAATGAAAACATATGGTATCTACGTAGTAAACCAATATAATGTGTATACATGACATTGAAATGTAAGATAATCTAAGCATAAGTGGGTAATGTATGATGTATATTAGATCTAACATTCACAATGTTATCAAGATAGATATAAAAATGTAAGTGTGTGTATGAATTACATAATTTGAGAATAATCTATGTTAACTACCTAGGGGGATGGGGCATGATGCCCATCAAGGCACCCACGGAGGAAGTGGAGATGCATGAGGGAAATCATGGCACCAAAACTTAAGTGTAAGTGTAACAATGAAAAAACAAGTGTCATGGCCATGACACATACATGAAAGCATGCATACAAACAAATGAGGAGTGCAAAGTAAGCCATGGGTCCATAATACAAGGGACATGGGCACAAGTCACTAAATTTGAGATAAAAATACATACACTTGGGCATGTTCAAATTCCCATATACACGAACATCAAATAGGTTTGCTTAGATCTACATAGAATGACATGTTCAAATGCCTGCACACACAATTAAGAAATCACATACAAGTATATGGGAACATGTCCAAAGCATACATATAATGAAAGGAAGCAACGTAGAGTCATAGAATAATGGCATATTTAAATGAACTAAAATAGTTGTAAAAGCAAAGAGACACAATCAAGTCTAAACTAGGAAAGATATAATTAAAGTATGCAAGAACATGTGGTACAAATATGTATAAGAGTAAATATTTACATAAATTGAGTCTATAGTAGTAGTAGTCAAAAAAATATGAGTAGTATAAAATGATATAACCTGGTAAAATGGAAGATGTGTATAGGATGACCCTAATGGGTGAATGTATCAATGATGAATTTATGTATGTGCCCCTAGTGGGTATATAATAACAAATCTAGATATGTGTGATAGACCTGAGACCTGTAAGAATCTACGAACACTCAAAGAGAATAAGTGAAACATGTATGTATGATAAAAATCAAATATACTAAGATAACTAGTATATATAATATGTGGCTAGTATATAAAGAATGTAAACATGGATATGCAAACAATCTAAATTTTGTATTTTCTGAGCAATATTTGATTTTTTTGTATTTTGAACATATTATATTATTTTTGTGTTTTATGAGTATAAGCTATGTACAATCAATCATGAAAATGAAACTATATACAAGTGTAATGTGGGTTGTTTATGTATAAAATCTCTATAGATGCATGATGTTCAATGGGTTCTTGATAATCTTACCATCAAGTGAAGATATATAATATACCTTTGGGCTAAGCTTTTTGATTATTATGTGTGGGCCAAGCCAATTTGGTTTGAACTTGACTTTTTTCTCTTTCTTGGCATTGACGTTTTTAAGATTATATTTGAGGATGAGATCATTAACTTTGAATTCTCTATTGTGAACATGGTTATTATAGGCCTATTAGATTCATTTTTGTTATGCTTTAAGATGTTTTATGGCTTGGATGTGTGTGTGACCCAACTATTCTAATTCATGGAGATGTCTTTCTCTATATTGATCATCTATAATAACCCATTTGTTGGATACCTGTAAGGATGAAAATTCTAATTCTAGTGGGATAAATACTTTTGTGCCATATACTAGTGAATAGGGAGTAACACCTATTATTGTGTGAATGCTGGTGTGGTATGCCCAAAATGCATAGATGAGTTGATTGTGCCAATCATCACTAAATATGGTAGTTATTTTTCTAAGGATACTATTAATTATTTTATTTCTATCTTTTTATTAGACATTACCCTATGTGTAGTATTTAGTAGATAATATGTGTCAGATCTTGTATTTAGCACAACTTATCTTCCCTATTTTTTTCTTAAAAGAAGTTCCATTATCTGTAACTATGGCTAAAAGAGGCTAAAATGAGAAATAATGTTGGTCGTGATAAAATAACATATATCTTTTCCTTTTGTGGATTGTAATGGAATAGCCTCCACCTATTTTTTAAAGTATTCTATAGCTATAATAATGAATTTGTGACCTCTTGTGGATTTTGGATTTATCTTACCAATTAGATCAAAGCCCCATAACATGAATGACCATGCAAAAATAATGGGTTTTAATTGATGTGAAGGGGCATGATGTAGATTTTTATGTCATTGACATTTATCACATAATTTAGCATGTCATTGACATTCTTATTTCATTATAGGCTAATAATATCCATGTTATAGTAAATTATGTGACATTTCTTTATCACTAAAATGACCACCATAATCACTATCATGTACTTGGATAATGGCTAACCTAGCCTCCTCGGCTATCAGACATCAGAGTAAGTGTCCCTTAAAAGATCATTTGAATAAGTCCACACCGATTATAACTTAGTGAAGGTCATTTCTCTATAATTTTCACTTATCATTCCTAGTAAAAGTATTTAGTGTAATTGATTTATGTAGAAAATTATATATATTTGAAAACCATTTGGATGTTATTATACTATGCGTGGTGGCTAAAACTATTAGAGATATGAGGTTAACATGGGATATCAATGGTGACCATAATAATTTGATGGTGAATATAGCCTGGTCATCATTAATGTTAATGGGGATCAATGATGTTGTACTTACCATTGCATCGACATGATGATTATCTTTATAAGGAATGCTTTTAATAGAGAAGTTTTCAAACTGAGACTGTAGACATTAAACCATATTATTATAGTGAATGAGACATTATTATTTGGTTTGGTAGACATATGTAACCTGATTGAAAACTAATTATGTATCCTTTTAAACCTTAATTAATTTTATTTGGAGAGCCTAAGCTGCTTGAAGGGTGAGGATAAGGGCCATGTATTCATGATATTATTTGTACATGAAAAACTAAATCGATAAGAAAGGGGTATTGTGTTCCCAAGTGGGTTGATGAAAATAGTTCCTACACCATCAATAGATACACATTTATAACTATCAAAGAACATTGTCCATGTGTCAAAAGTGGTATTTTAAGATGTGAATTTGTTACAAAATCATCATTGATAGGGTTTGTGTCAAATAGTGGTATTACTGCCAATTGATCTACAATTATCTGACCCTTTACTAATTTTTGTAATGTAATATTTAGGTCAAATTTTATGAGTAACATGACCTATTTTACAATAAGGCCTAAGAGATGTAGTTTTGACATGATAAATTTTCAAGGATCAACTTTTGTAATAACTTGTGTCTCATTATTAATCATATAGTGTCAGAGCTTTTGAGTAGAGAATACAAGTGCCAAACATAGTTTTTATATTGATAGATAATTTCATTTGTAATAAAAAAGTGTAAGAATAATTTGAAAATAGATCACTCCTTATGTTGATCATTGTGCTGTGCTAAGAGGGCATTGAGTGCATGATTTGTCACTAAGAGGTAGAGTAGTTGTCAGGTGTTGGTGGTATTAGTATAGGTGGGTTCAACAATTATTGTTTGAGTGCATCAATTTTTTCTTGACATGTGATATCCCCTTCAAATTTTGTATCCTTCATGAATAATTTGGGGAATGATTAAGTCGTATCTACTAGTTGTGTAAGAAAGCAATATATTACTTGAATCTTGCCCCTTAGGGATTGAATTTACTTTAGATTTATAAGAGGAAGCATGCCAATTATAGCTTTTAATTAATTTAGATCAACCTCAATGCCACTCTAGGATATTATGAATCCCAAAAGTTTACCAGATGAAACCTCAAGAAGTATTTATTGGGATTTAGTCATAGATTATATTTTATTAATCTCTCAAAAATCTATCATAAATCTACTACATGGTGTTATCACTCTTTTGATTTTGAAATCAAGTCATCGACATAGTATTTAACTATATTATGAATGAGATCATGAAAAATATGGATCATGCTTTGTTGGTATGTTACTCCTATGTCATTTAATCCAAAATTCATGACTACATAGCAAAACATGCCCCATGGTATGGTAAAAGAAGTTTTTTCTAGTCTTTCTTAGTGATCTTCATTTGATTATAAGTTATGAAGCCATCCATAAAATAGAGCATTTCTTAGCCTGCTATGGAGTCCACTATCATATCAATATTGGATAGAGTAAAATCATCCTTAGGACATGCTTTGTTTTTAAGTCTCTAGAATCATAACAACATCAAATTTGGCCATTAGGTTTAATAATTGGGACAATGTTAGTAACCCATTGGGGATGAGCAATTGGTCAAATGAAACTGACATCAAGAAGTTTTTAGATCTCATCTTTGACTAAAAGAGATACCTTGGAATATATTTTTCAAATATTTTTTTAACTAGCTTTTCATCTAGATAAATTTTAATCATGTGTACTATGAGCTAAGGATCAATGTCAATCATATCAAAATAATCCCATGTGAAAAATTTAAGGAAGTCCTTTAAAATTTATCGAATATTTGTATCTTCTTATTTATGTAAGGTGACAACCAATACTATGATGTATGGATAAATTTTTGTGCCATAATTGAGTTGAAATGTATCTTCATTAAGTAATGTAGATTCATCAATAGTGTAAGGTGATATATAGATTGAACCATCTATGTCAAGTGAAATATCATCTAAAGTGTTTGAGTGCTCACCAAAGTATGTCTAGGCATTTAAGGAATGAGGAAACCTATTCTTATGATAGAAGGAAGGGAGATCCTCATATGCCCATAAAAATTCTAAGAGAGTCCCATCGTTAACAAATTCATCAAAAGTAGGCAAATTTGGAGAAATGATATCATCAATAAGATCAAGGTAAATAATTAAAAGTGAAGAAACATGATTTACTATACTATCTTCCAATGAAATGGATGGATAGAACACTATATGATAAGAATCATGGTGGGAAGACTTGGCATTAGATTTGTTATCTTTATGTCCAAGTCCTTAAATACCTATTGATGATATGCCTCAATAGGATTTATAATTCTTCATTCAAGTTTTTTGAGGCCCTATCTTATGTAACCCATTTTTTTGAAATATCTCAATGTAAATGGAGATGTATGAGGGATTTATACATGAATTATGTATATTAGACTAGAGGGGTGATATAGAAAAATAGTTGTGAGGAATATAATCGTGTGAAGGCTCTATATCCTGATAATATTTGAATGGTTCTTGATCCATAGGGCATGTGTAGATATGACCTCTACAACTAAACTTTAAACATTCATGTAAATTTAATGGAACTATGTGCATATCATGAATCCAAGGTCTCCTAAGTAAGATATTTTAATTAAGATCACTAAGCATCAAAGGTCTCCCAAGTAAGATATTGTAATTAAGATCATTAGGCATAACTTGACATATTGTATATAGTATTCTAGGTCCCAATGTAAGGTTTAGTGTGATTTGACCTAAAAATTTGCATCAAATATTATAAAACCCTCAGATGGTCATATTTTAAGGATCCAAATCCTTAACATGTATATTAAAAAGATAAATAAAAGAGATTACAAATATTTGACCCTAATCCATTATCAACAAACACTCATTTGACACCCACCTCATTAATTCATAATGCAATATAGAGAGGTAGGTGTAGATCTATGATGTGTTGAGGTGGGAGATCTTATTTTTTGAATGAAACACGCTCTTAGGTCCATTTCATAGTATTGATTATATAAGTAACATAAGTTGGCTCTACTATGCAAGGCACTTTAGTATCATATAGTGATGCATACAAAATATCTTTGTATGCATCAAAATGTTGTAGAAGCTCTAAAATGGAAATTGTGGCTAAATAATCACTACTTTGGTTGATAAAACTATAGTAATGTGTTTTACTAACCTAACATGCTTTAGGACCACATGTAGACATCTTAGCATGGACTACAGGGTCTACCATGAATATAGAGCTAGTAGTAGAGGTAGGATAGTAGCTAATTATGTAGGGTCGATAAGTAAGAGGGATAAGCAAAACCACTAATGTTTTCTTATGTTTAGTAGTGATAGATAAGGAATCAAAGTGAACCAAAGATAAAAAAATATCTAAAGGAGACTTGTTAATTTTAGGTAGTGTGTTTGTTATCTTATGTATTATATCCTCTATGTGTGTAAAGAATTAGTTATTAATTGACTTACATATAATAGAAATATAGCATGTTGTATAAATAATGAAATATGACATATATTTGAACTAATTTAAAGTATCATGTACATATGTGTTTATGCTATCTTTGGATTCATTCCAAATGAAAGGAAAGAAACATGTAAGAGAAGCTAGAAAACTTTACATCAAAAAGTAAAAACCTTCATTTATCATTATTATCATGATTATATGAAATATAAATTAAAAAATAAAAGGATCTAAAATATGAATGTGGGTCCTATAAGGCTAGAAATATAAACCCTAAGGTTAGGGTTTGTTGCACTATTTGAATTAAGTTAGGTTCACCAAATGATTTAACTATTTAGGGTTTATGGAGTGTAAGCCATAGGTTGTTAAAGGATCTAAGTATAATAAATCAAGGTATCACTATGAAATTAATATAACCATTGATTTGTGTGAGAATTGACCTAATTTTATATTTATAAAAAATAGCAATGAATGACAAAAGTAAGTACTTGGCTATAAATTGATTGACATAGATGATCTAGAGGCTAAAAACTAGTGTGGAAGTTGATATGAGTGTCAAAAATAAGGTTTAGGTGTCAAGAACCCTCCTAGATAGTAGCATTATAGCTTAGATAGTAGTGTGGGGTGTTAGTGTCCTACTTTTAACACTATTATCCTTTATGTAGGAACTATTTGATCTTCTAGGTGCACCTTCAGCTATGTTTGATCTGCCTATACCCATGTGGTTGAGCCCTAATTCACTGTCTATTCACTATTTTAAGTTGATTTGTGATAAAACCCTAGACCTCTATGTTGTTAAGGTATTTTAGTGGCAAAAGTAACAAAAGTGTGTTTTTAGTTGGGTGGGTTGGAAATCGTCAACACCTTATTGTGTTGAGAGTTGCCTACATACTAATACTTTGAGAAGGGATCAAGCCCAATGTAGTTCTCCCACCTAGGTGCTTGGTGTAAGTTCAAGTGAATGATAGTATGAGTTTTAACTTGAGTGATTTGAATGAGGCTTGAGACTAGAAATATATGTATCTTAGGCTTAGGATGGCTATAAATGAATGTGTATAGAAGTAGGGAATAATAGGTATCAATAACCTTAATTGTGTATAACTTGTTCTAAGCTTGTTTGTGTATTTTTACATCTGATTTCCATTTAGTGGATAAAGGGCTGAAATTTATGTATTTATACTAATTTGGTGCTTGTACAGGTTTGAAATAGGTCTAGGCTGACCTTAGGTGTCTTAGGAATTAAAAATATATCTGTTGGGGTTGAAATTTGGCAAAGGACAATGCACTAAAAGTGGGATACTAGCACAAGGTGCTAGTGTCCAGGTGGTAGAACTGAGGCACTAAGGGCCTAGATCCCTAGAAGAGGGTCCATTAATAATTTTGAGATATCTATAGATGTGTAAGGCCCACACAAAATCTAGATAAGTGTTAAAAGAAGCCCTAAGATAGGTCTAGGACTAAGTTAGGGATGGGTAGTCTCAAGTGACTCATTAAACTCAAGTGACACTTTACATGGCTACATAATGCAATCATACCTAATCAAATAATATAAGTGAAGTAATACATTTCAATGCAAATCAATGGGTTGTACCCAATATATAATTTAGAGATAATTTAACAACACTATATAGTCATAGTATAGGCAAGTAAAAACCCTTCCCAAGCATTCATAATACATGATTTAAATACATAGATCAAACTATGTTGGAAATAATAAAATAAAGTTGTATCTTAACTTCCATATCTATGCTAAAAATAAATTCAATAAATTTATATCTTAACTTCCAATGTGCTAGTATTAAATTCATATCTTAACTTCTAATGTGTTAGTAATATTGCATAGGCCATAACTTAACTTCATATTATACTTAAAGGGATAAGCCTTATCTATAATAATTCAACATATACATTTAGAAAAATCCATAGTGATAGGTCCTAAAAAGATCATAATGGTATATCACCCTTATACCTAAATCAATCAACAAGGGCATGTTATCCCCCATTTAAAACTTTGAGATAACATGCCTAATTGTGTTCCTAATAGGAATACTAGAGATAAATTGAGGATAAGGATGATCAAAAAATCATAGGATGAAGATGAAGAGTCTATCATTCAATGGATATGGCTTGAAAAATTCATTTAGAGAGCTACACCTAGGCAAATTCACAAAGGGAATTTATACATGGAGAAAATTTAGGAATTGACATTTGTGGACTAGAAAAAAGTTTGAAATTTTTTGTGATATTAAATCATATTAATTCTCTTATAATTAATTTATTTTATTCAAGATCATGTCAAGGGGAAGGTTAGGTTTTCAAAAATAGTTATAAAAGCATTTATTAAAGCTAACATACACAAATGTTTGTAAATGTGACAGCAAAAAAATCAACCCCAACAACAAGAATTTAGTGTCAGTTACATTTGATAGTTATAACATTTGGCACTTATAACATTTGGAATTTATTGGATTTGGCACTTATTTAATTTGGTGTTATTTCAATTTAGTTCTTGTTTAATTTAGAATTTTTTTGATTTGGAACCATTTTGATTGAATGTTTATTTGATTTGGTGTTTGTTTGATTTGATGCTAAAATTATTTAATGAAAAAGTGGTTTTAAGTGTCAAAATGAATTTCAACATCAATTTGACTCAACATCAAGGTGGAATTAAATTAAAAAAAAGCATTAAATTTTTAATTTTTGTAAGTCTGAGCTAAAGTCTAGGCATTAGAATCAAAAAATTAATTTTAGGTAATTAGCCAAGTTAATTTGATGGTAAGATCAATTTTGTTTAAATCCAAAATTGAGTGACATATATTTGGAGTTCTTAAAGTGATATCATTGACTATATCACCTGATGGATCAATATTAGTGGGTCTCATTTAGAATCATAAGTTATTATTATCACTTGGATTTTCACCCCTTGCTGAGATGCCTCAGCTCTCCTTATCTAAGTGGCATAATAGAAACATCTCACTTGTTATGGGTAAACAATTGGTGAGATTAATCTCTAAAAGGGTTAGTTCCCTTGATGTACTCTTTGAATTACTTTCTTACCTATCAAACCTGCATGAAAAGGGTTAAGAATACAAACTAAGAATACTAAAAGGTGATGCACCAATATTTAATTTCTTCCTATTGACTAGACTTATACTGCTTAGAGCACAACAAAGATTATTTCACACAAAACTCACAACTCAAGACAGATTGTTGCATCAATGTTTCATATGCTAGATTCAAAAGGTATGTTGATATCTAATAAGGATAATGAATGATCCTTTGAATAATATATTCATAAAACACTTCTAAAACTCTCATATAATAAGGAGGAACACTGACAAAGACCTACAATAATTACTCTTCCACATGCTTGGTGGATAATCAAAGATAACATGCTAGAAAAGATTAGCTTTCACTAGATAAGATCAATAAGATTTTCAACCAAACTCAAATATGTAGAATTTACGTAGGAAAATTAAATTTTTTATTGATTCAAGAGTCATTTAAATACAAAATTGGCTAGGGTTTCACCATTAACCAATGGAGGCTACTCAAAAGATCCAAAACAGTCACTACTTATAACATTTGGGAGAGGGGCAAGACAAGGGAAGTCCAAAGGTCACTTGGACACCTATAAAGTTGATAAAATAGATTAAATTTCCATTAAAAATATATTTTAAATGAACCATGCAATTATAGGAAGTATAAGTGTCCATACAAGTCATGAAACTCATGAAAAAATGGCATGAAACTCCTTGTATTGGCTCAAAAAATTGCCTTCATCATTCACACTTGTTTGAATGTCATAAAATTGAATAGGGATAGGTATAATGATTGTAATGAGAGGGAAATATTTTATACATGCCTCTATATGAATTGGTTTTAGTCCTACCCACCTAGAATTTCTTGGAAGTGAGCCATCACTGCGTGTAGTCTAAAAAACTCCCATTTTAGTCACCCCTCACACTTGGCCTCAAAATTGAATTTAGTTTTACATGTAAATACATGGGATGGAGTGGATGAAAATTTTAAATACTCTCCATGTAATTAGACTAATAAGGTATACTTTAAAAATCCATCAACTTGAAGTTTTCACACTTCTCACTATCATGTTCACTATGCCAGTTTTGAATGGCTGAGATGAAGTAGCTAGTTGAGGAACTTATGAGTTTTTAAAAGGAATTAAATTTATAAGGGGATTTATATTAATTATTAATCTTTCCTTTAGTTTGATTTTAATATCTTGGAACCTCATATAACCTACACAACACACAACACACAAAATAGTCAAAAATACCCTATTTTGTACACTGTCCATATAATTCCATACAACTCAAAAGGGTGGGAACGATCCTAAGAGAGTTATATGTAAGGTTAAAACACTTTAATATCCATTTTATCCCATTTATATATCCCTCTATCTTCATCTTCCCAATCGGGTCCTTCTAAGGAATTAGCAAGGGTTTTGCAATGGTTTTGACCTCTTAAGATTTGTTCATAAAGCTATGACATTGGAACTTCAAAAAAATCTCAAAAAATAAAATTTTATGAACTCCATAAACCTCCATAAACTCCTTTTACCTCCATTCAAAGTCTCAAGAAAGATGCGAGCAATCAAACCTCTCCTATCGTGCTTGTTTCTCTATTTGCATAGGACATAATGTGGTTCTTAAGCATAAAAATGAATTTATTTTGTTTTTTATGAAAAATAAATATTTAACACATTTTTTATGACCTCATAAACATGTTTTATTCCATTTAAATCCATTCCTAGAGCTGAAAGTGACATTGGTCTCACATTTGGTCTTTAGGCTTGAACATGCCTAATAGGCATGACTGTTAATTTTGTAGGTTTAGATTGATCTACTTAGTTTCATCCATTTTAATAAGGTATATAATATTTAATAATATTTAATTCATCTTCAAAATCATCCAAAAACCCTCCAACCACTCATTTTCATTTTTTCCCCTCATTTACCAACTAGTCCTAATTAGAGTTTGTCTAGTTGGACTGTATGCACAAGTGTTTTGACCATTTTGAGAGGTCTAAGATTTGTTTATTATTAAATATCACATATTTACCTTTTATATACCTAAAAATATTATTTTTTAGGCTCCCAAATATTTATATCAAGTTTCTCACCCTCCTTGGCTTCATTTGCTTGTTTTGCCAAACCCTAATTTTTCTTGTCTGGCTGACCTCTGAGACAAAACAATGAGTTATATCCATCTTCCCTAAGGAAAAATGAATATTTTATGAGTTTTATAAGGTAATTATGAAATGTTTTACCAAATTTATAAGCTATTTTCATCCATTTAGGCACCTAACCAACTCAATTTGCTCAAAAAAGGCCTTTAAAAGGACCATTTTCTTGCATTTTTCACTTCCACCTAAGAATGACCTCTAAATTCTAGATCCAAGATGATTAAGTTTATTAAACATGTTATACACCTCTAATTAATTCTAAATAATCATTTAATTCACCAGAAAACTCTCTTCTCCCTTAGATTCCTCATTCTTACCCATTGAGCACCATGGGTTTCTGAGTGCAACTGTATAGACTGCTACCTTTGGATTAGTAGAAAGAGTAGATGATCATCTTGAATGGGATCCTAGATATTTTTAAAACACTTTAATAATATATCATTAATAATTTCAAGTTGATATCAAATATTCTCTCTTGTTAATCATATTCACCTCCTTACTCTCAATTCATGCTCAAGACTACACACTCAGCTATAGGTGCATATAGGGCTCTAAGAGGTTTGTGTAGGCTTGTTTCACACATCCAAAAGCCTATGGATGTCATAATGAATTTTAATAAGGTTTTCATATGCTAATTTCATAATTTAAACTTCCCTTTAACCTCTTTACAATCACTTTGAATTAACCAAACTGAGTTCTCCCTATACTGATTGTGAAACCCTACCTTTGATTCTTATAGGTGTAAATTTACCTATTTGAATCCTTGGTCATAATGTTTAAATACATTACATGAATCATGAAATCCATCTAACATCTTCTCATACATAGGATTTGCCTTGAATGGCCTAAGACAACATCAAAACACCTATGCCAACCCAATGTTTATCTTTCTAGTTGTAGGTACTCATTTTCCTATAAAGGGACACATGTAGGTGCTCATGGAGCTTGGAATACCATACATAAATATTATACTAATGATATTTATGCCTATTTTCACACTATTCACACTATTCAATCAATGGAACCATTCTAGCTATTATATAATTCTTTGTTTACTCTTGGGATGTCAACTGTCATTCAAACATCAAATCCTGTAGAAATTAGTGCAAGGTTTTAGTGTTTTTAAGGGCTTCTTTAGGACCCCAAATAAACACTTTCCATCAATTCTCTTGACCCCATTCTTGGCATAGTTATTATACATACTATAGAAAATAAATTTTATTTATCTAGGTGCTTTAAAACTCTTGTTAACCTTACTATAAGATATTCACAACAAGCCCTTGAACCTCTATTTTCACATTTTAGGGAAGGTTTCCCTAAATCTACACTCATCATCTTTAGAAAGGCTTCTCATAGTTTCTTTCCACTGTAGTACAGTACATAAGTCTGTTATGACTCCACCACATGTTATGATTTGAAAAGGACCTTACCATGTTTCAAATTTCCCATTCAAAGGCCTTCATAGCTCTAAGGTACCACCTATAGGTGGTCATTCTCACACACAGGTAGTAAAGTAAACTTGGGTAGTATACAAGATACCCATGTTTATGAACCTTTTATGCTCTAATAAAGTATTAAAATTCACCTTTTAAAAATCTTAAAAGATTGAAACATCTCCTAAATTCTTTACCTTAAGCATGACATCATCAAGAAGGAATTTTGTAAAATAGACCAAACAGGGGTGTCTAATGACTGGTTGGTGTGGTGAATGAGCTTGTAACCAAACTTGCACTTTCCCCAAACATCCAAATTAATTATCTCTAGATCTTAATGACTTGGATAACTGATACACCTTCATTACCATTTCATGAACAAGGTAATCCAACTCCATACATATGACTATAAGTGAAATTTAGCAAAGAGCTCATTATGAGGAATGACAAGATTGTAAGTTGCCCAAAACATAATGTGATGAAATAAACATGTGAGGAGGTGATAATATGCCATTAAAACATATGTAACACCATATTCTATTCAGATGAGAGCTCTATATGAGACCAACATTCTACAATAAGGAAGAAATTGACTACAACTACACAATGGTGACACCTTCCTACAACATGAGATAAATTTCTCATGAAAAAACCATAAAACATGGAGAGCATCTGAGAAGAGAGAAAACATCCTTTGAAGTCAACATCACTAATTGGTTTGTATTTACTTGTCCAAAATGGAGTAAAACATAGTCAACTTGTTAGAGATGGTTCATAAAGCATGGTCAACAAATCCTTTCAATATTTATATTTAAATAAATGTCTCTAAGTTTAATACCACCTCCAAAAATATTTTGACCTAAAACCTCTTTATTTGTTTGTACTAAGCACAAACCTGCTAGTCACTTCTATGTGTCTAAAAAGGCAAAGAAGGAGAATAATGGTTTTAGCTTAAAAATGGCACTTCTAGAGCATGTAAATCATGTAAATGAACCTAAGGAAGATTACTATATGTTATATGACATTCTCCCATGTGTCACCCTCCCTCATGGGTTGTATAAGTGCCAAACTCCCCTTTTTTAGTTAATTACTTGATCTTCAGCTAGATAACCTATAATATTCTAAGTGAACTAACATTTGTGATATGGAATCTAACCTATTAGATGTTTGAAAGGAAAATTGGACACCTAGACACCTTGAGAATTGTGCCACTTGCATTTATGACCCCTAAAAGCCCATTAAATGACCCAAAAGGACAAATAAACTTATTAGACTATAATTAGGATAAAAAAGAATTAAATAACATCAAAAGGATTATAAAATACCCTATGAAAAAGTATTATACTCCTAAAATTTAAAAAAAACCAATTTTTTTACCTATAGTGGTTCAAATTTGACCTAAAAGTCAAATTTGGTCAATAAAATGGTGACTCATAGGGGTAGTATGCCTACTATACTAAAGACTAGCAGCTTTATC
This sequence comes from Torreya grandis, assembly GCA_037957365.1. NCBI lineage: Eukaryota > Viridiplantae > Streptophyta > Pinopsida > Cupressales > Taxaceae > Torreya > Torreya grandis. Next base: position 3,009,532 of record JARHVA010000509.1, on the reverse strand, counting down.
AATCCATGGGCCAAGGGAGTCAATGAATTCTTGAAGAAAACTAGAAATGAATTGCCTAAAACACATATAAAACACACCAAGCAAACACAAGACAAAGCAAGACACCAACAAGTCTCACACATGTGCATAAGCACTTAGGGAAAATATGAAAACAATAGCTATGTACAAGGAGGGATGAAAAAATTAGTATAAATGTTTAAGATATATCCCATTGACTAGAATATGAATCTCCTCTCCATCCAACTTTCAGATTTGGAAAGCATTATGTTGCTTACATTGAGTGATGACCTAAGGGCCACTCCACAAAGTATCAAATTTTGTGTGTTTTCTAGGCTTACCCCTATCTTCATCCCACTTTAGAACAATTCCCCCTCTTGGAGGCTTCTTAGCATGGATTTCTTATCAAAGTATCTCTTTGTTTAATCTTGATGAGCTCTCATAGTTTGCATAGCTTGATCCCTTATTTCTCCAAGCTCTATCAACTCACACAACCTGACCTCCATGCTTTCATTTTCCATCAATCTAGATGGTAAGTGAGATCCAAGGTTGGTAACTCAAGTGAAATAGGTAGTCTATCTTCTCTCCCATAAACAAGTGTATATGGTGAGTTTCTAATGGCTCTTTTAGGGTGATTTTATCAACCCAAAGAGCTATCTTCAACTTGGAATGCCAAGTTCTTTGGTTTTCCTCCATTGTTCTCTTGATTATCCTGATAAGATTATTATTAGTAGACTCAGCTAGTCTATTTCCTTGTGAATAATAGTTGGAGGAAGTACTAAGATAAATACCATGTTTCAAATCCCACTCACTTATCTTCATTCTAAGGAAAACCAATGCATTGTCTAAAATTATTTTTTAAGGAGCCCCAAATCTTATCACTATGTCTTCATAGAAGTCTAAAATTGAACTTTCATTTACTTTCTTGAGATATATATTCTCCACACATATTGTAAAGTAACCTTTAGTAGTCAACACCCACTTGTGACTAGCACTAGAAGGTGGATTGATTAGGCCTATGAAATCTAGACCCCATTGCATAAAAGGTTGGTCTACTTGAATTGGATGAAGAGGTAAGGATGAAAGATTTTGTTTAACATAAAATAGATAAAATTTTTGACATTTATTTATCCAAACATGGGTGTATTTAAATAAACTAGGCCAAAAATATCTAGCTCTCATAATCTTAGCAATTGTGGTTATTGGAGCAAAATGACCACTAGTTGGTCCATCATGAAACTCTAAAAATATTTTATCAACCTGATCTGATTCAACACATCTCAATATTACACCTAATAATTCCTTCCTAAAAAATACTCCATCAACAATTACACAAGGAATAGATTGTAATCTAAAGTACCTTCTTTTGGTTCTATCTAGGCCTTGTGGACACTCACCAGTTTGAAAAAAATTGATCATTTCTTGTGTCCAACTCCTCATTGATGAAGATGAAGATATCATAGGATCATCATCAAGGTCTAAACCTTCTTTTTTTTCCTTCAAATCTGAAGCAAGGTGCTCACATAATCCCTTCCCTTTCTCTAACTTGGTTGTCTTGATTTATACATCATACTCCATCACTTTTGTGATCCAGCCAACCCTTTTTTTATTCAAATATATACTCAAAAGGAAGTATTTTACACTAGGATGAGGTATCAATACATTAATCTTGTTTTTAGATAACATATGCCTAAGCTTCTTTATATTTCTAACAACTAATAGTACTTGCTTCTCTACATAGGTGTATCTTACCTCATAGCCTTCCAATCCTTGACTAAAGAAGGCAATAGGCTGCTCTAAATTTTCTTCATTTGATTGAGTGATCATGTTAGAGATTACTTCTTCATTTTCAAAGGTATACAATTTGAATTCCTTTGATAAATTAGGACTTGTAAGAGTTGGAACTTAAGCAATAACTTGCTTAATCTCTTCAAAACTCTCTTTCCTTCTCCTTTTCCAAGTAAACACTTCATCTTTCCTTAGCATAGAGGTTAGAGGCTTGAATAAGATATAAAAATTAGGAATAAACATCCTTATAAAATTTATTTTTACAAAGAAAATTTACAAACCCTTCTTATGTTTGGGCAAAGTCAATGCCAAGATTTCACTCACCCTTTCAAGATCTATGGATAGGCCTTTCTTTGAGATAATGTGTTCCAAAAGTTTACCTTCATGGAAAACAATAACATAGTTATTTTTATTAAAAGAGATTTAAAAGTCTCTACATCTCTCAAAAATATTCCTAAGATGAGTCAAGTGATCCTTTGCATCCTTAGAGAAAACTGTGATATCATCAAGATACACCAACACTATATCATTTATTAGACCTTGAAAATCCATATCTATTACACATTTAAATTTTGCACCAAAATTAATTTTAATATAAGAATATGTACCCCATTTAGTAGTAAATTCTTTCTTATATTGATCTCTTTCCTTTACCAAAATCTGATTATACCTAGAACATCCATCAAGGAGTGAGAACCTTTCACTGCCTGCCACAACTTGAAAAATCTGCTCCATGAAAGGAAAAGGATAATGATCCTTCAATAAAACTCTATTCAAATCTCTAAAGTCAACACATAACCTGATTTACCCATTCTTCTTCCTTACCAGGACTAAGTTTGCCAACCAAGATGAATGCTTAATAGGAAAAATGATCTTAGACTTAATCAACTTTGTAAGCTCCTTTCTCATGAGAGGATCAATTTTAGGATTGATTGGCATTTGCCTTTGTTTTATAGGCTTATAATTCTCATATATCTCTATGGTATGTTGAGATAAGTTTGAATCAATTCCTTTTGAATCACTATATTCCCATGCAAAGACATCGAAAAATTCCTTGCATAATTCAATGAAAGCATTCCTTTCTTCCCTAGTACATACTTTCCCAAGAGCAAGAAACTTATCCTTGAAGATTTGTACTCTTTCATAGTCTTATTTGCTTATTAAACATTCTTACCTTTTCTTTATTCAACAAATCATCATCATTAAAGATACTCTCAAGTGTGACTAAGCCCTTAGGGAGCTTATTTTCAATTGTACAATCTACCCTCCATATTGTTGTTATAGTTTGGACTGATTCTTTGAGGAAAACTCAACGTCTTCTTGTATAAAAGGATCTATTTGTTGGTCACTATCAAACACTTTTCAATTAGTGACATTATTAAGTATAGAGGGCCTTAAAATCACTTTGAGATGGGGTTGGTTCTTATTTTCTCTTATCCCTCTCAGAACATCAAACTGAGCTCCAATTGTTGCCAACATATCAGTATGTTTGTTATCTTCTCTTAGTATAGAATGAATGTTTAAAGCTTGAAAATCCTCCATAATAGCCCACACTCTATGCTTATATGACTTAAGTAAGGAGTGCTTAGTCATATTTTAGCCTCTTCTTGATTCACAACCAACTCACTATCACCATAAAATTGTAACTCTTTCCCGCCTCTCTTTCTATCTCACTCAAGGCCATGAATGAGGTCCTCATATTCTACCACATTACAAGTACAATTGAAGTGAAATCCAAAAGTAGAGTAATACCTTTCTTTGTATATAGAAAATAACATTGCTCCACCACATGATCCAACCTTGGTCTTAGATCCATCAAAGATTAACTACCATAAACCATCTGTAGTTTCATTTGCCTTCATCAAATTTGGCATGAAAGAATATTCCTCATGAATGCAAAACACTCCAAGACCAGATTACTCTATGAATTTGTAAGGATCATGTTCATAATGCTCAGCTTCCAATTCATCTATATACAAATAAAAAACTCCTTCAAGAGGAAAAGTTTGGGGTTGATCCATGTGAAGCTCCTCCTCATCAAGAATAGCATAATTGTCATTTACAACCTTAGGCATGTAGGGCTCTAAATTATTGTGATGAATAGGCTCTAATTTAATATTTACCTTAGTATCATAATTTGTCCTAAAAACCATATATGATTAATTGGCTTCCAAGTATCCACCTATCTTGGCTGTAAACTCTCTTGACAAACAAAGAAAAGAGTATCAGGGTAAATATGCAACAACCACATCATGAGGGATGGAAAAATTAGGACAAGAATGTAAAATCAAATTCAAATCCTTGACTACTCCCAAGGTATTTTTTGGTGATCCATCCAATTGTAAAGCTCCTTTAGCCATTGGTTCATACTTGAGGCCTAACTTATCCGCTATTGACTTGGGCATAACTAAAGTACTATCCCCACTATCTATGATACAATTATGAACTAAAAAATCACCAATAATCAAGGATAGATAAAAAGGAGGAGTCTTATCAATTTTCTTCACTTGTCCATCAATGGGTTGAGTTCAATTTACTAAAACAACATTTTTATTCCTAGCTAATCCAACTTGTTTACCTAGTCCAAGAAATTATTCATAATAGTAGGTATTCACAAATCTAAATCTTTTGAAAAATACAAAGGCAATTGCATAAAATCAAAAGGTATACCTTTAGAAATAGACCTATTGGTTACCTTTGGAATCAAAATTAAGGATTGATCTAAAACCAAATAGTTGAAAACTTATTGGAGTCACTAGGTATTGAATGTAGATGTTCTTATAGCTATAAATATGCCAAGACCAGCAACAATATTAGATAATCATCTATGACTTAGAGCCCCTTATCTAATAAAAAATGGAACGGGTGTCCATAAATTTGCATATTGGGAAAGTTTCAAAAATTATTATCACTTGGATTTCCACCCCATGAGGAGATGTCTCAGCTCTCCTCATCCAAGTGGCATAATGGAAAAATCTCAATTATTGTGGGTAAATAATTGGTGAGATGAATCTCTAGATTGGCTAGTTTCCTTGATGCACTCTTTGAAGTACTTTCTTACCTATCAACCTTGCATGAAAAGGGTTAAGAATAAAAACTAATAAAACTAAAAGGTGATGCACCAATATTGAATTTCCTCCTATTTTTTCAAATTATACTACTTATATCACAACAAAGCTTCTTTCACACAAAACTCACAACTTAAGATAGATTGTTGCATCAATGTTTCATATGCTAGGTTCAAGAGGTATGTTGATATATATGAAAAATAATGAATGATAAATTAAATAAGATAGTCATAAACCTCTTATAAAACTCTCATAAACTAAGGAGGAACACCAACAAATACCTACAACAATTAATCTTTTGCATACTTGGTGGACAATCAAAGATAACATGTTAGAAAAGATTAGCTTTCACTAGACAAGATCAATAATATTTGCAACCAGACTCAATTATGCATCATGTAAGTAGGAAAATTCCATTTTTTATTTATTAAAGAGTCATTCAAATACAAAATTGGACAGGGTTTCACCATTAACCAATGGAGGCTGCTCAAAAGAGCCAAAATAGTCACTACTTATAACATTTGGGAGAGGGGAAAGATAAGGAAAGTAAAAAGGTCACTTGGACACCTATAAAGATGAAAAAAGAGGTTAAATTTTCATGATAAATATATTTGAAATTAACCATGAAATTTGTGAAGTAAAAGTGTCCATACAAGTCATGAAACTCATGAAAAAGGCATGAAAGACCTTGTGTTGGCTCAAAAAACTGCCTTCATCATTCACACCTATTTGAACATCCCAAAAATAACTAGGGATAGGTATGATAATTTGAATGAGAGGTAAGTATTTTATACATGAATATTCATGAATTTTTTTAATTCTTACCCATATGAAATCTTTTGGAAGTGAGCCATCACTGTCTGTAGTCTAAAAAAATCCCTTTTCAGTCAACCTTCACACTTGGCCTCAAAATTGGCTTAAGTTTTACATTTTAATCCATGGTAGGGAGTGGATGACACTTTTAAATATTATCCATGGCCTTATAATACTTAAGTATACCTTAAAAATCCATCCACTTGAAGTCTTCACACTTCTCACTATCATGCTCACTATGCCAGTTTTGACTAGCTAAGATGAAGTCGCTGGTTGAGGCACTTAGGAGTTTTTATAAGGAATTAAATTAACATGGTTAATTATATATATATAATAATATTCTATTCCAAGTGATTTTAATCTCTTAGAACCTGTTGTAACCTACACAACACATAAAATAGTCATAAATACCCTATTTTGTACCTTGTTTGTGTAATTTTTGTACAACTCAAAAGGGTGGGAAGGATCCTGAGAGAGTTCTCTACAATTTTAAAACACTTTAATGGAAATTTAGTCCCATTTGGATATCCCTCAAAATTCATCTTCCCAATCAGGTCCTTCCAAGGGTTTTGAGTGTTTTAACCTCTTAAGCTTTGTTCATAAAGCTAGGATGTTGGAATTTAAAAAAAATTCACAAAATCAAATTTCAAGACCTCCATAAACCTCCCTAAACTCCCTTTACCTCCATGAAAAGTCTCAAGAAATATGTGAGCAATAATACCTCTCCTATTGAGCTTGTTTCTCCATCTACATAAGCCATAATATGGTTCTTAAGCCTAAAAGTGAATTTATTGTGTTTTGTCTACAAACTAAAAGATTAAACATCTCTTTTATGAACTCATAAACATGATTTAGTCCATTGAAATCCATTCCTAAATCTGAAAGTGAAATTGGACTCACATTTGATCTTTAGGCCCGAACATGCCTAATAGGCCTAACTGTGATCTTTATAGGTTTGTACTAATCTGCTTAGTTTCATCCCTTTGAATAAAGTATATCATGTTTTCTTGTATGTCATTTATGATCTAGGAATTTGAATCAAGAGAGGATGGTTAGTATGATGTTAGTTCCAAAATGAAAACAAAATAAAATAAACACACTTATATCATAAAATCTCTAGGCCTAAACACTAGGGAGAGCTTAGTTAATAAAATAAAATGATAAGTACAACTAAAAAGCAAGGGATAAAAACACAATAATTCCTTCACCTTCCTTGGATGCTCTAAATGCCTTTGTAGTGGTGGCTTGCTCGGCTTGTGCTCATGCAGTCCTTGGCAATGGAAGCTTGGTTACCTCCATCTCTCCTTGGCACCTTTGGCTTGTGGCTTGGCTTGGCTTGGAATCAATATGGCATGGTAACACTAGTTGAAATGACTCTTTGAAGATATTTGTACATTATAACTTTGCACAAAAATAGCTTAGAAATGATGTTGTAAGGCCTCATATTTATAGATTTTTAGATTTGATTAGAATCAACCTCAACTGTCCATCTCAAAATTGAGATGTGTGGTTGAGGATTAATTCAATTTTTGGAAATAAGTTTGTAATTATCCTCATCATAACATTGGAAGAAGGGGAAATTAAGAGGCATGGAGGGCATCATGAAAGGCATTGATGAGGCATGGGAGGCATGAATCCTAATATTTATGGCATTTATGGCCTAGGGATGTTTTCCCAAGAAATGAGGTCACTTGATGATGCAGATATTCCATATTCATTTCTAAAACAAAATATTCAACAAGTTTCCATGGAATTATTAATTAAGCATTGATTTGGGTTAATTATCTCTTAAACATGATTAAGCACTTTATGCACAAATTACTCAAGCTGATTAGAATGCCTTGTTACAAGTCCTAAATTTGACTAGATTAGAATTGGAAGTCATTGTCAGATGTGTTGGATGTGCATTCCCATTTAGGATGTTACCAATAACAAATAACCAAGGCACACATCTTGTGCAAGAAATTTGATAGGAAATAAAAATCTAGAGCACATGGGTACAAATTTGGGATTTTGACTCAGAATTATCTGATCAAAGTTAGCTAGCCTATAAATTGCATTGCCCCATTTAGTGACACCTTAGCCAAAATCGGCACTTGAATATGTCAGTTTCACATGATTTAGCATGTTTTAGTGTTTTTAGGCCAAATTGTGCATTTTGAGTGGAAATTAGACAAAATCCCAATTGGAGGTTATTAGTGGATATTTCTAGGTGTCTACATCATTCAACATCCCAAATTATCTTATAAGCCTCCAAATACACCTTTTCATTTCTTCCTCTCATTTACCAACTAGGCCTAATTGGAGCTTGTCTAGTTGAACTATATGCACAAGTATTTTGACCATTTTGAGAGGTCTAATATTTGGTTAGTATTTCATAGCACATATTTACCTTGTATATACCTCAAAAGATTATTCTTGAGGTTCCCAAATCTTTCTATCAAGTTTCTCACCCTCCTTGGCTTCATTTGCTTATTTTTCCAAACCTTAATTTTTCTTGACTGGTTGACCTCTGAGACAAAATGATGAGATATATCCATCTTCCCCAAGGAAATATGAATATTTTAAGAGTTTTATAAGGTCCTAATTAAATTTTTTACCAAATTTATAAGCCAGATTCATCCATTTGGGCACCTAACCAACTCAATTTGCTCAAAAAAGGCCTTTAAAAGGACTGGTTTCTTGCATTTTTCACTTCCACCTAATAATGACCTCTCAATGCTAGATCCAAGATGATTAGGTTTATTCAAAATTTTATCCACCTCCACTTCATGCTAAATAATTTTGGAATTCACTAAAAATTCTCTTCTCCCTTAGATTCCTCATTCTTACCCATTGAGCAACATGGGTTTCTTAGTGCAACTGTATGGACTGCTACCTATGGGCTAGTAGAAAGAGTAGATGATCATCTTTAAGGGGGTCTTGGAGCTTATGAAAACACTTTAATAATATATAATTAATCATTTCCAGTTTATATCAAACCTTCTTTCTCCTCCTAGTCATATTCACCTCCTTACTCTCAATTCATGCTCAAGACTGCACACTCAATTGCAAGTGCATATAGGGCTCTAAGAGGTCTGTTTAGGATTGTTTCACACATCAAAAAAATTATGGAGATAATCATGGATTTTAATAATGTGTTCATATGTTTATTTCATCATTTCAACTTCCCTTTAACCTCTTTACATTCACTTTGAATTAACCAAATTGAGTTATCCCTGTACTGACTGTGAAATGCTACCTTTGATTCTTGTAGGTGTACATTTACCTATTTGAACATTTTTCATGATGTTTAAAGACATTACATGAAGCATTAAATCCATATAACATATTCTCATACATTGGGTTTACCTTTAATGCACTAAAACACCATCAAAACACCTATGCCAACCCACTATCTGTCTTTCCAGCAATAGGCACTCATTTTCCTATAGAGGGACACTTGTAGGTGCCCATGGAGCTTGGAATACCATACATCAACATTATCTTGATGATATTTATGCCTATTTTCACACTATTCAATAAATGGAACCATTCTAGCTACGAGAGAATTCTTTGTTTGCTCTTGGGATGTCAATTCTCATTCAAACTTCAAATCCTATAGAAATTAGTGTAGGGTTTTAGTGTTTTTAAGGGCATCTTTAGGACCCCAAACAACCACTTTTAATCAATCCTCTTGACCCCATTCTTGGAATAGTTATTCTCCATATAATATTCATTAAATTTTATCTATCTAGGTGATTTAAAACTCTTTTTGACCTTACTATAAGATATTCACAACAAGCCCTTAAACTTTTATTTTCACATTTTAGGGAAGGTTTCCCTAAAACTATAGTCATCATCTTTAAAAAATATTCTCACAATTTTTTACGACTTTAGCACCTTACATAGGTCTATTATGAATCCACCACATTTTAGGATTTGAAAAAGACCTTACCATGTTCTAAATTTCCCATTCAAAGGCCTTCATAGCTCTAAGGTACCATATATAGGTGGTCATTCTCACACACATGTAGTAAAGTGGACTTGGGTAGTATACAAGTTACCCATGTTTATGAAGCTTATATGCTCTCATCAAGTATTGAAATTAACCTTTTAACAATATTAAAATATTTAAACTTCTCTCAAAATTTTCACCTTCAATATGACATCATCAAGAAGGAATCATGTAGATGTGCATTTGTTGTATGTAGATAGTGAACATGAAATGAAGTAATATGTGTGGATGAAAGGCCTCATGGGTAGATAAAATTCATTTTCAATCCATCAAATAATTTATTTTAATTAAGGAGATATGAAGGCAAGGTGTCAAACATATATCCCAATGTGAAAACTTCTAGAAAACATCTGGAAAAAAGTAGGTAGGGGTGTCTAATGACTGGTTGGTATGGTGAATGAGCTTGTAACCAAAAATTTACTTTTACCAAACATCCAAATGAATTATCTCTAGATATTAATTACTTATACAATTGATACATATTCATTACCATTTCATAAACAAGCTAAACCAGCTCCATACATATGACTGCAAGTGAAATTTTGCAAAGAGTTGATTATGAGAAATGCCAAGATTGTAAGTTGCCAAAAACATGATGTGATGAAATAAACAGGGGAAGAGGTGATCATATGCCAAAAAAACTTGTGTAGCACCATATTTTATTCACATGAGACCTTTGTATGAGACCAACATTCTGTAATAAGGAAGAAATTGACTACATCTACACAATGGTGACACCTTCCTGCAACATGAGACAACTTGCTCATTGAAACACCATGAAACATGAAACTAAACATAGATATCATCTAATAATAGAGACAACATCATTTTTAGTCAACATCACCAACTATTTTGTACGAACATGTCTAAAATGGAGTAAAACCTATAGGGTGCAGGAAATAGTGAGCATAAAAACATAATAAATTTGTTAGAGATAGTTAATAAAGCATGGTTAACTAATACTTAAAATATTTATATTTATATTTAATTTAATGTATCTGAGTGTACTACCACTTCCTAAAATTATTTTACCTGAAACCTCTTCAGCTATCCATACTAAGCACAAACCTGCTAGTCACTTTTATGTGTCTAGACAGGCAAAGGAGTAGAACGTTTTTATCTTAAAAATGGCACTTATAGATCATGCAAAGAATTTAAATTAACTTGAGGAATATTAATAGATGTTCCATGACCTTCTCCCATGTGTCACCCTCCCTCATATGTTGTACAAGTTCCAAACTCCCCTTTTTCAGTTGATTACTAGATCATTAATTAGATAACCTACAAGATTCTGAATGAACTGACATTATTGATAGGTAATATGACCTATTTGACATTTAAATTGAAAATAGGTAACTATGCCACTTGCATTTATAACCACTAAAATCCCACTAAATGACCCAAAATGACAAATAAACTTATTAGACCATGACTAAGGCTAAAAAGGCATTAAATAACATCAAAAGGATTATAAAATACCTTATAAAAAAGTATTATACCCCTAAAACATATAAAAAACCAAGTTTTTTACTTGTAGGGGTCCAAATTTGACCTAAAATTCAAATTTGGTCAACAGTTATCTTAGAAATACTACTTGTTACAAAATGGTTTGTTGTTCTCATAAGTTCCTGAAAATGCAATGTTTGTAAAAGAACATATTGGTATCTAAAATAACTTAGAGGAGAAAATGTTCTTGATCAAAATTGAATACTAAATGACTTATTAGTATTAAATCATATTTATCCTCCTTGAATTTATTTATTTTTGTATAAATGTCACTTTATATATTTTTGATTTGTAAAATATCGCTATGTATAAAAACCCCAAAAGTGAACAAATTAAATGTGTCAAAGTAGGTAGCAATGTGTAAGTCAAAAGTGAATTTTTAAAATGCACTTAATTAGTTAATTTTGAATTAATCATCATTTCCCACATACAAATTCATTTGACCATGTAAAAGGTCCCCGAAAAATAATTTAATATTGATATTATGTAAAGTATTTTGAAAAGAGTGATTAAATGCAAAAATAAAAAAAAAGTGGGAAAACTAAAATTTAGTGAAGTTTGGTATCAGGTTGGGTTAGTCAAAGGTAGTTTCTCAACTAAATTGAGGGAGCACTTTTGTGTTAAATACATGATTTTCAAGAGGCCCATATTATTATTTTATCTTATACTTAGGAGAGGGATTGCTACAACTTGTTATTTTGTTAGATTTTATTTTTGCAATACAAGTAATAGTGTGAGATCAATTTTTTTTATTGGGTTTTAATGTCATTTGTTTATAAAATCATGAATTTTTATTCATATACATAAAAGCTATTAAAATTATGCATGTGTTTTATTTCATGTTAAAATATAGACTTCACAAACTTTGTATTGTCACCCCGGGTGAATGGTTTTGTATTAACCACATGCATTTAGATTGGAGAGGGGACTTTATGCTCCCAATTAACTATTTATGTTCTCATTACACCTAATACTCTATATTTACATTCACATGTAAGGTAAAATATTCCAACCCATTTAATTTGAATCTAAATTATCCACATAGTATTATGTGTTTATTCCATTATGGCTTTCTCACTTTCCCTTCCATCTCTTCTCCTTCTCCCTAAATTTTTAGCTCTCTTCATTTCTATTTTGTAATTTTGGGTTAAAATTACATAAAAACTAAAACAAATCCCCATCATATGATGGATAAACTCTTCTCAAACACAGAAGAAAAATAAATGTCTCACATTGATTTCTCTAATATTACAAGTTTATGTCATTACCCGTTGGACAAGTCTATTAAATTAAAAATAAAACACATTGACATAAAATATTTTCAATAGGAAATTGACCTCTTAATATAACTCTAAAACCTATAACCAAAATCCTCACAAAGAATCATTCAAGCACCAGTAAAAAAGATACATTTTTTTTTCAAAATACCAAGTTTAATCCCTTAAACTTTTAAAAGAAATATGAGTTAAATTCTTAAGGTATTTTACATTATAGGATTCATAGTTAAATAATTAATAACTTTAATATAGATTAAAGTAATTCCTTATCAAAATAAAAATTCAAATAGGGATATTCCTTTTCATCACTCTTTAATAAAGAATATATTAAGCCTATACATTAATTAAAAAATGCATTAAACCCTTTGAATTTTATCCATTGATAAAGATGGATACAAGTCACAAATTTCTTCCCAAAATCAACAAACATGAGCTAGGACCATAAATTAGAACCTTCAAGTAGATCAAGGTTATGTCCTTTTAATAATTTATATAAAAGAAGAATCCGTATACAACTACATAATGTTAAACAAGTTGTGTCCTTACAAACTTTATTCACAATAAGTAAAAAGCATCTAAGCCATATTAACTTCCATATTTTTAATTTTAACTATCTAAAATTATGTATATAATGGAGAGGGGATATTATATTTATGGTGAATCAAGAACTACAACATGACCATGCCCTTTCAAATCTTAAAACTCAACCAAAAAAAAAATTGATAAAAACATGATTCTAACACCACATGAAAATAAAACATGTATTCAAGTGAAGGTGGGTTAATCACAATCAAATCCATCAAATGAAATAATAAATTTGACTATCATTCCTTAATTCATTTTATAAAAAATAGATAACAACTTGTAGACAAAAGGATGGAATTGAAACCTAATCAAGCTTTACCAACACACCCTATGATTTTGTTCTCCTTTATTCTCCTTCATCTCCTTAAAATTATCATTTTTTTGAAAATTTAACCAAAAAATAATGTCCAAAATCCATAATATTCTTCCTTATTTATTTTTAACCTTTTGGCTTCATGTTTGTAAATGGTCCCCGATGCATCTCTTCTTCCTTCAACAAAATGATTAGTGAAAGACAAATAATTCATCAAATCATGCCTTCAAACCAATAAGAGAGAAAAAAAATGGCAAACCAATATCAAGCATGCCAATTTTAGTGACCATCTTCAACCAAAAAAAAACCCTATAGTTAAAATTCATAAGACAGTAAAAGAAAATAATATAATCTGTAGTTATTCAAAGCCAAATTCAACCGAATGCCTAAAAAACACAATATTTTTTTAAAATTATAATTAGCATTTTGATAACAATAAAACCTAATAATAATAATAATAATAATAATAATAATAATAATAATAATAATAACTGCCCCTCATGGGTCTAAAAATTTTTGAACCATGATTTTCAAAACACAAACAAAAAATATATAAATAGTGTTCTTTTGGAATCAACTACATAATAAAGTTATTTTTAGACATTTCAAATTTCACTACTAGATCCATCTTTAGGGAAGATAACATTGAAGTATTGACTTCAATCTTATCTTTTATGAAAATGGATCTAGTAATGAGATCAGAAATGTCAAAAAATAAATTTATTATGCAATTGATTCCAAAATAGCATTATTTATTATTACACTGTAAAAAAACTAATCTCATATTCACACACACACACACATGCATAAATAACATGAACATCCTATCATATGTTGAACATAACTTCAACACCACTTCACATAAGGATATATAATGAAATGTATAAATTCCATGATAAGTATATTGACCTCTCCTCATTTATGATATAATAATACCATTTAAAACATAACTCATGCAATGAGTTTTTTATCATGTTTCAATGTAATTAAAATAAATTCCTATCACACATAAATCATATAATCATAAACATGCCTCAACCTTTATGGATGACTCATTAGAAAATAAGAATAACGTAAACCATAATAACATCAAGAAATGTCAATACCATCATATGTGCTTTTTCAAGCAATGCATGCATCACTCAAACAATTAAATCCGTAAGATCTAAAATAAGCATAAATCATGCCACTATGATACATAAATTAGTAATGTTGAAATTCAAAGACAATAAATAATAAGAATGTAATTCATACAATGACATAAAATTACAAGTAGTAGTTGTCTCAAAGGTGCAAGTTACGTCTAAAGTGATGTAATTTTTTGTTTTGGTGAAGTGGGGTTTTGTAAAGTGAAAGAGTGTAAATCAATAGTCATACCTCACTCAAAACCAATGACTATTTATATTGTCTCACCTTTTTTTAATGAATCATTAATAAAAAATAATTTGATATTTTTGATGGAGGTGATGATGAAAAAATGAATTGGGGTGTTCCTTCATATGGTGTGGAAATGAGTTGTGCAGGGAGGGGATGTTTTGTTCTACAGCGAGCTTGAGAAATGGTGAAGTACTAAAGAAGGGCAAGGCCATAGAGAACATAAAAGTGGTGAAATATTTAAAGGTGATATAGGAAATTATGGTGATGGGAAATGATAATTTATTTTAGGTAATGAACTTGAAGAAGCCTAGATGGACAATGATTTTGAACATGTGATGGCCATGTGCAAAATCCAGTGACATGTCACATTTATCAATATAATATGTAACTTCCATTAAACTATTTTAATTACCTAATATATGATTTAAATATGGTTCATCGCAATGAAAACATATGTTATATATCTAATGGGTCCTCTTAAAACGTAAAAAATGCACTACATGTCAATTTAGACGAGTTTAAAACTAATTTTATGAAATTTATTACTACTTTAACTATATAAAACCAAATTAAACAACTCTAAAACTAATTAGATGAAAAATCTAAATGCTTCCTCAATGAAACATGCCTCATATATAATGTAGTTGCCTGATACCTTTTTCAAATACTAAGTAATATTCACTAATTTAATAATTCACATCAAAACCTATGGATATGGAAGAAAATTTAAATGGTTTTATCTCAACTTGTTTTCAGTGTAGTTCACTTGATAATCCATAAAATATACTTCAGTACATGGGACATGATATATATATATATATATATATATATATATATATATATATATATATATATATATATATATATATATATATATATTGAGCATGTAATATAAACTATATTACACTCATCAATTCATATAGAATAAACCTATGGACACGAAAGACAATTTAAATGGATTTATCTCAACTTATTATGAGATGATAATCCATAAAATAGACTTCAACACATGGGACATGTAATAAATTTATTGGGCATCTAAGATCAACTATATTACAACATAAAATATACTTATTAAACATCTATGCATGTATCGGATAATTGATGTTTTTGAATGTATGGAGGGGGTAAAAATTAGCACTAAATTAATTTAAAAATGAAGCTAGTGATCATCCAATCTAAACTAGAATTACTAGTTGTTTTAATATTGTTAAGTGTGATTGATGACAAAAATTGTACTGCATAATTTCAAATTAGAATAAATAATATTGTTAGTTTTCATTTATATTGAATACCTAAAATAAAATTAGAGAATAAAAATATGAAAAACAAATTTTAAAGATAATTATGGTGCCACACTATTGCACCATTTTTTATTAACAAACCTAGCTAAAATTAGCCAATTACAAGATAACTTGCATAAAAATAAAAAAACAAAGTAAAATATAAATTAATAATTTTACTAAAAAACTAAAAGTAGACTCAATAAAATAAGGCTGACTTATTGACAAGATAAGGTCAACATGTAAGAAGCCTTAACAAGTAAGCAACTAATGCACACTAGACAAGCTAGGCACCCCAAATCCCTAAAATTGTATAAAATAACATGAATTTTAGTTAAATCATCTCTAAAAAATATGTTCCACTTATTTAAGAAGAATTGATAAGTGTTTGAGCTCAGTTAAGTACACATTTAGTGAACTACACTCTAACTGACACGTAACTATTTTTAAGAAGTTCTTAAAAAATATCTAAAATTGACCAAACAATTAATATATGTCATAATTGAATAAAATAACATTAATAAAATAATAAAACACCAAATATACTAAATATAACATTAATAATCAAGTGTTCATGTTGGCATCATACTCAGCATTCCCCCTTTTGATGCAAAAAGAAGAAATGCATATCATCTCCTTAAGTCCTTCACGAATCTTCTTCAATAATCCCTTGGTGAAAATATCATAAAATTGATGTTAAATTATCACATACTTAATGAAAAGTGTTTATAATTAACCAAGTATCTGAAAAATGATATTTAAGCTCAATATGTTTGGTTTTAGCATAGAAAACTTGACTCTTTGATAATTATATTACCCCATTGTTATCATACAAAATTTATGTTGGCTCAAGTTGAGCATCTCTAAAATACATTAATTATATTATTATCTATAAAATTGTGTGAAATATGATATAATGCCAATATATTTAGCTTTATTAGAGGATAATGTAGCTATAGCTTATTTCTTTGAAGACTAAGAAACCAACCCTTTTCCCAATGTGAAGCAATAACCTAAATTTGACTTCCTATTATCAAGAGATCCTCCCCAATATGAATTTATGTATCCAATTATAAATAATTAATTTTTGAGTATAAATTGAATACCATGATTATGAGTACCTTTTACATATCTAAAAATTCTCTTTACTGTTTGTAATGATTGATTGATGGTTTGTCCATAAATCTGAAAACTAGTAAAACTCCATAAATGATATTGGGTCTTGTCATAATGAGATAAATCAAACCTTCCACTATGATCCTAAAATTATTTTCATCAATTAATGGAATTATATCCTCTCAATATATTTTTTCCACTTACAATTGGAGTGTTCATTGGTTTAGAATCTTAAAGATTGTACTTATTTAATATGTCTTGGGTATATTTGGCTTGAAAAATGAAAATTTTATTTTTATTTTCATGGAATTCCATGCCAATAAATTAATTTATAATCTTAAAATCAATCATCTCAATTTATTATTTCATCTATTCCTTGAAGCTATTCAACATCTTCATAAAACTACCTATAAAAATCAAGTCATCTACATAGAGACATACATATAATGAATTAGAACCCAATGTTTGTATTTAAAGAGTGAATTCATTTTGAATTATTAAAAAACCTTGATCCAATAAAAAAATATAAATTCTTTGTTACCAATCTCTTGGAATAAACTTCAGCTTATAAAGAACCTTCTTCAACTTATATACTCAAAATTATTTACCCTTTACCTCAAAAGCTTGTGGCTGCCCCACATATACTTCTTCTGCAATCACTCCATTTAAGAATGCACTTATGACATAAATTATATATATTTTACATCAGTTATAAGTATATATAAAAATAATTAGAATTATAATATCTTTACGTGCCATGAATGCATAGGTTTCCTCACAGTCAACCATATATGTTTGTGCAAACTCTTTGTAACTACTCTAGCTTTTAACTTGTTAATTGTACCATCATTCTTTAATTTGATCATGTAGACCAAATTATATCAAGTTAAATATTTATTTAATAAATTATTAATAATATTTTCTATATCATTCATCTTAATTTAACATTTAATTTCATAACATCAACCCATTCTTTCTTTTGACTAGCTTTTGCATAACTATTAGGTTCACTAGACATAAGTGACAATGCAAACATAATATTTTCATCATAAGTATCATCCAAAAAATTATCTTATTAATATTTAATCCTTTAAATATTATTCTCATAATAATTTTCTAACATTTTATTGAATGGATATATATCAAACAATGCTTGTTCTTGCTTGGCGTTGATCAAGATGGATGATTAGTCTCTTGTGAAGAGCTAGTATTATTTCCTATTGAACTAAAAACATATGAGAAAAATTTGAAATCCATAAAAATAAGCTTCAAGAGGATTCCCACATTAAATTATTACATTTATATCTACATTATCATAATCAACATACATCTCATTTACAAAAAATATAATCCATAGAAATAATTGTGGATATACTAGTATGATTGTAAAAATTGTATGCTTTGTTTTCATCACGTATCCTATGAAATTGTGATAAACACTCTTATGGTCCAGATTTAAATAAAACATAATTTATTTCACCCTTATGTTATGATTATCCTTTATTTTGAAAATCATTTTATCCTAATTTTTTAGGTATTGTAGGTTTTATTACATAAATCTAGATTTTATGATGTGTCTCTCACCTTTTTTGTTCTCTTGTAGGAATCTTGGAGTTAATTGTACAGATAATTATCCCCCACACAATTCACACACTTCATTTCATATTTTTGAGAATAGGAACATTTTTCACACACTAAGGAAGTATTGTAAGGTCATGATGGGATTCTTTGTAACTCCCCATTCTTCCTATTACTCTATTTAAAGAGCCCTCTCCTCCTTTATTCTTCACTTTAATTTCTCCCCTCTTCTTTATTATTATTGATTTTAATTTTATATTATAAAGATAAGTGTTTAAAAAATTTATAAATATTCATGTGTTTTCTTTTATTAGTTTAGTTTCCCACTTCAAAATTTAAATCTCGCATTTTGTGGCTTGTTCCTTTTTGAGGTAATATTGCTTCATTTTTATGCATTAATTTTTTATGTTGTCAAAATTATTTAAGATGATATTGGAATAAATAATTAATATTACCTTTAATTTTTTTTAATTTTAATTCTACCTTTTCATTTAACTTGGATGGACTTTCCATCTCTCAATTGCATTTAGCTTATGAAGGAATCATCTAAATTGTCAAAACTGTCTTTGTGACTTGTCATGTGATTTGAGCATCCTGAATCAAGAGACAACACATTAGTTTTATCCTCTATTCCTAAAATACATGTGATGAAATAATATAATTTATCTTTCTCCTCACCTTTTTCAACTTAGAATGCCTTTTCTTCACTCTCTTGATTAGATTGATTCTTAGTTGCTAGTATCATGCAATATTTTATAAGTTGTCCTAATTTTTTGTAGTAATGATAGGTAAAACATTTTTTTATTTTAATTATTAATTTAACTATAAATTTTCCATTTAAATTTGATCTTTTTGACTCTTTTTATTATTATTTTTATGTTTATCTTTGGTCTTTGAAAATCTTGCTTTGGTTTCAAGTGCCTGTTCTTGATCTCTGTATATATTCTCATCTTCTCCTCATGGAACAAGAGAGAAACCACTAACTCATCAACACTTATAGTGTTCATGTCCTTACACTCCTTAAGATTGATCACAATATGTAGTCATTTTTGAGTCAAAGATCTCAAAAATTTCCTTAATATGACTCTATCTTGGATAGTTTCTCTGTAAACCCTCATTATATGCACTAAGTAATTTATATTTATGTAATATTATCCAACTCCCTCATTATCGAACATTCTCAAAATTTTAAAAAATATTTTAAGAGTTTAGATTTTTTATTATCTAACCTTATTGGATTCTTTTCATTGATTTTCTAAGGTATTCCATGCCTCATGGGATTTTTTGCATCCTACAATTCTTAGATAGGTGCTTGGGTCTATGGCACTTTGAAGATAGAAAAAAAATTGTATTATGTTATGATACCAAGTCAAAGTATTTCAATATTGAAGTGATATATACCCATGGATAACATTATCCCAAAATCCTTTCCATACAATAGTTCTCTTCAATTGATCTCTATGATATCCAAAGTTGACACCTTCGAAGATGAGAAAATTCATGGAAGTAAAATTCATGGAAGCCATTGATTCTCCTTATAATGGCCTAAAACCCTTTTGTAAATTTATTAAATGAGGATATAATACCAAATTAAGGTTTTTAATTTATGGAGGGAGTAAAAATCATTTATGAATTGATCTAAAATATGAAACTAGTGATAATCCAATTTGACCCAAAATTACTAGTTGTTAATCTAGTATTGTTGTAGGTGTGATTGATGACAAACAAAATCTACTGAATAAATTCAAATTTGAATACATATGCTTGATGGTTTTTATTTGTGAATATATAAAATAAAATCATAAAATAAAAATATGTAAAACAAATTTCTAAAATTAATTATGGCACCACACTATTGAACCATTTTTATTAACAAATAGGGCTAAAATTAGCCAATTATAAGATAAATTGCATGACAAAAAAAAACATAAAGTAAAATATAAATTAAGATTTTTATTTAACAAATAATTAATATAAATATATAATTATACTAATAAACTCTAAGACAAATATAATTATATTGAAGAAAATAAGTTAAATTTATTGACAAGACAAGGCCAACATGCAAGAAGCTTTTCTTAGCAAGTAAGCAACTCATGCACACTAGACAAGCTAAGCACCCAAATCCATGCAAAATAGGAAATTATCTAAAAAAAATTAATTTTAGTCAACTCAACTCTAAGAAGTGTTCTTAAAATCTTTGAGATGAACATATAAGTGTTTAAGCTTAGTTAAGTACACGTTCAGTGAATTGCACTCTAACTGATACTTCTAGATATTTTTAAGTTCCTAAAAAGTGTAAGAAATTTTCAAAATAATTAATCTAGGACCTAACTGAATAAACTAATAAAATACCAAATAAACTAAATCTAACATTAATAATCAAGTACCCATATTGGTATCATACTCAAAATACTGAGTTTCACTATAATGACTAAACATTACATAAATAGGAGTATAATATGCATCCATGCATGCTACAATGACTTGTATTATATATTTTGTACATTTGGAATCTCAACTAGATAATTGTCAATACAATCTAGCCATGGGGTTTTTATGGTCCTAAGGGCCTTACTAGTTATATTTGCCTTGAGTGTATGGCATGCAATTGTCATGATTCTTTGGATATGGTTAAGTCCTTTGTCCTATTGTAGTTCTCATGGAAAAAATATTTTTAGCTCTTGTCTTCTTTTCCATTATGAATCATAGAAACATGTGAGAACTAGTATATTTATCTCCTTCCATATTTTATCTTGTTAGATTAAAAATAGATGTAGATCCCATGTTAAATAAATAATTAAGTAGTAATGTTGATTTATTTATTCCATGATACTAGTTCAATGTAATGTTATCAGTGCTTATAACTATTTCTTATGAAAGATTCATAGTTATGATCCCTACTAGTAGATGTGGTTCAAATTTGAGTACCCATTTTATCTAAGATGAAAAAAGACAATAAAAAGATCAGATCCATCATAGTCTAAGGATCGATACTAAAAAATGGATATCTAAAACCATCACCAATTGGAGGATGAAGTTGAAGCCCCCAAATATACCACTTCACTCAACAATTTCTCTAGGCTTAATAGATTAGAATTATTTAGTGAAATAATAAAAACTACTAGGTGAGGGGAAGATTATAACCTAGTCCCCTTAGGAAATATAAATGGATTCATAAATTATTGCACTACCATGTTAGGCATACTCTTGATGACCAATCATGTAAGGTATAAGTAAATCCAAGTTATTTGCACATGTCATTGCCTTGATCATTCAATGTTTTCTTTTGGTTCATTGATATTTATAATGTCATATGCAAGTGAAACATATATACAAGTTTTAGAAATAATTATAATACATTATCATTGGACATCAACCCTGTTGACATAGATATATTGAACATTTACAAGGATTTACAAATATCACACTACTTACACCAATAAGTGTAATATAAAGAGTTTGGTATATATTATTTATACTTTTTTCAGTTGAGGGATATATACACTATAAAACTTATCATTTATTAATACCATTATAGAAAACACTCAAAATACAATAGATAAAATTTGATTTATATTATTTCACATGCTTAAAGCACTCATCATAAATGTAATATGTAGTGTAGACAATGAAAACAAATAAATGATATAGTTGTTTTAGATGTTGCAAAGGACACTAAAAAAGGACATGATTTTTTAAACATATGGTAAATGTTAAAAATCATTCCTATATGGTCACATAAAATTTATGTTTCATAGTTGACCCATAAATATTCCCTAACCCAATGTTACACCTTGCATAACTTCCTATGCAAAATGAGTAATTGTGCACACACACATGTAAAACTATGCATACCCTTTACCCACACAAAATAGTCTTCACATAAATAGTAATAGATATGTAATTACTTGTAGGAAATAAAAAAATAATATAAAAAATTACCAAAATAACTAAAACCTATCAAAAAAATATTGTGGATGTTGTTGATTTCCCTTGATAACACTCTAAATAAATAGTGTTGCATTTTTCCATCAATTCATAGAAATAATGTTGAATACCAATATTGGTGGTAATTTTTGGAGAGTTTTAAATGATGTAAATTTTATTTCTTGGAGGTGTCCAAGTGAGTGGATGAATTTCCTTGATAGTCTAAGGGATAATGACAAAGTCTGCAATGTGCTTATCCTAGTATGCTTGAAGTAGGCTTAGTTGAACTTTAGATTTTGTCTATTTAGAGATGATTATGGATGAGTTTGAAGTATTTATATTGTGAAATGGTTCCTATAAAAAGTAAATAATGATTTTATTTCTTGTGCGCATGAGTGGATTTCATCTAGTTGGTCATTGTTTTTTCATCTAGACATTTTGGGTATAGTGGTACAAAATCTGAGTAGGTAGTTTGTTGACATCATAATTTCCACATGTAGATGAGTCAGGGGGATTTGGTCATATGGTTGTCATAAAATTATTACCAATATACTATATTATAAGTCTCAATTCATTCAATTAATTATAGCCAAATATATGTGTGTGCAAAGTTGGGCTCCTAAGGATTTTGACAATGTTTTCTATGTTCAAACAAAGCTAAGTAAGTAGTTTGGTGACATCATATCTCACACATATGAAAATTTTAGGATTATATATATATATATATATATATATATATATATATATGAATTTAAATATGATATAAGATATTATTCACTAAATCTCAAGTCATGATACTAATTTATACAAAATATATGTAAGTGCAAAGTTGGGCTCCCAGGTAGTTTGACAGTGTTTTCTCATACTTTGCCAAATTTGCATGTGGTAAGAAAAGATAAGTAGAATTTTTAATGTAGTAATATTTTGAATATTTTTTAGTTGAAAAAAAAAATGTTCATATGGGTTTATTTAGTTTTGTGTCTAGCTTCTATGCAGTAAATTTTAGGTCATGCAATGAAGCACATCAAAAGATATGCATGTGCAAAGTTGGTCTTCTAGGTAGTTCTAGGCATAGTTGGTCATATGGAAGAAAAATATAAATGAGAAAATTAATTTAATTATATATCACATGAATTATGGTTATAGGAGTATATTGATATATGGTTGGATTATCCTATGTGAGGAGATCATATGGTCTAAATTGCAGATCATCCAACTTAGCACAGTAAAAGTTATTAAGGTCCAAATTTGGCCTTCTAGGTAGATTAAAATTGTTTCCATAGTCAATTTTGAAAGAGATAAAGATTAGGAATAGATATAGATACATTATTTTGTATGAGTTATTATATCTAGATCTATGGCATGCATTGAGTCAAAGAGGTTAAAGTGATAGTTGCTTAATGATAGGTAGAAGTAAAGATCGAGCTACTTCTAAGATTTGATGGCAAGCAGGTGTTCATACTAATTAAAATAAATGATGCATATTGATTGAAATGAGTTTAAAGTGTCCAATGTTTAAACATAGATAAATATAGAGCTACATATAGGATATTTATGGAGCATGTTTATTCTAGGACGTCAAAAAGAAGTGAGATGATGCCAAGTGTTCATATGAGTTAAAGTTATAAGAAGATTAACGGTGTGTGATTAATCTAAGATGTGAGGGTAAGAGATAAATTTTAAGTGACTAAAGTTTAACTGTGACCATTTAGATTTAAATATTTAAATTTGTAAAAGAAAAACTAGTACTCAGCTTTTATGTTATATCTTTCGATCCATGTAGAATTTGCTCATGGTGTAAAAAGAGAATTTGTAGAGGAATCAAATGAAAATATATCAATATAGATTTGAAAATATGAAAGTGTGTATAGTTAAATATATTGAGGTTAAAATTTGACTGTGTGTCCATGCATGTTCTACAAGTAACCCAAGAAGGGTATTTGAGTTGTACTTATTGATATCTCAATGTTTAAAGGTGAAATAGCTATTGGAGTATGTTTTAGACTCCATGAGGAAAATATATGTGAATTATAAAGGTTTTACTAATAATATTTAGTATGAACAAAGGGTTATAGGTTAACTATATTTTCATTCATAATGACTGTGTGTATAGAGAGGTGTTTGAGCTAATTAGGGGTTAGTAGAAGAGTGTTATTATGGATGTCAGCACTTAAAGGGGACCTATAGATCATGTGGCATAGGTCCATGAGTTTTAAAGTATTACTATGTTCTTATTTTGATCAATGAAGTGATAAATGGGTAAATATGTCTCCATGAGACCTATAAGAGCTACAAGGGCCTAATTGAAATGTATAGTTGCTTAAAGGTGACCCATAGATGTTATGGATGACCTATGAAGATTGTTTTGATAAATTTATTAATGTGAGAGATGTTTGAAGGGATAATTAATGCCTAATGACTAACTAAGATGGTGATAATCATGAATGCTCTATAAATACTAAAATCAAAGATGATGATTTCTAGACTTGAGAGATTTTAGAGTGGCTTGTGTGTGTCATTTAGAGTGAAGGGTTGAGAGGAAAAGAAAATTAAGTGTTCCCAATGGATGGGTTGTTGAGTAGAGTAGATTCAGGTCTTTGTGTATGACCATTTGGTCATATTTTTGATGTGGTGATAGAGTTGTTGTTGAGGAGTGAAGAGTGATCTAAAAGGTGTCTTTGGATGCATTGAGTGTGCAAAGTTAAAGAAAGTTGATATACATTGTATCTCCATCATATTGGTAGGTAATCAATGTTCAAAATATGTTTTTTTCAAAGGTGTTATTGTGTTTTCTCAACATCTAGGGGGTTGCAACCTCCTTACAAGTTGAAACTTTCTAAAAAATCTAGTTATTGTGATTGCTCAACTAGATAGGTGTTGTAGCACCTTATGGGATTGTAGTCTCACTAAATATGGGATATTAGTTCCTTGATCAATTGATATTAGTCTAAATTGGTTCTTGTTATTATAATATAATAGTCCAATTATAGGTTCCAGTGGGTTTTCTCTCTAAAGAGGGTTTCCCACATATGTCATGTGTTATGTGCTTGATCTTGCATTATCTCTCTTGTTCATTACTATGAATGATGTGTATGCTTCATGAATGTTTATGGTAACTATTTAATAGTTTTTAAAGGTTTAAAATTGAAGTTGGATTATCTAGGCTTACTAATTAACCCTCCCCTCCTCATAGTGATTTTAACTCTAATAATTGGTATTAGAGCAGGTCCTTTGGTAAAGGCTTGACCACTTGAAGGTGGTCCAAGGTACAATATGGTTAGTCATCAAAT
This sequence comes from Torreya grandis, assembly GCA_037957365.1. NCBI lineage: Eukaryota > Viridiplantae > Streptophyta > Pinopsida > Cupressales > Taxaceae > Torreya > Torreya grandis. The sequence goes on along the minus strand of JARHVA010000509.1, from coordinate 2,983,614 downwards.
GTAAGGAGGTTTATTTACTAATAAAAAATTGATGTTTAATGGATCCAATTATGATTTTTGGAGTGCAAGGATGAGGGCATACATTATGTCACTAGGGTTTGATGTATGATAATCTATTGTGGATGGTTATGTTGCTCTTACTACTCCTCTATCTACTAATACAAATAAGAAGCTATTTGAGAATAATTATAAGGCAATGAATGTCATTACTTGTGGTCTTACAAAGACTAAGTTCACCAAGGTAATCCATTGTAAATCTACTAAAAAGACATGGGATAAATTATAGATCATTCATGAAGGAGATTCAAAGGTTAGGTTGCAATAGTTATAGACTCATTGAAGATAATTTGAGAGTCTTAAAATGAATGAGGAAGATTTTGTGGCATGCTTTTTGCAGAGATTTGATGAACTTGTGAACATCATCAAAGGTCTTAGAGAGAACCTTGAAGAGGCTACTATAGTTTATAAGGTCGTTATCCCTCAAGTTTGATCCAAAAGTATCTACTATAGAATAAAGTCATGATCTTACTCAATTGAATATGGATAAATTACATGGCACCCTTATTGCCTATGAGATGAGAGTAAATGATGATATACCACCAAAAAAGGAAGTAGATTTTAAGACTGAAATTAAGAAAAATAAGAAGTTCCAAGGTAAGAAACCCAAGGAGGATGACATTTGTGATATTGATGAGGATGAACTAATTGCTTTGTTTATAGGGAAATTGAAAAGAGGTTAAAGAAATTATAAGGGTAAACTACCCTTAAAATGATTCAATTATGGAGACATAAGACATTTTACTAGAAAGTTTCCTCATAATCATGATGATGAAGAACATGGTGAAGACCAAGATGAAGACAAGAAGACATACGAGAAGAAAGGATTCAAAAAGTATAACAACGAGAAGAAGTCCTTCAAGAACAAGAAGAGTCTCTACATTAATAAATATTGTAACTCATCAGATGAGAGTGAAGATAGTGACTCAGAGTTTGATCATGAAGATGATGGTCCTATTAAAGATGAAGCTTTTTTCATGGCTGAGGAAAGAAGTTTTTCACATCAAAAGGAGTCTAATTGGAGTGATTAAGATGATAATGAAGATGAGGTCGACTATGAGACTAAATTGATGAATGCTCTTCAAGAACTGGAGATTGAGAAGAAGATTAACAAGAAGATGAAGTCAAAAATCAAGGAATATGAAGAATAAATCAGTGTATTTGAAGCTAGAATGAATGAAGATGCTAAGAAACATGAAAATATGGTCAAACATCTTAGTTGTCAACTGGAAATCCTATCTATAATTCTAAAAGTTAAAGAAGATGAATATTCAAGGTATGTGATTAAAAATGAATCTTTGAAAGATGAGTTAAAGAAAACATCTAGTAAGTTAAAGTCATTTGTGATATTTGAAAAGAGCTCAAGTGATATAGACAATATTCTAAATGATGAAAAGCATGCAAGAACTGGTCTTAGATACAAATAAGAACTAGAGAATGCAACTCATGACAAGATGAAGACTAATATAAAAAAGGAATGAAGGTGTTGGCTAAATGAAGATAAATCATATCAAACAACCAAATGCCATGACGTATGCAAGGTTTAATTGTTACTATTACACATCTAATCAGTTTGGGCATAGACCTAGAAAATGCAAGAGACCTATTAGAAATGAGTTTGCATGGATATATGATGGGGGTCATTAGTTAAAAAGTGTGAACAAAGTTAAGCGCTTTAATTGTCTTGATGAGGGACACTTTGCTAAGTAGTGTCCAAATAAGGTTAGGCAAAGTGAGTAATATTTAAAAAGAAGAGTTTGTTTTATTTGTTATAACATATGACACATTGCAATATTTTGTCCATATCAAGTAGGGCAAGATGAATTCACTTTAAGAAATATGATCTATTACAAATATGAATAGAGAGGTCACATTTCTAAGTTCTGCAAGCAAAGGCCTATAAAATAGAATAGGTTTAATTAGGCTCTTAAAATGCAAAAAAGAAGGCAAGTCAATTCATGGAAACCAAAGGTGGTAAGTGTGAGTCATGATGAGTCTACTGGTCCAAGTAATCTATTTTCTATGATGGAGAATGTTATAGAAGTTGAAGAGTGCCAAGGGCTCTCATTATCTACTCATGTTATGAATAAAGAGACCAAGCTCAAGGAGAAGACTACGGTGCTAGTTAAGGGTAGTTCTAAGGTATGTATGGATCCGAGTGAACATATCATTGTTGCTGAGCATGTATCATGCAATGAACATCAATTTTTTGTGCCTAATGATAAGGTTTCTAACTACAAGGTGGATTATTTCGATGAAAAGGTATGTCATGAATCTATATTGTCTCTGTGTATTGTTAATTCAATCCTAGAAGAAAAGGAGAATATTTTAGTGGATGAGCATATTGCTTCTCTTAATCCTAAGAAGAGGAATAATAACTATAAATATTAGATGACCAAGGAGGAGAAAGAATAATAGGATTTATGGGAAACTCCTAGTTTCACATTATTCTAGGGCATTGTGAAGTAAAGGAGGTCTTTTTTTATGCTTCTTAAGAGACTTCTTTTAGAAGAGAAGCAAGTGTTATTGTGGTGTTTATTTATAAGGTCCTATAAGGCAAGATTTGGGTGTTTTTCTAGTTGGAGTAGTCTACAAGGTCAATTTGAAGGTTTTCAAGTGGCAAAGGAGGATTTGTGTAATGTCCAAATTTTTAAAACCTTCTCATATTCTTAGGGACTCCAAATTTCTTAGAGAATACTTCCATTTTTAGAATGAGATTTTGATGGTGGCATTGTATCCATGATGTCAAGATGAATCCATTAGTTTTTATCAGGAGCAATTATGACAACTTTCAGGAAAATTCACTATTCATGGATCACTATTCATGAGTGGTTGTGCATGTTGATGTGGTATAGTATTGAGGTGGCATAGTGATGAGGTTTATTAGGGGAAAATTTAATGTCAAGTTACTATTTACTAGTTACTATTCATAGGTACTATTCATGTGTACTATTCATGGTGATGTGGTAGGTGATGCAAATGATGATGTAGCATATGAGGTGAATGGTAGATGATGTGGCATAGCCTACGGTGGAGCTCACATGTGATAAAGTTGATGTGAGAGAAAGTGGGAGGAATTTTTAAGTGGGAATAGTGTTTGAACATGTGAAGCTCTTTAAAAAGAGTCAAAAGCTTTTTATATCTTATATGGGAATCTTTGGGGTCACATGGAAGAAGATGACAAGACTGTAGTATTCTAGATTTGATCTCACATGTGTGAGTGAGGAGGAAATTTTTGAGTGATGTGAAGAAGTCAAAGGAAGCATGTGTGCAATAAATAAGTGGGAGACAAGATTCACTATTCTAGATTGGCTCACATGTGTGAGTGGGACACAATTTTGGAAGCTCATGGAAGGTGGGAAACAAAGACAAAAGAAAATGTGATCATGTGATCAAATTTTGACCATGCCCACGTGGTGAAAAGATTTTCACTATATATTAATAGTGAAATCAATCAAGGAGGTCGAAATTCTTGGCTTGGGAATGAAGTTTCATTTCTTTTCCTCTCTCCTCCCTTCTTCATTAAAAATTATAAGTATGGAGTTCATATTTTGGAAAATCATGTTATGATAAACCCCCTTTGATATTGAACTTGCATGTTCAACTTCCCCCTCTCATGGATTCATTCCATTGAGTTTCAATCCTAGTCTCAGTGGTGAAATAGATTCCATCCTTGCTAGTTGTGGCAATTCCATCCAAGAATTGTAATTGATCTTCATTGTAAATTATAGCTTTTGGGAGTTTCAGAGTGTAGGTGTTTCCAATTTCTAGTGTGCAAGTTGTGCAGAGATTTGATGTGTGGATTTTCATTTGGAGGAGTATTCTTTATTCGTATGTGTGTTTCAGGATATTATCTACAAGTTATGTGGATTTCATTTAGTGTATGTGTACATAATCTCTAATCCATTTGTGTGGAGATTTATGGTCATTGATATTTATAAGTGTGAGTTATTGGTTGTTAAGTCTATTTGTTGTAATAAGTATGTTATGAGATGTATTATCTCATGTTTTAAGAGATTTTATGAGTTGTGGTTCTTATATCACATTATTGTCTTTGTCTACATTCCATCATTTAATATATATGAGATGGAGTTTGGTGTTAAATAGTTTCCATAAAAGCTTTCTTTGGATAAGTAATTTCATATGTGATTATTGGTTTATGTTTTATCATTAATCTCAAATATGAAATTTATGTGTCATAGGTGATTTAGGAAGTGTTTTAAATTTAGTTTTATGTGTTTAATTAAATATCTTGTAAAAGGGATATCTCAGTGGTATTAGAGTTGTGCATCCTGCCAACCTGTGTAGTCTTGTGTTGTGGGTTTCCTTGTGAAGTTTTTGTTTGCAGATTTTTCAAGATGGGAAGCTTATAAAAAAAAATTAGGATTACACAAACCAAGTTTCCACTAGAAAAATAAGCCACCAAATTCATGGACCACTACCAATCTCTTCCAAATGATTTTAGAAATAACATCTCTTTTGATGTGTACTTAGAGATAAGATAAAATATGGATCCTAGATAAAAGTGTCTTATAGACTACATAAGAAGATCCATAAACAAAGTAAAAGAGCCACATGTTTCAAAATTAAAAAAAAATAGAAGTGGTGAAGGCTTCATCACCACAATAAATTTAGAAGTGCACAGCAAGGGCAAATGGATCAAAGTATTTGATTAAGGCTTTAGGGATCAACCCTAGATGTCAAAATACTCCATTGAAAGAATAAATTTTAGAAGAACATATTGAAAAAGAGCATGAAAGAAAGATAGAGGAACCAAAAATTATGACAGTAAAGCAAGATCCAGAAAAGGCATCCTTGAAGGAGAAAGTGAGGCTAGACCAAAGCCTCAAGAGGTAGTGCATGTAAGTGCACACAAGGAGGAAAATGTTTGATTGCAAAAGAAGGAGAGAATGGAACTAAAAAATGTGGTTGAACACAAAATAAGCATGTTGCAGTCAAGCAAAAAGGATGTAAAGAGGGCATATAAAAAGTGTGATGAATGGATGGAAATAGATAAAAGAGCTAAGTTGATAGCCTCTCAAGCAAGACAATAACTTTAGAGATTCAAAGGTAAACCTTTTGATTTAGAAAAAAATGTTTTATTGACTTCTAATAAGTTCATATGTGAAGAAAGGGTTATTAAAGTCAAGAAGCAAGGTAGCATTTTGGATGAATATGAATTTGAGGAGAATGTCTTGGTTAGATCTATGTTGGGAATCTTGAGCCATAAAAATGAAAGTGTGGAGGATATCTCAATAAACTCTCTTTTGTCAATATAGGATAAACCTTTAACTTATAGCCAATGGTATGAGGATAAGCACTTTATTTGCTACCCAAGCTATGTAAATAATTCATATTTATATCACTTTAGATATTATATCATCATGGGAAGCATGCTAAGAAAGGTAATAGAGTCAAAGGTGTAACTTGTAGTATATGGAATGTGAATTCTTTATCTCAAGTTAAAAATTATTCCTTAATTTGGGATTTTGGTAGTCACTTAAGAATAATGGTAGATAAATGTGTTGATGTTACTATTGATCTCTCCATATTTATCACTTGGAATGAATGGAAATCCATGATGAAATATTTTGGGCTTGTTGTGTTCTCTAACTAGACTGTGAAGGATCCATCTTCAAGGACTATAGATCACTTGAGGGAGAATAGGATCATGGATGATGTCCAAATAGAGATGGCCCCAATGAAAATATTGATGCTAATTATGGGTAAGCAATTTAATTACCTTTGTAATATTTAAGATTTTGTAACTAAGAATTTTATAGTGATTTGGGTATCAAGCTACAATCAAGTTATAAGATTCATGGAGGAGGAGGTATTACAAACCCTTGGCATCATGAAGGGAATGAACTCATTCGCACTTATGAGAAATTAAGAGATGTGTAGAGATATCCATATCATAAGTCTTGAAGGGGTCAAAAAAATAGGGATTTTTCATGGTGTACATTCTATGGGAGAATTCAACATGGAGTTGAAAAAAGAAGTTTTTTTAGTTACTTGTTAGAGGGGTCTTCAACTCACAAAGAGGAAGGTATGTAAGTAATTTGCTACCATGGATCTAAATAGGATGGTTTTGCATTGGTTACATCTTATCATGGATACCAAGAGGATACCTTTAGAAGGGCTAATTAATTGTGATAAGAACTTCATTAGTTTGCAACAAGTTTTGAAAGGTATGTAATTTAATTATAGCCCAAGGGATGAGAAGGAAAATCATATTTCATATTTTTTTCTACCTAATGTGCCACTTCTGATTTGTTGTCATGAGAAACATTCTAGGAGTGGAGAGAAGATGAAAAACACAACCTGTAATGAAGGATACAAGGATCCTTTTATTTTTCAAAATGTTTTAAAAATCAAATTATGGGATCTAGGTAATCTTTCAATTTTTACAAAGATTTACGATTCTAATTTTACATTCTTTATCGTTGATTCTATGGGCATGGAGAAGGAATTAGAATTGTTTGGGATATGGAGGAATAGAGGCATGCACAAGTTGACATTAGGAAGTTGGCATACAAAGAGAAATTATTCATTTGGAGATGATTATTCCTTTGTCAAGATCTGAGATATGTTGGGTGGAACCACAACTTCCTCCTTTCACATTGATGAGCCTCCTCATGGGAGAAAGGTGAGTTATAAAAATATAAATTTTATGAGAGATAAGAATCTTCTAGTTATGTTTTCATCTCCTAATTATGATCATCATGGGGAACATGCCAGGATGGATATTATTGACCTCAATTCTAGTATGATTGATGGGTTCTTCATTTTATACATCCAAATAGAATTCATAATGAATCACACTTGGCATATTTTATGGTCTGTTAGTAGAGGTCTTATGGCAACATATTTTGGGAGATTTTCCAAGCATGATTTAACTATTTCTAACTTCCACGTGGGTGAATGTTGGTTGTTTCAATCACTTTGTATTGATAACCTTATATTTTTAGATATTTTTGGGATGATTGCAGTTGGTTTTATTGATTGGTGTGGATAGAGCTACCTTTATAACACTTGAAGATTGAATGTTAATAAGGTGAGAAGAATGTAGACATGGTCTGATAGTACTAATTTTGTTTATCAAATTAGTGCAGTAGAAGCATGGTGGAGAGTTCTTGAGGTTGATCTAGGATCCTAGTCCTTCATTAGATCAATCAGGTTATAAGTTGTGCATTGCTTGAGGATAAATAATCTTTGGGGAGGGATGATTATAATGTCCCATTTTTCATAGCCTTCCAATATTCTTTGGAACTCCAAATTTCTTGGAAAATAATTCTATCAGTGGCATTGTATCTGGGATGTCAAGATGAATCCATTGGTTCTTTTTGGGAGTAGTTAGGATAACTTTTAGGAAAATTCACTATTCATGGATCACTGTTCATGTGTGACTGTGCATGTTTATGTGGTATAGTCTTGAGGTGTCATAGTTATGAGGTTTTTTGGGGGAAAATTTAATGTCAAGTCATTATTCACTAATTACTATTCACATATACTATTCATGGTGATGTGACAGGTGATATAGCTAATGATGCAACATATGAGATAGATGGTGGATGAAGTGGCATGGCCCACAAGAGAGATCACATGTGATAAATTTGATGTGAGAGAAAGTGGATGAATTTGTAAGTAAGAATAGTTTTTGAGCATGTGAAGGTCTTTAAAAAGAGTCAAAAGTTGATTAGATCTTATCTAGACACATTTGGGGTCACATGGAAGAAGATGACAAGACTGCACTATTCTAGACTTGCTCTCATATGTGTGAGTAAAGAGATTTTAGAGTGATGTGGAGAAGTCAAAATAAGCATGTGTACACTAAATAAGTGGGAGACAAGATTCATTATTCTAGATTGGCTCACATGTGTGAGTGGGACATAATTTTGGAAGCACATGGAAAGTGGGAGACAAAGATAAAAGAAAATGTGATAATGTGATCAACTTTTGACCATTCCCACATGGTGACAAGCTTTTCACTAAAAATTAATAGTGCACCCACTCAAGGAGGTCGAAATTCTTAGCTTGGGCATAAAGTTTCCTTTCTTTTCCTCTCCCCTCCCTTCTTCATTTGAAAATTATAAGTATAGAGTTCATCTTTTATAAAAGCATGTTATGATAAACACCCAAAAACCCCCTTTAATATTGAACTTGCATGTTCAACTTCCCCCTCTCATGGACTCAATCCATTTAGTTGTAATCCTAGTCTCGATGGTGAAATAGATTCCACCCTTGCTAGTTGCGGTAATTCCATCCAAGAATTATAATTGATCTTTATTGTAGATTTTAGCTTTTAAGAGTTTTAGAGTGCAGGTGTTTCTAGTTTCTAGTGTGCAAGTTGTGTGGAGATTTTATATGTGGATTTCATTTGGAGGAGTATTATTCATTTGTATGTGTGTTGCAGGATATTGGCTACAAGTTTGTGTATTTTATTTAGTGCATGCGTGTAGAATCTCCAGTCCATTTGTGTGGAGATTTGTTGTCATTAATATTTTTAAGTGTGAGTTATTGGGTTTTAAGTCTATTTGTTGTAAGAAGTATGTTATGAGATGTATTATCTCATGTTGTAAGATATTTTATGAGTTTTGGTTCTTATATCACATTATTGTCTTTCTCTACATTCCATCATTTAATACATATGAGTTGGAGTTTGGTGTTAAACAGTTTCCATTAAAGATTTCGTTGGATAAGTAATTTCATATGTGATTATTGGTTTATGTTTTGTCATTAATCTCAAATCTGAAATTTATATGTCATAGGTGATTTAGGAATTGGTTTAATTTTAGTTTTATGTGTTTAAGTAAATATCCTGTAAAAGGGATATTTCAATTTGTGAGTTGTCAAGATGATATTTTTGAATGGAAAGGTCTGTTGACTTTATTCTAGCTTGTTCCAAGTGGTTTTGTGGTCTGAAGGTATGATTAAATCAAATTGAATATTTTTGAGTGCTCTTAGTTTTCTCAATTTTGGTTTAAGGGCAAGTAGGCCTAAAATGGGTTATAGGATTTATGGGTTCCCAAAAGGTCTGAAAGCTCAAATCTTGGTCTAGAAGTGTGTTATGGTTGTCTCTAAGTGTGTAAGAAGTTTCAAAGGTGGACTTTGACCAAAAGGAGGTTTGTTGGCCCTATTTATTTTAAGATTTTAGGGTTTTGGGATATGATAAAAAAAAGTGGTTTGTTTTATGAGATGAGGTATGAGGATTCTTAATTGGTTAAATGGGCCAAATGGGTTGTCAAATCAAGCTTCACAAAGATTAGAAGTTTTATAGTTCTCAAGTTATTCAAGTCTTTGTCAAGTTGGAGGCTTAATTGGTTAGTAGGTTTGTGAAGGAAGTATATTATAGAGGATGATCTAGGTGATGAAAATTAGTTTTCTTGAAGGGGAATATAATATTTCTCTAGATATGAAGTTTTAAGTTTTGAAGGTACGTCTATTGAAAGTTGTGGGTTCTGTAAGTTTCAGGTAGGGCTATAAGGAGTTTAGAGAGGCCTAGTGACAAGAAGAGTGATTTGTGTTTAGTTTCTCCAAAATATCAAGGTATGAGTTTTTCAAATATATTTCTAAGGTTTTTTTTATAACATGTTTCCTATTTGCTGAGTGGCATGAAGTTTTTTTGATCTTTGAGGTAACTTTAGAGAGAACGCTAATATGCCTATGTGATGATTTTTTATGGTGTGTGGAGATATGAAGATGATAAAGAGGTGAAATGGCTCAGATATCTTAGGGGTAATCCCTCTAAAATTTTTCTTGGTGAGTTCCATCAGATATTAGTGTTTTTATGTTTTCTTTCTTCATTGGTTGCAGTGCTTGGTTGAAGAGAATGTTCGCATGTACCAATAGGAAGTTATCAATGCAAGAAGAGGTAGGATAAAGGTAAGGGGGATTTTATATCATATTTATATTATGGTCCTCTCATAATTGATGGTATTTTAATGAACTCAATATTATATTGTGCCCACTTTGTCATTTTGTCAAGGGGGAGAAAGTTCCTGTTATGAGAGTGCTTGAAAAGAGAGAGGGTAGGTGAGTTGTATATTATTTTATAATGGGTGATGAAATCAATGAAAAAGTGGGATATTTTTGGAGATTTTTCAATTATTTAATGGTGATTTCATGGAGGTGTCCATGTGAGTGGATTAAGTGCCTTATTAGTCTAAGTGATAATGACAAAGTGTGCAATGTTTTTGTCCTAGTATGCTTGAAGTAGGCTTGGATAATTTTCAAAGTTTGTCTATTTAGAGATGATTAGGGATGAGTTTGAAGTATTGAGAATGTTAAATTGGTAATATCATAAGTCATTAATGATTTTATTTCTTATGTTCATGAGTGTATTTCATCTAGTTGATCATTGTTTTTTAATCTAGAATTTTGGGTCTAGTGGTAGAAAATTTGAGTAGGCAGTTTGTTGACATCACCATTACCACGTGTAGATTAGTCAAGGGGATTTGGTCATATGGTTGTGATAAAATTATTCCAAAGTTTATATGTTTCAAGTATCAAGTCATGTAATTAATCATAACCAAAGATATATGTGTGCAAAGTTGGGCTCCCAAGCATTTTGATAGTGTTTTCTATGTTCAAACAAAATTGAGTAAGTAGTTTTGTGACATCATATCTCATACATATGAAAGTTTCAAGAGAATATTGATATATGGATGAATTAACATATGATATAAGATCTTATGTGCTAAATATTATGTCATGTGACTAAGTGTGATAAAATATATGCAAGTGCAAAGTTAGGCTTCCATGCAGTTTGACAGTATTTTCTCATACTTAGCCCAATTGCATGTGGCAAGAAAAGCTAAGTAAGTTTTTGATGTAGTAATATTTTGCACATGTGGTAGTTTTATAATGAATTTATTATATGGGTTTATTTAGTCTTGTGTCTAGTTACTATGGACTAAGTTTTAGTTTATGAGATGAATTTCATCAAAAGATATGTCTATGCAAAGTTGGCTTTCCAAGCAGTTCTAGGCATAATTGGCTCTATGATAGGAAAAAAAATGAATGAGTAGATTAATGGAATTATATATTTCATGAATTAGGGTTATAATACTATATTTATATATCTTTGGATTATCCTATGTGAGTAGATCATATGGTCCAAGTTTTAGATCATGCGACTTAGTGTAACAAAAGTTATTAAGGTCCAAAGTTGGACTTCTAGGAAGATTGAAATGGTTCTCATACTTAGTAAATTTTACAAGAGATAAAGATCAAGACCAGATGGAGATCCAACATTTTTTGGGAGTTTGTATATCTAGATCTACAACATGTGATAGTTGTTTAATGATAAGTAAAAGTAAAGATCGAGCTACTTCTAAGATCTGATGGTGAGTGGGTGTTCATACTAATCAAGATCAATGATGTGTATTGAGTGAAATGAGTTCAATGTGTCCAATGTTTAAACATAGATAAAGATCAATCTACATAGAAGATATCAACAGAGCATGTTTATTCCAGGATGTTAAGAAGAAGTGAGATGATGCCAAGTGTTTGATGTTTAACATTTAGGCATGTGGAGCACTATGAGTTAAAGTTCAAAGAATATTGATGGTGAATGATTAATCTAGGATGTGATGGCATGAGATTTTTTTTATGTGACCAAAGTTTAACTGATGATCATCTGGATTTAAATATTCAAATTTGTGAAGGAAAAAATAGTGCTCAGTTTTTGTGCTATATCTTTTGATTTATACAAAATTTGATCATGGTGTAAAAAGAGAATTTGTAGAGGACTCAAAGGCACATATGGAAATATATATTTTAAGATATAAAAGTATGTAAATTCAAATATATTGAGGTTAATATTTGACTATGTGTTTATTCATGTTCTACAAGTAACCCGAGAAGGGTATTTAAGTTGGGCTTGTTGATATCTCGATGTTTAAAGGTGAACCAGATATTGGAGTATGTTGTAGACTCAATGAGGACAATTTATTTTCATTATAAAGTTTTTTCCAATCATATTCATTATGAACAAATGGTTATAAGTCAACTATGTTTTTGTTCATAATGACTATGTGTATAGAGAGGTGTTTGAGCTAATTAGAGGTTAGCAAAAGAGTGTTATGATGGATGTTGGAACTTAAAGGGGACCTATAGATCATGTGGCATAGGTCCATTAGTTATAAAATATTATTGTATTCTTAGTTTTCTCTATGAAGTGCTAAATGGGTGAATAGGTCTCTATGAGACCTATAAGAGATACAAGGGCCTAATTGAAAGGTGTAGCTGCTTAAGGGTGACACATAGATGCTATAACCAACCTATGAAGATTATTTTGAGCCATATATTGATGTGAGAGATGTCTTAAGGGTTAAGGCATGCCTAATGATTGACCAGGATGGTGATAATCATGAATTTTCTATAAAAAGTGAAATCAAAGATGATGATTTCTAAACTTGAGAGATTTTAGAATAGCTTGTGTGTTTTTTAGAGTGAAGGGTTGAGAGGTGAAGAAGAGTAAGTGTGCCCAATGGATGGGTTTTTGAGTAGATAAGATTTATGTTTGTGCATATGACCATTTGGTCATATTATTGATGTGGTGATAGAGTTGTTATTGAGGAGTGAAAAGTGATCCAAAATGTGGCTTTGGATGCATTGAGTGTGCAAAGTTGAAGAAAGTTGATATGCATTATATCTCCATCAGATTGGTAGGTAATTAGTGTTTAGGAGATGTTATATTCATAGGTGTTGTTTTGGATTCTCAAAATCTAGTGGTTTGTATCCTCCTTTTAAGGTGAAGCTTGCTAAAAAGTCTAGTTGTTGTGATTGCTCAGCTAGATAGGTGTTATAGCACCTTGTGAGATTATAGTCTCACTAAATAAGGGATAATAGTTCCTTGATCAGTTGTTGCTAGTCTAAATTAGTTCTTATTATTATAGGATAGTAGTTTAATTATAGGCTCTAGTGGGTTTTCTCCCCAAAAGTGTTTCCCACATATTTCATGTGTTATGTGCTTGATATTGCATTGTCTCTCTTATTCATTACGATGAATGATGTGTATGCTTCATGAATGTTTGTGGTAACTAATTAAGAGGTTTGAAAGGTTTGAAATTGAATTTAGATTATCTAGGCTCACTGATTCACCCCCCCCCCCCCCCCCCCCCCCCCCTCTTAGTGATTGTGCCTCTAATAATAATATGCTTCATTTACCACCATGCCAAATCTCAAATTTCACCAAATAATTATAAATTACAAGTGTAGAGAATAATACTAAGTTAGAAATCTATTCACAAATTGACTATGTATCTTCTTTCAAGAATAATATTTACTCACATTATAGCTAAAAAATAGAAATTTCACATTTGAATGCATGAAAACACATGCATACTTATGGTATATGCTTACCAAAGAACATACTAGGTTTTGATAAGGAATAAATATTGATAATCACCAACTTACTATAAAATGTTACAACAAATAATCACAATAATTAGCATTATCAAAGAAATACTGCAAGGAGTAAATGATGGAAATTTATAATGATATAAGCAAAGTTATTCATTAAATATAAAACACAAACATTTGAAGTAAAATGTTTGAAACCTTAATTGAAGCTATCATTTATAAAATAGACCTAATTTGTGACCAATTTCATTCCATATTGTAGCATATTGAACAAAAATGTATTTGTAAATGAAAAATAGAGATAAAAAAGATTTGGTAATTGTACAATGGCACTGATTCACAATAATAAAAATTTAGCTTTGCCTAATATTAAACATACATATAAAATTAGGTATCTCCAATGAAAATCTCTAAGAAAAATATTGACAACACAAAGCAGTGCATACCCTAAATCCAAAATAACAACACATTTTGATATCTATTCTAAAATAAATGTGTCATCTAAATTTATTTCTAATTATGGCACTATAAATTAAAAAAAATCAAAGGGAATTTTAAAATAAGATTAAATACATTAGTATTTTACTGTAATAAAACACAGCTAGTCATTAAAAAAAATTATTTTATGGAAAAATAAACAAAATATGTCTATTAAGGATGATTTTTTCCTACATAAATATTACCACAAGGAATATCTTCTAAACAAAGATGAAATTTGTTCCATATCTATTTACATAGTATGTTGACTACTAAATACTCACTAAAACTGTAACTATTATGTTAGGAATACCATGTCAATTGACACAATAGTAAGAGATAAATAAGACAATAAAATTTTAGGCTAGGCTAGCCTCCAAAATACTTTGGACTAGAAACTAATTGATAAAATAGCTAGACTACTTCTCAATCATAAAATCAGCCAACAATTTTTCTTACATCATTATACACACATGAAAATTTTATTTAATCGTGATTTGAATCCCAAATATATATTGGAAAATGCAAGATGTAAACTAAAAATATGTGACTTTGGGTTTGTTCATGTTTCATTAAATAATGCTCCATCAAGAATATTTTAGATGTATTATCTGGAAATGAGGTGGTATCAAGCCCTTGAACTTTGTGGGTATTCATTTCCAAGTATAATGATGTCATTGATATTTGGAGCATAGGATGCATCTTTGTTGAAATGTTGATTGGAAATAATTTGTTTACTGGGAGGAATGAGGTGTATCAAATGGATCTCATTATTAACTTATTTGACACTCCTTTAATAGAATCAATGGGTATTATTATTATAAATATGTTATGACATGACATTTAAAACCTTATATAGTCTCTACTTTATTGTTCCTATAAATAATTTATTTTAAAGATGCATCTTTTCCTTATAAGAGATGGTAGATTAATTTGGAACAAACTAAAATCATTAAGGTCTTATTATTGCACTAAGACCTTTTCACCTATCGGTATGCCTCTGCCCTCTCAAAAAAACCTTTGTTCCTAGATTCCCACTTGTTTGATCTAATTTTTGAAACCCATTAGTAGATCAATTTACATTTTTAAATTTTAACCATCCATATCAAAAGTCTAGACATCCACTTGATGACATCTCAGGGAGCACAATGAACAAGGGTCCAAACTAATCCATATGTGCCAAAATAATAGCACATTAATATGTTTATAGTTTGACAAAAAATATTTCATAGAAAAATACCTAAATTTTGACTTCATTTCGAACTATAGAAGGTTGATATTAGTTGCAAAAAAGTATAAGAATGAATAAAAACATAACTTACAAAATTTGGAAGAAAATGATAATTTAAAAATTTAACAAGGATTTTAAATTACTATCCTGACATGACTAGGATCTTAAGGTGGCAGTCTTAGTATTATTCTTGTCATTTTGTAATATTCAAGTTAGATTATGTTAGGTTTTGATGAAATTTTATGAACACTATCATCTAATCCTGATTGTTAAAAACCTCTTTCATATTATATTAGTTTATTGTATATCTCCTAGAATTAATTCTCCTTCTCACAAACACTAATCAACTCTGAGAAACCTTGCAAGAGCATAAAAAATGACGGTGGTTATGAGGGTTATGCCTTAGTCAAACTCATGTTATTAGATAGTTTGGAAATAATCATTCATATAATTCAATAAGAAGTCCAGTGCAATATGCAAAACCTACCCCTTATCTTTATCCTTATCAATGAGATGAAAACAACTAGTAGGTTATTTATGCTCTTTCAATTTGATTAGACTTTAATACTACAAAAAATTAACTTTGTGTTTTTATAATAACAAAATATTGTTCTTAGACTTCAATATATCGATTTTAAATTTGAATCATGTCCCCTAAACACAATATCATTCTTTTTTATATATACTTATTAAATTTAAATTAAGACCTTATTAGTGCACAAACCAAGAATAAAAATGTTGAAAAGCCAAAAAAACATGGCACAATAAACCAAAAAATTAGGAACATAGGTCAAGGGAACCATTAAAATAAATGACTAAGATCCAACCATTCAATCTTGGTCAAAAAGACCAATAGACCCTAATTTATGATTTGTACATTTTGAGAGCATTGAGGGATTATGCCAGGGAAAATAAATAGTTGATCAATAGGTTTTCACATGTTCTTGATTGAATAGATGTTTTAAAATTGATCTAATTTGATTAAAAGGTAAATTTTTAAGGACAACACAAAGCAATGGAGGTAAATATGGGGCCCAACACAGGGGAAAAAATGCTAATAAGAGCCTGATCTAAACCAATAATCCATATACATAAAAGCATATCAATAACATAATAAATAACTAGTCCAATACCAGCATTAGGTGTCTACATGATTCCTCCCTTTGATGTGTGTGTATGTATACATATTAAAGTAAAAAATAAATGTGAACTTCATGTTTTAACAAATAGTGATACCAGGGTGACCACCAATATGTAAATAGTTAAAACTTAGGTATAAGAAGGATCTAGGATAATAAAGTAACTAGAAACCCAAATGTTCTCAAATATATGAAAAATAATATGAATATAATATTGAACAAGAAACAAAAAATAAAGGAGATAAAGAGTGATAGAAACAAACACACTTGATCAATCTTATGAAATTGTTAATCCCCTAAAAGTGGTACTTGGATGCTAAGAGTATTGCTTGAGATTACCTATTCCTAGCTTAGCCCTAGACCTATCATAGAGCCTTTATCACACTTTTATAGCCATTATGTATAACAAAAATTTCCCAAGTTAGCTAAAACTCAGTCCTAAACCTTCATTGCTAAATCCTAACCCTTCATGCCCAACAACCTATCAGGTGGACATTAGTGCCAGATTAAGGACACTAGAGCCACATAGTGCTATTGCACCTTACCATAACTCTCCTGAACAGATATATTTTCAAATATATGACCCTCCTAAGGTTGGACTAAGTACATTTAATTATCTACACAAGCTATGCAATAATATAAATAGAAGACTATTATATCTGTATCCAGGGGATGGAAAATAGATGCAAAAATCCTATTCAAATAAGAAATAAGTTGAGCAAAATCAAGGTTATTAATCCCTATTATACTTTAATTATACATACTACCATCTATAGTTGGCCTAAGCCTAGATTTCAAAGATTTACAATATCAATCACACTCAAGGCATTCAATACCACTATCATTATAGCATTCACTTGTATGTCTTGCACCAAACACTAGGTGGGAGAGCTATAGTAAGCTTGATCCCTCATTAGATTATTGGTATGTAGGAAAATATCTTCACATTGGGGTGTTGAGGATGTCCAACATGTCCTAATAATGAACACACATTTCAACTCATTCCATAATTTTAAGGAGGATTAGGGTTTGCAACATAAATCAGCTACTGTAAGCATAATATAGAGTTTCAAATTTTTTGTATACAGGAATTAAACCTAGAAACATAGGCATAGGTGCTCCCAAAATTTAGGAATAGTCCTACATAGAGGACACTAGCATCATTTTTAGGTGACTAGAGCCATATGGTGCTACTATCCAAGTGGGGAGCAACTATCTAAGAGATAATCTAACTCAAGGATCTAGTTGATGACACTCAGACCTTTTCATAACACAAATTTTAACACTCAAATATTCTATGATAGGTGTTTTACAGATAAGTCTCTATTTACAAATATTTATTACTATTTTTAAAAATTTAAAACAAGTCAAATTTTATTACAAATCAATGGTTATTTATAGCATATTATTTCACTAATTTAGATAACTCATCCATTTAATTCTAATATAAGATTTACACTAGTAAAAATATAGAAGGTTAAAACATTTTGTGAACTTGACTAACTTCAAGTATTGCTTCAAACCTTATTTTTCCTTTTCCAAATTTTTTTACACTAAATTAGGGTTCCATACTTCTATTTTTATAATTTTTTGGCATACCCTAGCTTATTAATTCATTCTCACATTAGGGTTTCATTTATTTAAATATTTACAAAACAACCCTAATTCTAAAAACCCTAACCCTAGACATGATTAGGTTTTGTATCATTTTTCTATTTATACTCATATTTTAGTTCCAAAAATTATATTTGCTTCCATATTTATTTTTTTGCAAATCTTTCTTATATTAAGATTCTTCAAAGGTTAAAAATATACAAAACTTGCTTTCCTTCCTTCTAAACTACAATGGTAAAATTTACCAATAGATTTGATGAGACTTATAAGTAACAATTACAAGATTCTATGTCCAAACATACATATATACTAGATGAATTCATCACTATACTTCAAGAATAACTCCAAAAAATAAATAATGGTCAATCTTCAACTCACCTAGTTAATATTGTTGTTAAACCTATAGTGGGATCAAATCAACAAACCTTATCTAACACAACCTAAAATTATAATTCAAAAACCTTTGGTGATAGCTACACCTTTTGTCGATAGTTTCTCTACTCCAGATGTACAATCCCTTATAAACAAGATTCATAATCTATAGTCTAAGGTGTTACATCTCAAGAAGGGAGCCATTAGGCCATCATATGTATTGGATTCTAATATTCTCTTACATACACCTTTAGCACATCAGATGAAAACAACTCCCTTCCCATATAATTTTATGGCACCTAAGCTTACATTATATGATGACAAGGGTGACCTAGAGCATGATCTCAGAGATTTTAATGTAGCATGCTTGAACTATGTGTCTAATAATTAGATTCTCTTAACTTTGTTTTCATGCAGTTTAAAGGATTATAAACTAAAATGGTTTTATGATTTACCAAATCAATCTATCACACCTACATATATACTAGATGAATTCATCACTATACTTCAAGAATAACTCCAAAAAATAAACAATGGTCAATCTTCAACTCCCCTAGTTAATAATGTTGTTAAACCTATAGTGGGATCAACTCAACCAACCTTATCTAACACAACCTAAAATTATAATTCAACAACCTTTGGTGATAGCTACACCTTTTGTGGATAGTTTCTCTACTCTAGATATACAATCCCTTATAAACAAGATTCATAATCTGTAGTCTAAGGTGTTACAACTCAAGAAGGGAGCCATTAGGCCATCACATGTCTTGGATTCTAATATTCTCTTACATACACCTTTGGCACATCACATAACAACTCTCTTCCCATCTAATTTTATGGCACCTAAGCTTACATTAAATGATGGCAAGGGTGACCTAGAGCATGATCTCAGAGATTTTAATGTAGCATGCTTGAACTATGTGTCTAATAATTAGATTCTCTTAAATTTGTTTTCATGTAGTTTAAATGATTATAAACTACAATGGTTTTATGATTTACCAAATCAATCTATCACAACATTAAATCCTTTGGCCAACATATTTTTAGCTCATTTCTTCATCAACATCAGTGATAAGATATCATACACTCAAGTGGCACACATGAAATAAAATTCAAACAAGCCTACCACATATTATGTCTTATGATACAAGACTATATTATCCAAATTGTCTATACCCATGATAGACAAAGATATTAGGGACACATTTAAACAAAGTCTCTTACCAATATTACATGAAGCTATCTTATTTAATAAGTTTCCTACATTTATAGATATATGCCACACAGTCAAAGAAAGAGAGGTTAAGCTCTTATCAATGAGCAAACTTAAGTATACCAATGGATCAGAATCAACTATTAAGAATTCAAATAATCCTTCTATATAAGGTAAGGGACATTGAGAACAAGAGTGATCAAAAGGCCACAGTCAATGCAGCTTATGATCCATCTCCTAGATTAGTTTTATCCACTCTTAAGTGCCAAATTTTTACCAACCTTCCAGAGTCAATAGCACAAGTTTTATAGTAGCTCTTAGAATTCAATGCCATATATCTCCCTCCCATTACAGAGGTTGATGTGACATGGAATATTATAAAATAACTATGATTCTAATGCATTATATGAATATCACAAGGCATAAGGCCACACAATAAACAAATGCATTAGCCTACAACATAAGATACAAGATCTAATCGAGGATAATATTATTGATGTGGGCACACCCATAGAGGCACTAAAATCACATAAAATAGAAGATAAGTCACTAAATATATTATCAAATCCATTTCTACAACACATAATTAATGAGGAAAGGGGCACATTAGGTGTTCACTACACATATCAGACACATCCACCACCATATTCATATCACAATGTTAGAGAGGAGGCACATCTATTGTACAACATTATTGGTATGTACCATACTATAGTTCCACATGGATCACTCATCACATTATTAGAGTAGGAGATTTTTAATGATGATAAAAATTTACATGCACTCTTTATACAAGCATACATAGATCATCATCCTATCTAGAGTGTTATGGTTGATAATGGGTCAGGCATTAGCATGTGTACTATGACACTTTTGAAACATTTGGGGTACTGAGAGAAGGATATATTCACCATTGGTATAGTCATTAATGGTTTAAGTGATCATGTTAAGAGCTTCATCAAGGATATTATGCTTCCATTATAGGTTTGACCAGCACATATAGTAACTCAGTTCCTTAGAGTACCTAGTGTAAGTGTGTTTGATATGTTATTAGGCAAACCATGGTTGTAACATCTTTGAGTCATCCCATCTATAGTAAACTGATACTTGAAGTACATACATGCAAATTAGGTAGTCAAATTTTAGGGTCTCTCATATGAGTATCCTCAACCTATCCCACAGGAAGTTACAGCATAGTTACCAATTATAGTTCTAACACAGTCACTATTTATAGTTATAACACCATTACCAAATAATACATAGTTATCAGTTATAGCTCAGAGTATAGTTCTTATGTATACATCATAGATTTTAGTAGATCCACCAATGTAGGTGAGGTATACTCCTATAGTATTGACATTTATGCATACTCTCCCATAGAGACCATTATTAGAGATACTCCTATGTCAAAGATATGTAACTAATTTTAGAGGACCTTTCTCCCATTAGTTTATATTGAGATCAGTATTATTGGGTTCTCTAAATTTTCAACACATGACACCTACATCACCTACATATTATTATACTAAATGGGTTCTTAAGACCTATATAGTTCATAGGGCATCAAAGTCAGTTCCACAAATTCATAACATTGCTAAATAGGTAGATACAAACACCTATTACTCTATACTATATATTATGAGATCATAGTTTCCCTTTCACACAACATGCATGATCGTAGTTCCCTTATTTGACATAGGTCACAGTGATAGTGAGTCTTGTTGAGAATTGTTATCATTGATGTTAATTTTTATGTCATTGATTTCAAGGTGTATCTAGTGAAGATGCATGATGAGTGGTCTTTGAGGTATGAGCCTGTGTACTTGATGTGATAACAAAGCCATGTGATAAAAGAGAATTTGAATGAAACATACTATCTCTTCTATTTATTAAAGTCAATATTGTTATAATCATATGAATGTAATGTATAATGAGTGTCTTGTTTGATAACATCGAGGTAAGCATGTTTGAGTACTAGTTCTTGAATACAAGGTGTCTTGAGAATCTTAGTCTAGACCCTATGAGAAGGTGTACTTAGTGAAGTAAAGTAAATAAAATATTGTGAGAGGTTATTTGTCATTATGTGATCATTAAAGAGAAGTGTAGATACTTTCAAAAGTGTTTCAAGGTTAGTTGTCAAGATTCAAGTGCTTGAGAACTCTAGTCATGGCATGAGTCATAACATGAAGAGACCTTATGAGAAGGTATGAGTATGATGGATTGGTGAGATGAGTGTATATAGACATGAGTGGTTGTATGAGATTTATTGATCATGTATGTGAAGAATTGGATCACTCATGAGAGGCTCAGGGTGAGCCTACAGGGGTAGGACTTATAGGTCAAGTCTGCAACTAGACCATGCCTAGCCTAATGAGGAATCATGATCTATTTTCAAGGCCTATTAAGGATTTAAAGTAGTGTTTTATCATGAAATAGGTTTTTTGAGTTTGTTATTAAGGTAGAGAACACATTGAAAGAGGCATGAAGGTTAATTTCAAGGCCTAATGTGATTTTCAAGTCAAGGACTAAGCAAGTAAAGAGAGAGAGTGACCTAATGAGAGGCCATGATCATATTTTAAGGTGATTGAGATCATGTAATCATTTTAAAAGGTGAGGTATTTTGTTTCAATTTTTTAATGTAGTTTAAGGTCATGGTTTATAATAAAAGTCATGAAAAGTGATTTTGAGGTCTCTTGAGTACATAGAATGAAGGCATGCAAACCTGATAAGGAATTTCAGGTGTTTATTGGCACATGTAACCTTTGCATGGAAAAATAATATATTCAATGTATATTTTTAATGGTATTAGCTCAAAATTCTAAGAATTATTTTTTATATTAAGGGTTCTAATTTATGAATGATCGTTAAGAGTGAAAATAGGTTAAAACCCTCCTAAAACCCTAATAAGGACCTAATGTTGAATATATTAATAAAAAATCCCATAATGTTATAAAATGAATATAAAAAATATAAGATATTGTATTAAAATCTCCCAAGAACCTCCAGGTGTGACTGAGTTTTCATGTTTGTGAGTAGACCCTATAGGAAAGTGCTAGTTTCTCAAAGATTTGTTATAGCAGTCAGAGTTGACCAATTCAAAGTATGAAAATTATTGTATGGATAAGGTTGAGAGTTTTATTTTATTTCAATTATGGTTTATATATATATATATATATATAATCACTTAGGTTTGTTAAACTGATTATCCAAGTTGACCAGTCACTAATAGGCCTAATGGTGGAAATAGTGAGAAATCTAGGCAGTAGTGAGAAGATGATTAGGAATGTGTTATCATGGAATAGTGATGAATAAAATATCATGGATAAGTTTTTAAATAATTTTAATACATGATCATGTTTTTTATAATTCTTTTAGGTCAGTGGTTATATTGAAAATTTGCTCACAAGATGACTTGTTTGGCTCAGTGAGGTCTATGTATAATAAGGTTAAGAGACTGGTATACAAGACCAATATTTACATTTGACCATATTATATTTATATCTAAAAATGATATGATTATATCATAAGATTAGATACATGCATCATTAGTATCTGTAAATGGTCATTCAAGTGATTGAAAATCATTTTCACCATGACTGTGCTTTACGGTAAACTAGAAGTTTTGGGTAAGTAAGTTGTAATGATGAGTTTAAGACTCTGTGCCATAAGTTAAATTATCTAATATTCATGGTGTTTATATTTTGTACTTTTATTTTCTATCCATTCTTTTAATAAGGTTTTATAGATAGTGAAAATGGTTGAAAAGTTGAATCTAAAATGGTTTATTTGGTTTTAGTTTGACTGTGTGTAGTGAGATCAAAAGATTGCTCTACAAGACCAATATTTGACATCAAAACTTATGGTTTTTGTATTTTAAATTTGTATAGATATGTCAAAGGATATTTTTAAAGTATCAATGATCATGGGAAGTGTTCTTTCAGGTGTTGAAGATCAATTTATTCTTGATTGGGTTTTGGGGTGTTCTGACAGTTCTAAATGAGCTATTTTTAAAGAAAGGTTTGATACCTTTTGTCATAATATATGAAGTATAAATAATATGGTGATGTCATTGAGGTTATATTTATTATATTTATATGTTTTATTTTTATTATTTTTGTAAAAATTGTGTTTATGCTTCAATTATTCAAGAGAGACTTTCTGTGTGTATGAAGGCCTAATTGTGAATAGTGCTAATGGTGTGCTTCAAGTGGTGGTTGGAGATAAAAAGTGTTATGGATCATAGATGATATTATAATGTGATATTTTAATTCCATGTGATTTATTTTAATGTTTTCCAAGGAAGGAAAAGTGTAACGTGTTCTAATGTAGACCTAATGGGATTAGGTCTCCATGAGACCTAAAGATGAAATAAGGCCTAATTGAGGTATGTCAGACCTAAATGGAATTAAAAAAAAATTATTAATGTTTACGAGATTTTATAATACCTATTCCATGGCTTATCTAAGAGTTTAAGGGTGTTTTACCAACCAAGAAGGATATGAACAAGAGGCTTGTATAAATACAAGGCATATTTAGGCATATGTGTGTGAGAGATTATGAAAATAATATATACCATTGGTAAGTATAAGGAGGTATTATGTACCATATTAAGGGTATATATAATTTTTTATGAATATTTTATATAGGTACTATGTATGAAAACCAAGGCCGTATCACCTAATCTATCTTAAAGAGACCTAGTTGAGTGAAGGAGCCTAAAAGGTAGTTTAAGAGGGATAAAAGAGTGTGAAGAAATAAAGAGGTGGTCATAATAATTTGGTTGAGAACAATGTGTTATGAAGGTGATCAAATAAATCAGTTTTTTGAGTTGGTATTGAGTCATCTAGGGGGTTGGTGCCTCCTTGCAAATTGGTGCTTGCTAAAGCCTAACTGAGTTAGTGCTTAGCTAGTTGGGGTCGGTGCTCCATGTGGAGTTGGTGATTCAATAAATTTAGTTTGGGTCAGTGCTCCATATGTAAATTTGTGTCCATTTACATATATCAATGGGTTTTTTTTCCCTTTATGGTTTCCCACATATGTGATGTATTCTTGTGTTTCTTACTTATGTTGATAAGTGTTTATGCTTGATAGATCTATATGCTTGTTTGAGTGGTTCATAATTGATTAAGGGAAATTGTTAAGAAAGTTTTTTAAGATTTATTCAATCCCCCCCCTCATCTTATTCATTTTTATTACAATATTTGGTATCATATCAGGTCCTTTAAAATAGGCCTAATAGCCTAAAGGAGATCCTAAAAGCAAGGATGGCTAGTCAACAAGCTTAAGGTGGTTTATTTACTAGTAAGGATTCATTATTAAATGGGAATAATTATGATTTTTGGAACATCAAAATGAGGACATATATATTTTAAATGGGCCATGACATATGGTAGTTAGTTTTGGATAGATACACTCCACCTCCTACACCACCAATTGATGCAGTAGGTAAGAAGGAAAGTGAGAGAAATTCCAAGGTGATGAATGCCATTCTATGTGGCCTATTAGAGGAATATATCATGAAGGTGATGCATTATGAGTCATCTAATATACTATGGGAAAAATTTAAGAATATATATGAAGGAGACACTAAGGTGAAGATGGCCAAGTTACAAACCCACCGAAGATAGTTTAAAAGTCTAAATATAAATGAAGATGAAACCATTTCATATTATTTGTTGAAAGTTGAAAAATTTGTCAATGTTATTAGAGGATTGGGAGAAGAAGTGAAAGAGTCTATAGTTTTTCAAAAGGTATTGAGATCAGTAACTCCTAAGTTTAATTATAATGTGTTTGTAGTAGGTGAGATGCAATATTTGGACAAACTAGATATGGATGGGATTCATGACATCTTGACTACCTATAAGATGACAAAAAATGAAGGGAAACCTCCCAAGAAGGAAGCAAGATTAAAAGTATGAGAAGAAATCAAAATTCAATAAGGTCAAGGATGAGGTATGTTAATATGTTGATGATGATGAAATAATAGCCATGTTTTCTAGGAAGTTAAGGTTTGGATCTGGTAAGTACAAGGGTAAGTTGCCTTTCAAATGTTTCAAATATGGTAAGATTGGTCACTTTGCATCCAAGTGTCCAAATAAGGATAAAATTGAGCATGATGAACATCATGGAGATGATAGGAAGGTATATAATCCTTATAAGAATAAGAAATATTTCAAGAAGTATGAAGGTAGAAAAGGGTCATTTAGGTTTTAAGATAAGTTTATATATCAAAGAAGATAACACATCTGATGTAAGTGACCCAAGCACATTTGATAGTAATAATGGAAGTAATGAACCTAAACATGAAAATAATAAAACCTTATTCATGGCCATATAAACAAACAATGAGGGTTGTTTAAATGGGAAAGGCATTATGGTTAATGTATAATCAGATGAAAAAAGAAGCTTGGGTAAACCTTGAGGTAGAATTGGTGAGTGCCATAGAGGAGTTAAAGTTATAAAGAAGAAAGAATCACAAACTAAGATCATTAGTTAAGGACTATGAAGAGCAGATTGATTTGTTTGAGGAGAGATTAACACATCTAAGGAGTATGATGAGATCATCAATCAGATTGAAGCATAAATTGAGATAGTCATTACAGCCCTAAAGGCTAAAGAGGAAGAATGCACCAAAATGGAATCATTGAGAGTTTAGTTGGATCAATCATCTATAAATTTGAAGAGCTTCATGATGTTTGAAAAGAGTATTGACGCTCTAGATAACATCTTAAGTAATCATAAATATACAAGTGATAAGATAGGTCTTGGTTTCAAATAAGAATAAAATAAAGCAACTCAAGTCAAGGAGAAGTCTTAAGGTCAACATGAAAAGACCAATAAAATAGCCTAATGCTATAAGGTATGTTAATTCATTTAGTGGTTACTATTATACATGCCATTTGTTTGGTCATAGAGTAAGAGAGTGTAGAAGACCCTCCAAGAATAAGTACTCTTGGGAATATAAGAGTCACAATTCACATTAGTCAAGAGGTATGTATGAGGTTATTTTCTATAGTTATCATAATGTGGGACACATTTCAATATTATAACTTAATAGATTTAGAATTTCATTAAGTCAAAAAAAGAGGTTTGAAGCCCATCGAGTGCAATAGAGAAGGAAAATGAATGTGTAGAAACCAAAGACAATAAAGGTTAGTCATGATTAGTCTACAAGACCAAATAGAATGTTTGATATGGTAGATCATACTTAAAATGATAAATCAAATCAAGAATCTTTGTTGTCAGCTCATATTGATGATCAAACAGTTGATAAAGAGGTCAAGACTATAGTGCCAATCAAGCCTAAAAGTATGATGAGGGATATTTAGTCTTATAATAACATGGAGATCTAGGAATATCCTGAGCTTGTGTTGTTTTAGTGCCATATGGAAAGGGGTGATTCTATTAGGATTCATGGAGACACTTTTCAGTTAGCATAAGTTTGATGGATGCTTGGTTTAAGGGGGAGCTATTCAAGTTGTTAACTAAGCTTGATCTATGTTGAGAAGTGGTCTTATAATTTGAGTTCATTTGAAGGAGGTATGCATAGAGTAAGGGGAAAATGCTCCTATAATACTTCATGTTATGTGTGTTGAGATTTTATTGCAAGAAGGTGTGGTTACAAAAGTTTAAGTATGTATAAAACTTTATCATTGATATCAAAGGGGGAGAAAGTTCAAGAAGGAAGATTGACCAAATTGGGGTAGATGTGAGTGATTAGATTGAATAATGTTTTGTCATCAATGAAAAAGGGGTAGTTTGTTGAGAAGTGTGTCATTGATGTCAAGGCTAATGTCATTGATGTCAACTTGTATTTGGTATAGATGTATGGTGAGTGGTCTTTGAGGTATGATCTTGTGTACTTGATGTGACAAGGAAGCCATGTGACAAAAGAGAATTTGAAGGAAACCTATTATCTCTTCTATTGGTTGATGTCAAGATTATTTCAATGTTATGAAAGTGATGTCTGATGAGTGTTCTTGATTCATATCACTGAGGTAATCATGTTTGAGTGCTAGTTCTTGAGTACAAGGTGTCTTGAGAAGCCTATTCTAGACCTTATGAGAATGTTTTTCCATCAATGACAAAGGGGGAGTTTGTTGAGAAGTGTTGTCATTAATGTTAAGGTTAATGTAATTGATGTTAAGGTTGATGTCATTGATTTCAAGGTGTATTTGGTGAAGATGTATGGTGAGTGGTCTTTGAGGTATGAGCCTATGTACTTGATTTGACAAGGAATCCATGTGACAAAAGAGAATTTGAAAGAAACTTATTGTCTCTTCTATTGGTTGATGTCAAGACTATTTTAGTGGTATGAAAGTGATGTTTTATGAGTTTTTTTTCTTGATAACACTGAGTTAATCATGTTTGAGTACTAGTTATTGATCATAAGGTGTATTGAGAAGCCTAGTCTAGACCATGTGAGAAGGTGTGCTTAGTCAAGTAAAGTAAGCACATTATTGTGAAATATTTTTTGGAATTGTGTGATCATGACATATAAGTATAGATACTTTAAAAAGTGTTTCAAGGTTAGTTATCAAGATTCAAATGCTTGAGAATTCTAGTTATGGCAATAGTTATAACATGAAGAGACCTTATGATAAGGTATGAGTATGATGTCTTGGTGAGATGAGTGCACACAAACATGAGTGATTGTATAAGGTTTTTTTTATCATGTATGTGAAGAATTTTATCACTCATGAGAGGCTTAGGGTGAGCCTACAATGGTAGGACCTATAGGTCAAGTCTACAACTAAACCATTTCTAGACCTGCCTAGCCGAATGAGGCATCATGATCTATTTTTAAGGCCTATGAAGGATTTAAAGTAGTGTTTGAGCATGAGAAAGGTTTCTTGATTAAGGTGGAGAGAACATTGAAATAGTCATGAAGGTTAGTTTCAATGTGTAATGTGATTTGTAGGTCAAGGTCTAAACCAGCAAAGAGAGAGTGTGACCTAATGAAAGGTCATGATCATATTTCAAGGTGATTGAGCTCATGTAATAATTTTCATAGGTGAGGTATGTTTTTTAAAGTATGTTCATGCAATTTGAGGTCATGGTTTGCAAAAAAGGCATGAAAAGTGATTTTGAGGTCTCTCAAGTACACAGAATGAAGGCATGTAAACTTGATAAGGACTTTCAGGTGTTCATTAGCATATTTAACCTATAAATGGTAACCTAATATATTCATGGTATATGGATAATGGTCCTAAATAATAATTATAGGAATTAGTTTTTGGATTAAGGGACTAAGCTTTATGAATGATCATTAATGGAAATAGGTTTAAACCCTCCTAGAACCCTAATAAGGACCTGATGTTGAATACATTGATAAAAATAGACCATAATGGTGTCAAATTACTATAAAAAAAAATATTTTATATTTTATTCAACTCTCCCAGGCACCTCCAAGTGTGATTGAGTTGTCAAGTGTGTGAGTAGACCCTACAAGAAAGTGCTAGTTTCTCAAAGATTTATTGTAGCAATCAAAGTTGAGAAAGTAAAAGTATGAAAATAATTGGATGGATAATTTTGAAAATTTTATTTTATGTCCATGGTGGTTTTTTGATATGTTATAACTCTTAGGTGTGCTAAATTGTTCATCCAAGTTGACCAGTCACTAATAGGCCTAATGGTAGAAATAGTGAGAAATCCAATCATCAGTAAGAAGATGATTAGGATAGTGTTATCATGGAATGGGTATGAATACAAGTTAATGTATAATTTTTTCAAGAATTTTAATACATGATCATGTTTAATATAAGTCTTGGAGGTCAATGGTTATAGTGAAAAAGTTGTTATTG
Source organism: Torreya grandis (assembly GCA_037957365.1). Taxonomy (NCBI): domain Eukaryota; kingdom Viridiplantae; phylum Streptophyta; class Pinopsida; order Cupressales; family Taxaceae; genus Torreya; species Torreya grandis. The sequence continues at coordinate 2,954,340 of JARHVA010000509.1, read as the reverse complement.
ACTTGTTTGGCTCAATGAGGTCTGTGTACAATGAGATTATGAGATTGGTCTGTAAGACCAATATTTACATTTGACCATGTTATATTTAGATCTGATAATGATATAATTATCTCATAATATCATACATATTCATTATTATTCTATTTAAATGGTCATTCAAGTGATTTAAGGTCATTGTCACCATGACTATGATTTAAAGTAAACTGGTAGTTTTGGGTAAATAAGTTATAATGATGAGTTTAAGACTCTATGCCCTGAGTTTAAGTATATAATGTACATGGTGTTTATATTTGTGACTTTTATGTCCTATCCATGTTTTTAATAAGGTTTTATATATAGTGAAAGTGGTTGAAATTTTGAAGCTAAAATGGCCTATTTGGTTTTGGTTTGACTAAATGTAGTGAGATCAAAAGATTGGTATGCAAGACCAATGTTTGAAATTACCTTATGTTATTTATATTTTAAATTAGTATATATATGTCAAATTATAGTTTTAAAGTATTATTGGTCATGTGAATTAGTCTTTCAAGTTTTTAAAATCAAGTTGGTCTTGACTAGGTTTTAGAGTGTTCTGGTAATTCTAAGTGAGCTATTTGTAGAGAAAGGTTTGATACCTTTTGTCCTGAGATGTGAAGTATAAACCATATGGTGATTTCAATGATGTCATATATATTGTGTTTATATATTTTATTGTCATTTTGTTTGTAAAAATCATGGTTCTTCTTCAATTATTCAAAACAAACTTTCTATGTGTATGAAGGCATAATTATGAATAGTGTTAATGGTGTGCTTCAAGTGGTGGTTGGAGATAAAAGTGTTATGGAGCCTATATGATCTTGGTAGGGGTATATTTAATTATATATATATATATATATATATTAAGGTGTTTTAATGTGTTCTAAGGAAGGAAAAGTGTAATGTGTCCTAAAGTAGACCTAATGGTTTTAGGTCTCCATGAGACCTAAATATGAAATAAGGCCTAATTGAGGTATGTCAAACCTAAAGGGACTCAAATCATGTTTAATTCATATTTATGATATGTTATAATATCTATTCCATGGATTAACTAAAAGGTTAAGGGTCTTTTTTCTGATCAAGAAGGATATGAACAAGAGGCTTGGATAAATATAAGGTAGTTTTAGGGTTATGCGTGTGTGAGAGTATGAAAATAATATATAACATTGGTAATAATAAAGAGGTATTGTAGAATATTTAAAGGGTATATATAATATGTGATGAATATTTGATAGAGGTACTATGTATGAAAACCAAGGTCATGTCACTTAATCTGTCTTAAAGAGACCTAATTAAGAGGAGCCTATAAGGCAGTTTGAGAGGGATAGAAGAGTGTGAAGAGTGAAAGAGGTGGTCATCATCAGTTGGTTGAGAAATAAGGTGTATTGAAGGTGATCAAATTAATTAGGTGTTTGATTTGGTTCTAATTCATCTAAGGGGTTGGTGTCTCCTTACAAGTTGGTGCTTGCTAAAGCCTAACTAAATTGGTACTTAGCTAGTTGCGCTTGCTGCTCCATATGGAGTTGGTATTTTAATAAATTTGGTGTTCATATTATATTATTGTAGTCTATTTGTATATATATGTGGGTTTTCTTCCCCTTGAGGGTTTTCAACATATGTGATGTGTTCTTGTGTTTATTTCTTATGATGATATGTGTTTATGCTTGTTAGGTTTATATGCTTATTTGAATGGTTCATAATTGCTTAAGGGAAATTGGTAATAAAATTTTTGAAGACTAATTCACTCCCCCCCCTCTCAATAATTTTTCTTCCAACAAGTCTCCCATGATACTCATCAATTAGTATGGTTCCTATTTCCTTATGCATACTTTCTTCTCTCTTGCTCCTTGTACATAATTTATTTTCATTTGCTTGTACATAGACTATATCCAAAAAGTAAAAAAAAATTATAACATTCTAAAACACAAAAACATTCTAATATTACTTATAAAACATGAAATTTATATATTGCATGCATTGATATGTTTACATTTCTTATACTTGCCAAACATTACATATGCTAGCTATCTTAATATAATCAGTTTTATCATATATATATATATATATATATATATATATATATATATATATATATATATATATGTTCCACTTTTTTTTTCACATACTTGCAAATTACTTATAGGACTCAGGGCCACCACACAAATCCAAATTTCCTATCATCTACCCACTTGGGGGCATCTTATACAAAGTTTCTATTTCCAAGTTCTATCCTTAAATTATATACATTTTAGTTTTAACATTGTTATATCTTGATATTGATCATTGCTTGACTATCACTAGTTTAGACTCAACATATTTATATCCTAGCATTTACATAGATTTTTACTACATAGTTATGCATGCTTTCATTTCTAGCTTTTCCTAGTTTAGAATTGATTGTGTTTCCTATGCTTATTCTATTTGAGGTCATTTGAATATGCCATTATTATTTAGCTCTACATCACTTCTATTCATGTATGCCTTGTAAATGTGCCCATGCCCTTTGTGTGTGCTTTTTTTATTGTGTATGTGAACATTTGAATATGTCTTTTTATGTAGCTCTAAGCCAACTTGCTTGTTGCTTATTTATGTGGACATTTTAACATGTCCTTGTATGTATTCTATTATCACATTTAGTGGCATGTTCTCATATCCCTTGTATTGGGGCCCCTTGGCCTATATTTACATGTCTCGTGTGTTTTTTATGTATGTTTTCTTGTATGAATCATGACCATGACACTTGTTTTTTATTGTTATACACACTAGTTTTCAATGCCACAAGGGATCTTATGCATCTACCCTTCCTACTTGGGTACCGTGATGGAAATCATAATCCATCCACTTAGGTAGATACATAGATTTGATGTTATACAAATTGATTACTTATATCTTGACACCATTGTGCTCTGTTATATATAACATACATCTTACACTACATACTTATGCTCAGTTTCTCTTACATTTTGATGTTATGTTTGCACATTAAATGAGATTATCATGCAGTTATCATAATGATCCAACTAACATAATTTGAAAAGCTATTTATTTTGAGGATAATTATTACATAGATAAGTAACTACCCTAAAAAAGGGTGCATTCACATGGGTTTGTCATAGAGATCAAGGTCTTACATTGCATTCATAGAACATTTTCAGCACACAAGTTTAGTTTTAAGAAATCAAACACAAGTAAGACACAAAATATAGGGACTCAAAAATTAGTTTAGAGAATTATATTTTAGACCAAATGAATATTAGCACTCCAAATAGGTCACTAGTGCCACATGGAACTACTATCCAAGACATGGTGCTACTCTCTAATATGCCTAATTTTAAGGTAGTTCAAATTAGCTAGAACAATACACTAAGTAAAACATAGGTTTGTACAAATACAACTATAGGTTTGATAGTTATGCTTAGATTTAACTCATATTCACACTAGTTTAGCTCATATTCATACCAGTTTATTATATTGGTAGAATCATGCATGGCATGATTGTCACCATATTCAATTCAGCTATATAGATACACTCATTATAACTCAGTCTAGAATTAGTATACCTAGATATCAGATTGGGGGCATATGCATGGAACATTGTTTCCATATGTTTTGTTAAACAAAAGTTGATTAGATGGAATGGAAAAATCCATGTCATTCTCTATTTTATATATACTTGACATCATATTATAGTTTGTAACTAGTTTCATGCCTTACTCTATCTGTAGTGGTTGGCATTCTCGAGTGGCCCAGAGATTCTTAATGTACCTGAGTGGCCATGAAGCTAACATACACAATTAGATATACCCAGTTAGACATTTTCCATCACTTTGTGCAATTCAATTTTATATGCATCTACTACACACAGGTGGGAGATGATGGAGTCATAGCCTACTTGAGTTCTTAAGCCACCCATATGAGAGGGTTAGACACACTTACAGTCTAATCCAAGTTACTCATAGGTCATGATCAATCAAGCAAGGGTGGGTAATGATGGATTCAAAATCATATTGAGTTCTTGAGCTACCCACATATGAGATTGAGAAAGCTATCAACTCAGTTGAAGTTATTTAACAATTTGATCACTATGTATACGTACACACACATATGTTGTCACCAGGTTCATGCATTAGTTTACATACCCAATGAGGTGTATTCTTTCCTTTCCTCTTTCCTATATCTTTACTCCACTTTACTTAGTTACTTCATTTATCATAGTCTTTTAAATTTGATATCTCTTAATTAAGGATTGATATTGGCACGTTTCATTGTAGGTCATGATTTAGATCATGATTTTTATACATAGACCCAACTTCACATACTCAGAATTAGCTATAAAGGGTTCACTTCCTAGGTAAGTCTAGGTACACTTATGTTTCCTTTATACTAGTCATTTTGCTTTGCTACATTTCTAGTATAAAGGGGGGGCAAATGTAATCACCTAAAAGTGGTACTTGGATGCTAAGAGTATCACTTGAGATAACCTATTACTAGATTAGACCCAGACATATCGCAAAGCCTTTATCACTCTTTTCCAACCATTATGTGAATCATATATGTCCTTAATTAGCTAAAACATAGTCTCATACCTTCATTTCCTTATCTTGGCCCTTCATGCCCAACATTCTACCAATTGGACACTAGTGCCACATTATAGACACTAAATCCACATGGTGTTAGTGTCCCCAACATGGTGCTAGTGTCCCTTGCCCTAAATTTCCCAAATAGATATATTTTTAAATGTATGACCCTCCTAAGGTTGGCCTAAGCACATTTTATTATCTGCACAATCTATAGAACACTATAAATACAAGACTATTAGACCTATATCTAGGGGATGTAAAATAGATGAAAAAAGCCTATTCAAACAAGAAACAAGTTGAGAAAAATTAAGGTTATTAATCCCTATTCTTCTCTATTATTGTATACTACCATATATAGCTACCCTAAGCCATGATTTCAAATATTTGCAATCTCAAGAACACTTAAGGCATTTAAGAACACTATCATTATAACATTCACTTGCACTTGCACCAAGCACTAGGTGGGAGAACTACATCAGGCTTGATCTCTTTTTAGGGTATTAGTATGTAGTCAACTCTCTTCAGAATAGGGTGTTGAAGATGTCCATCGTATCCTACCAATGAACACATAATTTATCTCATGTTATAATTGTAAGGAGGATTAGGGTTTGTAACATAAATCAACTACTATAGGCATAATACAAAGTTTCAAATTTCATGCAAGCAAGAACAAAACCCATAAACATAGGCACAAGTACTCCAAAATTTAGGAGTCGTCCTGCACAAATCACACTAGTGCCATTTTTAGGACACTAGATCCACATAGCACTATTTTCCAAGTGGGGTGCTACTATTTAGGAGATAATCTGACTCAAGGATCCTATTGATGACACTTAGACCTGTTTATAACCTATTTTTTAGCACTTAGATATTCTATGACATGTGTTTTCCAAATAAGTCTCTATTTGTAAATATTTTTTTACTATTTTTATAAAGTAAAATCAAGTTAAATTCTATAATAAATTAATGTTTATTTATTGTAGATTATGTCACTAATTTAGACAACTCAACCCTTTAATCTAACATATTATTTACACTAGTAAAACTCTAAAAGGTTAAAAGGAAATTATAAAATTGGTAGAAGGGTTTGAGATTGGTATAAAATATGTCTTGAAAATTTGAATATGTTCCTTTTTTAGGTAAAAATGGAGATAGGTATGATTTTTTCCTCCCACAATTGATTATGTCTTTTATTTTTTTCATTTTTGTAACTATCTGGGTACGTGTATTGACTGATGTTGATCCTAAATCTACCTTCACTTTGCTGATTTGGTGAGTAAAATTAATTTAATTAATTATTCTTTGATATTTGAAATATAATTAAATGTATGAATAAATTGGTATATTCAAGTTATTTAGCTCACGAAGCTTCTTGAGGATTTTCAACTATAAATTCTAGATGCTTGGAATCAATGATCTATGTATCTCTCATACATGTGAGCAAATCCAAACCTAATGAGTGAAAGGAATTCACCTCCTTTCACTAGATAATCAAATTCAACTTTATTATTTTCTATAAAATTATTTAGTCACAAGACTTAGAATTGGTGTAGATGCATTATAGGCTCAATGTGCAGGATCCTTAACAAGTTTAGAATGAATTTTATCAATGTGAAGTTAAATAGTGTTTATTCAAATGGAGAGAAGAGGATATCTTCACTTGGATTTTTATGGTTAAATGGATTAGAATATATTTTTAAATCTAGGGCTCTCTAGGATACTTTGAAAATATGTTGAATATAGGAAACACAGATAAGCCAAAATCATGGCATGGGAAATCAATTCAAAGAGGAATGGACCCATAAAATTAAGAGATAAATAATCATCAAATGATGTATTATATCTAGGACATAATTGACATAGTAATGATTATGTGCCAAAGGGAGGCTTAGAACAAATATTACTTTGAATAAATAATGGACGACTGAGATCCTAAAGCTGAAAGCTGAAAGATCTAAGGTGTATCTAAGAAAATATAAATGAATCAAGGCTAATGAGACTTTAATGATGGCTGAAGGTGTTCAAAATAATATAAATTTACATAACTATACTAAGTTTGGAAATGCATGACAAAGATACAATGAAAAAGGGTGTTGTGCCAAAATCACGTTTCTATCCATGGAATGCTTAAAGAAGTTATGGCCAAAACCTATAGATGATAATTAAAGTTAATACTAAATATAATAATGTACTAAAATTCAAAAGGAGGAAAGATTCTACATTATAAAAAATTTAAACTCTTGTGACTTTAAAAAAAGTATATGAAATCCCCTCTCCTTGCAATCTACAAGAGCATTCAAACTGTCACTAAGGGTTCTTGAACGAGATTCAATGCTCATGTGTCTAGAGTGTGAATATGAGTATTTGGAAACATAAAAAATATATATTTATAAGTATATTAATGTATATACAAATTAATAATAAATAAAATTTTGAAATCATTGAGTAAAAATAAAAAGTAGGAATGAATACACCTAGTTGTATTTGAATTCTGCCACCTTATCTAGAAACCATGTCATCTATGAATGAACATCTCATTGATGAGACCAAGAAAAGTGTGTCTTAAATATCTCTAGTGTACACACGTAAAAATGTATAAGAAATTATAGAATGCCTTGTAACTTTTTGTGAACACAATTAACATGTGAGAGTATGATAAAAGAACAAAGGATAAAACCTAGTTTATTTTATATAGTGATCTTATTTATAACAAATCTAGACAATGATAATAAATGAAAGTACACACACACACACACACACAATAAGACATTAAATATAAAGGATGATTCTCTAAGGAGACAATAAACTACTTGGAAGTTCATATGCTTAACCAAGAGACTCCTTTCTCTCTCTCAATCTACATGGAAGGTTGACGCAAAAGTATGGAAGCTCCTCAAAAAAATTGAAAGAAACATGAAAAAGGAGAGAATGAAAAATCAATTAGAAATCATATGTATGGGAGGAAAAATAAAAATATTTATATGAAATTATATAGTATAATCCCCTAATTATGATTGGTAAAAATTTAGGCATCTCTTATTGGTTGATCAAAAGGGAAAATTGTATTGGCTAAGGAAAAAATAATCCTAATTTATTATCTCTAAAGCTAGATAATATGAAATATCTAAACTATAGGTTACATAACTAACATAAGTAGACTAGAATCTAAGTGTGATCAAATTTTAATATAAAAACACCCCCTTAAGTGGAAGCTAGGGAATATAAAAAAGAATTCAAGTCTCAAACTCAAATATGGGTCTTGGAAACTGTAATGATCATTTTATTATATTCTTCCATGTGATTACTCTTTAGCTCACTATGCCATATATTTGAATTATCAATGAAAAACATGTTTAGAAATGATATTTAAGAGAGAACACTACTATTTTATCATTTAATTAATCCTTATGTGGCAAAAGTATGACATTTATATGGAAATAGTATCATAACTACTCATTCTCCCAAAAAACATTGGCCTGGATGCAACTTAGTAATTTATGTCCATTGGATACATGTGAGGGTTTTAAATAATCATATGATACTCTATTTCCTAGTTGTTGACTATATACACCTAATATTTTCACTTTATCACTTTAATATTGCATTGTCTTACAGTGGATTTTTAATGCATCAATTTCTATTAGTGCACACCTTAAAGTGTGCACCAAGAATGGGGTGGAATCAATTTGTGGTACTTTGTGATATATGTTTTTATAATATTTTATCATACCATCACTAATATCACAATTTGAACTCCTTTGAGTCTATATTCATATTTTTCTTTTGTCTACTTTTGTCTAGATTTGTTAGCTTCCCTATATCCTACAATATCAGCATGACCAACACCATTTATTTCATACTTTTGTCCTTCTTGTAAAGTACCATCCAACCTCATATAGTTATAAGTCTATATTCTAACATTTATATTTTATCGATTTGATTGATATAATAGTATTATATCCAATATCTTCCAATGATATGGGCTTGGCTAATACTGTCAAATTAGAGTTTAGGGTTAGTTTTGCGTATTTTGTGTGTGTGTGTGGGGGGGGGGGGTCATATTTCATTTCTATAAGATATTTCACATCCATACACTCTACTTATAAGGTTATAAACCCTCTACTCTTTTAAATACTCCTTAGGGTAGAAATGTGAGTGCAAGCAGAGTGTATGGATGTGAAATTTCTTATAAAAATGAAATATGACCCATATATATGCATACATACATACACACACACACACACACACACACACACACACACACACACACACACACACACACACACACACACACACACACACACACACACACACACACACACACACACACATATATATGTATGTATGTATGTATGTATGTATGTATATATATGGGTCATATTTCATTTCTATAATAAATCTCACATCCATACACTCTGCTTGCACTCACATTTCTACTCGAAGGAGTATTTCAAAGAGTAGAGGGTTTATAACCTTATCTTGAAGGTCTTGTCGTGTAGTGTTATTGAATCTCAATAGGAGAGATCATCTAAAAATTTGAGTTTTTAAACATACAACATCTCTTATAAAGATCCACATGATCCTAAGGGGGATATTTAAGCATCGACATGTCCACCCCAAGTTAAGTATTTCAATCTGTATACTCTTTATTTTACTTGCTTAGTAGATTAATGTTGATTATTTATTTATGGATGTATGTGTGTATCCTTGCTTAGGATCATCCTTATAAATAATAAGTTGGTATAGATATATGGTTATTTAGGATTTCCATTTATCACTTTCAGTTGTATAGACCCTTATTGGTTGAAAATTAATCCTTACCCCATTTACAATTACATACCCATCATTTAATTTATTTATACCCATTTGTAAGCATTTACTTTACTTTCATCTTTACAATCATAGTTACAATATATTGTGTTGGAGGTATGTTGTCATTGATGTCAAAAGGATGATGTAATGTATTGATGTCAAAGGTAATGATAAAGTGGTGATGTCATAATGATGATGAGGTTGAGCATGAAGTTATGCAAGGCAATTTTGGATGCATATGAGATAAGAGACCCTATGGGATGTTATGAGTGCTTAGAATGCTTATGGAAGTGAACAAAATTCATCAGAATAGTCATATGAATGTCTAAGATCAATTAGTCATCTTGATAGATAAATATAAATAATTAGCTTGATGACATCATATTTCAAACATGTGAAGGTTTCAAGAGCAATTTGATACATAGATGGATTCTCCTATGAAATTCAATCATGTGGTTCAAATTTTAGGTCTAGACATGGTGTGTAGAAAAAGTTATAAAGGTTAAAAGTTGGCTTCTTAGGTAGAGTTAACTAAGTTCCCATACTTAGCCAAATTTTTGATATCGAATATCTATGGTGAGCATTTAATCTTCATGATAAATATTCAACGGTGAACATCTAAACATATAGATGAAGATCCAATAATGAGTGAGTGATTAGGTAGATAAAGATCTAATGGTGAGTGTTAAACTTGTCAGATAGTGATCAATACTGAGAGTGAATTCAATAAGTCAAAGATCTTGAGAATGAATGTGATGAAGAAATGTCTCACAATCATGAAGATCTAGCAAGCAGATCATCAATACATGTTTGATCAAGAAGATCAAAGATCGATAGAGCACATTCAACCATGAATAAAAAGATAAATGATGTGTATTAATTCAATAATTCAATAGAGTGATCAAAAGGCATGCAAGGCTACCAAGTGGTGAAAAATCATTGAAGACTGATTGTAGGGTGTATAGAAGGCACATGGGGTTACCAAGTGGCACAATCTCAAAAGTAAAGATCAAATATCAATAGTGAAAGATGAAAGTTAAAGCTAGGAAAATATTGAGGAGATCAACAGAGTGTATTTGATCAATTTTTTAGGGAGCACAAGATAAAGATGAGTCTCAGATGATTTTGCATTAACCAGTGACTGTTGGTATTTAAATTTAACAAAGTAAGAACTAGTTTGTAGTATTTTACAAATATCTTTTGATCTAGGATGAACTTATTATTGGTGTAAAACTAAAAGTTGAAGATGACTTTAAGGCACATATATATAAGTTGATTATAAGATTTAACTATTTTTAAAGTTATATATACTGAGCTCCAAAGTTGACCTAATGTTTGACCATGTTTTGTAAGTGAACTGAGAAGGATATTTGAGTTATTATTGATAGTATTTAGATATTTCAAGATGAAATAATTATTGGACAGTGTTGTATCCTAAATGAGAACCATCTATGAATATTTTAGATGTTTTATCAATCCATATTCAATATGAACAAATGTCTAAAATTTGACTGTGTTTGTTGGAGGCTACAAATAATTTGAGTGACCACTTTGCAGAAGTGAGTTGGAAGAGTTCTGAGTAGAGTTGAAGAAGAAAATGCATATGGAGATGTTGTATAAGTCTCAAAGGATTATAATAAGGAATTTTTTGTCATGTTATGCCCTTGATTAGATATGGAGACTCAAAATAGCTTGACTAAATTTTGACTGTATATGACTAGTCTAAGTGGTAATGTTGAGAGAGTTATTTTGAGTGATTAGAGCCTATGTTGAAGTATCTAAATAACATGAAGGAATTTCATAGGTCCTTAAGGTTTCACCCATGTGATATAATCATATTTCTATGTGAAATATTTGAGTAGTTTCTTCTTAAGTTTGAGACTGTGTTTTTTTGTGTTTGAAGGCCTAAAGAGCGAGGACACCTAATTGGTAGGTTCAAGTGTTGAGTTAGTGTTCCAAGTGGCATGGACCCATATGAGAGTGAGAAAGGGGATATCAGAGATAGGCTTGATGTGTTAAAAGCATTGGTAAAAGATGAAGGTGGTCCAAGTAGTCTCACATGTAATGTGTGAGTATGAAGGCATGATTGTTTTAGGTCTCACCAAGACCTAATTGTGGTTTGGGGATAATGAGGTAATGATCAGCCTATGAAGAGTATGGTTATCACATGTAACATGTGTATGGAACTATGTTAAGAGTGGTTAAGATATGTAAATCATATTGGTTGACCAATATGGGTTAAATGAAGAGAGTGGTATAAGTACAAGGTATAATTGGACTAATTATGCTAGTTGAGGAAGTATGGAGTTAGTCAAAGTAGAGAACCTTTGAAAGAGAAGGTACAAGTTAGTGAGGAACATTAGAGAGAAAATAGGATCATTCATGTTTATCTAATCAAGCTGATGCAAGTGGATACATAGGTCATTGGACTTAATGAGCCTAGAAGAGGCAGATTGAGAGAGTGAGCCCTTGAGACTATTTGGGTGAAAGAGTGAAGATGAAGAGTGAAATAAAATGTGATGATCATCAATTTAAGAGTATAAAAAAGTTTTCAAGATGATCTATTCAAGGTAGCTATATGGGTGCTTAGTTGTCTATGGGGTTGGTTCCTCCTTGTAAGGTGAAACTTGCTAAAAGGTCTACTTATTACAGTTACTCAGTTAGATAGGGGAAGTAGCTCCTTATGGGATTGGTGTCTCATTAAATTAAGGGATGGGTGTTCCTTGATCAGTTGGTGCTGGTCTAAATTGGATCTTGTCATTATAGGACCATAGTCCATTTTTTAAGGTTCATTCATTTTTATCCCCTAAGAGGGTTTCCCACATATGTCACGTGTTATGTACTTGATCTTGCTATATATTATTTGTTCATTATAATGGTTAATTTTTATGCTTCATGATTGTATGTGCTAAATGATTAAGAGTTTGGAACTATGATTAGATTATCTAGCATCACTAATTCACCCCTCACTCTCAGTGATTGTACCTCTAATAATTGGTATCAGAGCAGGACCTTTTGTGCAAGTTTAACCACTTGAAGGTGATCCAAGGTACAATATGGCTAAAAGGGAAAGTTGTTCAAAATAAAATGATATCATGTGTGATGATTAATTTTACCATCACAATGGAGAATAAGAAGTGTTCTATGACAATGAGGAAGAAGAAGTTGATTTAGAAGATATGCTCATGGGTACACTTGGTTAACTAAAGGAGAAAAAAAAGAAGAATAATAAAGTGAGGAATATGATCAAAGGTCTTGAAGCACAAGTCAATTTTTTGAGGGAAGTTTGTTAGGCAGGTTTGAGAGAGAGGAAAATAATAATCAAGAAAATATCAACTCTATTGAAAAAAAATCATATAGATTGAAGGATAAAATGGATAAAGAAGCTAAGGAGGATAATAAAACCATCAAATATTTCATAATTCATTTAGAGGATGCAAGTTCAAGCATGAGAGATAAAGAAGTTGAATATGTTCAATTGAAGACTGATCTTGTTTCTCTACAAGATGAGTATGAAAATTTCATAATCAAAATAGGTAATATTGAATAAGAACAAAAAAGATCAGAATAAGACAAAGAGAATGGTAGCATGAAGGACAAAAAATTAGATTAGGTTAAGAGCAAAAAGAAGAAGCCAATTAAATAGCCAAATGCTTCAACATATGTCAAATATTTTATGGGCCATTGTTTTGTTTATCATCTTGTTGGTCATAGGGTAAATGACTATGTAAAAAGAAGTAATTAGTTAAATGAATATCACTAACATAGTTAAGAAAAATGTATGGAAGACATTATTTTCTATAGTTATCATAGAGTAGGTCACATTGCTAGGTTTTGCAAGCTAAGACCATTTCATCAAGATAAGTTCAATCAGGCTCATAAAGTGCAAAAAAGAAGACCAAATAGAGGGTGTAAGAGAAGAAGAAATCAATTAAAGGAATATCACAATCATCATCAAGTAAAAGGTATGAATGATCTTGTTTGTTTCAAATGTCATAAATTTGGTCACATCACTAGATATTGCAAGAATAGGTTGAATGAGTTCTCAAAGCAAAATAATGTGTATGGAGCTCTTAATTACAAGGAAGAGGTCACACATGGTTATGGAGACCTAAGTTTATTAGGAAAGATTAGACTGAGAACATATATTATTTTTTTGCTATTGTAGACATGAAGGAAAGATAAGAACATTTATTTTCAATATTTATTGACAAATTTCAAGCAAAGAATGAATTCAAGCATCCATTCAAAGTCAATTGGATGATGAAGCAAGTCTGAAAGTCAAATAAATGTATGGAGATATGGGAGTCTACTAAGTTTTGGGACTTTTAGTCTCTCTATGTCAAAGGGGTGTCTCTATCTAGGCTTCAAGGAAACACTTGTCATCAAGAGGAAGCATGGTAGATGTTATTTGAAATTTTTGATTGATGTTTTAGGACAACAAAGGTCATGATAATATGTGTTGGCTTACTATGAAAAGACATGAAGAAGTTTACTGATCTGAAGGATGATCTAGTTAGTCAAATGGTGAAGAATGAAGCTATGTGTGTAAGGTTTGTAGGTAGGGAATGGAAGTCTCTAGGTGTATAATCAAGGATGGTGATTTGTAAAAATGTTATATTTTCATAGAAAGGTGTGTTGATCTTATTCTAGAGTGTTTAGTTTTTTTTGGTTTTGAACGTAAGAACTTGTCAATTTATGTTGCTTAAATTGATTAGTCAAAATGATGAAGACCGAAGGCAAAGTTGATATGGAGTATGAAGAGAATGTGTCATCATATTTTTGATATCATTAATATGGTATCAAATTTATATACATGTCAAGTTATGTATGCCATGGAGTTCATAGTTTTTTGAAGATATGAGATATATTTGTGTTTCTATAAGATCATTGACTGTGTGTGGACAATGTTTGAAAAAGTTATTTTTTAGACCCAAAGGAGACCTATTGAAGATGTCATAGAGTAAGGAGTTAGGGGGAGCTAACTAGCTAAAATGGCTTGAAGAGATGTACATGATGTGAGGGGGAGCATATGTGAGATGCCTTAGTCATGGTAGAGATATGAAGATGTTTATTACAGTTGTAATTTCAAGCATATTTGGATGATGACCTTATCAAATCAAGTCATGTGTTTTTGATAATGTATTTAATTATCATACATGGATAAAGGGATCTTGTGTGTTTTGTAGATGAATAGGTCCAAGGATTAGAGAATCCCAAATTTAGATCGGTGTATGTCAAAAGGGGAGCAATTGATTCATATGCATGAAAGTATGTAAGTATCCTGAGCACTTAAAAGTATATTTCAATACATACATGATGATAAGGGTAGCTTGGTGGTTGTTTAGTCCACTTTGTCATTAATGGTAAAGGGGGATAAATAAAATAAGAGGTTCCCATCAATGACAAAGGGAGAGATTGTTGGATGTATGTTGTCATTGATGTCAAAAGGATGATGTCATGTATTAATGTCAAAGGTGATGACAAAATAGTCATGTCATAATGATGATAAGGTTGAGCATAAAGTTGTGCAAGGTAGGTTTAGATGAATATGAGATAATAGACCCTATGGGATGTTGAGTGCTTAGAGTGCTTATGGAAGTGAATATAATTCATCAGAATAGTCATATGAATGTCTAAGCTCAAGTAGTCATCTTGACAGATAAAGTTGAGTAAGCAATTTGATGACATCATATTTCACATATGTGAAGGTTTCAAGAGTGGTTTAATACATGGATGGATTCCCCTTTGAAAGTTAATAATGTGGTTTAAATTTTAGGTCTGGACATGGTGCGTAGAAAAATTTATTAAGGTGAAAATTTGGATTCTCAGGTAGAGTTAACTAAGTTCCCATACTTATCCAAATTTGTGATATCGAATATCTATGGTGAGCATTTAATCTTCATGATAAATATCCAATGGAAAGCACCTAAACTGATAGATGACGATCTAATAATGAGTGAGTGATCAAGTAGATAAATATATATAGAGATTTATTAATCTAATGATCTAATGGTGAGCATTAAATTTGTCAGATAGTGATCAATGGTGGGAGCAAAATAAATAAGTTAAAGATCCTAAAAATAAACATGATGAAGACGTGTCACAATAATGGAGATATAAAAATTAGATCAATGGTGCATGTTTTATAAAGTAGATTGAATATTGATGGAGTGTTTTCAACCATGTAGAGAAAGATCAGCAGTGTGTATTAAGTCAATAAGTTAATAGAATGCTTAGAAGGCACACGGGGCTGCCAAGTGGCATGATCTCTAAAGTCAAGATCAAAGATCAATGGTGAGCGATGAGAGATAAGTTTAGAAAAATATTGAGGAGATAAAGAGAGCATATTTGATCAAGATTTTAGGGAGCATGAGATAAAGACAAGTGTCAGATGATTTTGCATCAACCAATGACCGTTGGTATTTGAATTTAACAAAGGAAAAACTAGTCTGTAGTATTTTATGCATATTTTTTGATCTAAAAAAAAATTGTTGGTGTGAAAAAAAGTTTAAAATGACATTAAGGTGCATCTAAAAAAATTTATTAAAAGATTTAAATGTTTGTATAGTTACAAATATTGATCTCCAAAGTTGACTGAAGGTTTGACCATGTTTTGTAAGTGATCAGAGAAGGATAGTTAAGTTATTATTGATGGTATTTTGACATTTAAAGATGAAATAACTATTGGAGAGTGTTATATACTCAATGAGAACCATATATGAGGATTTTGAAGGTTTGATCAATCCATATTTAGTATGAACGAATGTCTAAAAGTTGATTGTGTTTGTTGGAGGCTACAAATAGTTTAAGTGACCACTTTACAGAAGTGAGTTGGAAGAGTTCAAATCAGAATTGAAGAAGAAAATGTATATGGAGATGTTATATAAGTCTCAAAGGATTATAAGAAGGCATTGGTTGTCATGATATGCCCTTGATCAAATATGGAGAGTTAAAAAAGCTTGACTATATTTTGATTGTATATGACCAGTCTGAGTGGTCATTTTAAGAGAGTTGTTTTGAATGCTTAGATCATGTGTTGAAGTATATAAATCACATGAAGGAATTTTATATGTCCTAAAGGTTTTACCCATGTGATATAATCATATGTCTATGTGAAATATTTTAGTGGTTACTTTAGAATATTGAGATTGTGTTTTTTGTGTATGAAGGCCTAAAGAATGAGTAGGCCTAATTGGTAGGTTCAATTATTGAGTTGGAGTTATAAATGGCATGGAACCATATGAGAGTGAGAAACGGGATTTTTATATTGGTTTTATGTGTTTGAATCATTGTTAAAGGATGAAGGTGATCTAAGTAGTCTCACATGTAATGTGTAAGTATAAAAGCCTAATTGTTCTAGGTCTCACCAAGACCTAGTGGTGGTTTGGGGCTAATGAGGTAATGATCAACCTATGAAGAGTGTGGTTATCACATGTAATGTGTGTACATACCTATGTTAAGTGTGGTTCAAATATGTAAAGCATATTGACTGATCAAGATGGGTTAAATGAAGAGAGTGGTATAAGTACAAGGTCCGATTGGACTAATTGTGATAGTTAAAGAAGTGTGGAGTTAGGTAAAGTAGATAACCTTTGAAAGAGAAGGTATAGGTTAATGAGGACCATCAGAGAGAAAAAATGATTAATCGTGTTTATTTAATCAAGCTGATGTAGGTGGATATATAGGTCATTAGACCTAATGAGCCTAGAAGAGGCAGATTGAGTGAATGAGCCCTTGAGACTGTTTGGATGAAAGAGTGAAGGTGAAGAGTACAAAAAAAGGTGGTCATCATTAGTTGAAGAATAACAACAAGTGTTCAAGATGATCTATTCAAGGTAGCTGGGTGGGTGCTTAGTTTCTTATGGGTTGGTTCCTACTTGCAAGGTAAAACTTACTAAAAGGTCTAGTTGTTGTGGGTACTCAACTAGACAAGGGTAGTAGCTCCTTGTGGGATTGGTATCTGACTAAATTAAGGTATGGGTGTTCCTTGATCAGTTGGTGTTAGTCTAAATTAGATATTTTCATTATAAGATTGTAGTTTATCTTTTAGGGTTTAGTGGGTTTTATCCCCCAAGAGGGTTTTTTATATATTGTTAGGATGTGAAGTCATTAATCATAGGCACTATCTATCATAACTATTCATGGTGATGTGGCTAGGTCATGACTTGGCATGACTCATGGTGGGTGGTATGGCCCATAGAGCATCTTTGAAAGTCAAAAGAGAAGGTGAGTGAAAGTGGGATGCATTTTTCCACTAAAGTCGCATGGGTTGGTTTTTAGAAATCATGTGAGGACATAATGATAGTGGATCACATGTTTCTATTTTGGCATGTGCTTATGGGATACATTTGTCTATTGATAAGGTTAAAAGTGGGAATATTTTGACTCACACATGTGTGAAAATGGAAAGTGGGAGATAAGGATCACTATGCAAGATTGAGGTCAAATGTGGAGTGGGATGTAGCACATGGGAGAACACATAGGTGTGCATATGGAGTGGTCAAGTGGGCATGATGAGATGCCATTCAAAGGCTTAATTTTGCACATGGGGGAACAATATTACCTATTATTGAATAGTGTTCCCACATGGAGTTTGGCATAATTTTCTCCTCTCTCTCTTATTTCTCTCTATGTTGTAAATGTTATCTAATATCATGAGCTCTCCTTTATAAAATTATCCAATTAGTGGATCCATGCAAGCCTTGGGCTTTCATGATTGGAGGTTGGATCTTTTAAGCTAGAATATACTTGATTCACAACCTAAATGCTTCAGGTGGAAGCATTGATTTCTTTGTATGGAAGCACTGAAGGATTTGTTATGGAGGAACTATTGTAAAACAGAGTTTGATGTTGTGTTTTAATGAAGTTTAGAATCTACCATTTTTCCCATGGTTTTGCCTTGCACATTGTAAGCTTTCCATGTAATCTTTGTGTCATGTGTCCTCTTGTTTGTGTTTTTTATTTTTAGATTTTTTTGAATTTTATTTCCTTGCACAGTAGGAACTTAATTCCTAACATCTGATATCAGATCTATGGTGAAAAACTCCATGTGTGTGAGTGTTTTTTGTTATTGGTTGGTTGTGTGCAAGGTGAAGCTACTGTGACAAGAGGAGAGACTTGGGGATTAATGATTTTATTTTTTTGTTTTTGGAAGGTATCTCTTTATGGAGTATAGGTGGAAGATCTCTTGATGAATATCATGATCTCTTCATGTTGATGAGGAGAAGCCCATAAGAGAGTTGAAAGAGAAAGATGACAAAGCTTTTCCAGACATGTTAGCAGCTAACACAGTGTTACTGATGGTGGAGCAACTTTAGAGCTTGAGGAGCAAGATGGACTCCTTTTGGAGGAGGTGGAGATAAGGCATGACCTTGTAGTTCTTAGAAACAAATAGAAGGGGTTTTGAGTGGTATCCTACTAACCACAGTTGTTAGCTGAGATGTTGAAAACAAAGAAAAATCCATGTAAAAGGAGGTATAGACAAGCTTGAAGATGTACCTATTTTTTGAAGTAGCTAAGGAAGAGGAAGATGAAGATACATATGAACAAGTGAGACCTAGTGTTTCTAACAAGAGAAGGCCAATGTTAACCATTAGCCTCAAGTTACTAGAGTGTTGTGTATATAGTTGTGGTAATTAGTCAGGCAAACTGATGCATGGACTAACATTGTAGGCATATGAGTTGGCGTTTGGAAAAATTTGGTAGAGCACGGTATATTTTAGATGCTAGCTCAAAAACTTGATAGGTGAAATGATGCATCAAGTAGCATGATGACTTCCCTAGATCTGTGATTGGTCCACTTCTATCTTGATGAGAGTTGATAGCTATGTGAAGTCTGGTTTTGACTTCGATGAGATCTTCTCTCCTCACTACTATAAAGAGTGTTGTGTGCACTAGTTATTGTTCAGAGATGGAGCAACATTATTCCTACATGGTGATCTCTCTTAGGGAGAGATAAAGACAAAGTTGAGGCAAAGGTGTTGTTGGTTTGCACTAAAATCACTATATGGGTTGGTGATAGAATCGCCCATGTAGTACAAGAATTTTAGTGCTTTCATGGGAGAGCCAAAGCGGATAGTAGATGTTATTATTATGTGGTGTGACCTTTTGGATGTAGACCCCAATATGATCACTATTTTGATGGCTTAGTTGGAGCACATGAGATGAAGGTGGTATGGTGGAGCAAACCAAGGATGGTGATGCACAAGGATGAGAAATCAAGGAAGTACCCCACTTCTACATTTTGATTGTCTTTCCAAGAGTGTTCAAGAGGAGGAGAAGACATGTTGGTGTCCTGTGTATTAGATTCATTAGGAGTAAAAAAGTTTCATAATGTTATGGTGAGCACTAGATCAGATATTCCTAATTAGTGGGAGTTATGATTGGTTCATGGCAAAATGTTGATTGGAGAATTGGTCTGTGGTATGGAGAAGTGATTAGTCACTTCAATGTTGCAATTTTCTATTATGAAGTAGATGTTGATAGAGCCGATCAAGACAAAGAAGTTTTAGTAGTGTAAGAAAACTTCTACTAGGTTTGTGTCATGATAGTAGAGGGTATTGGATGAGCAGCTGGTTGATGAATATGTAGGTGTGGTAAATGCCTATGTATATTGACTTCAAGTGGAAGAATGTTAGGATGTGAAGTCACTATTCATGAATCACTATTCACAAGCACTATTCATGGTGATGTGGCCTGGTGGTGATGTGGATGGTTAGTAATGTGGCTAGGTGATGACTTGACATGACCCACAGTGGGTGGTATGGCCAATGGATCAGCTTTGAAAGTCAAAACAAGAGGTGAGAGAAAGTGGGATGCATTTCTCCACTAAAGTCAGATGGGTTGGTTTATGGAAATCATGTGAGGACATAATGATAGTAGATCACATGTTTCTACTTTAGCATGTGCTTGTAGGATGTAATTGTCTGTTGGTGAGGTCAAAAGTGAGAATATTTTGACTCACACATGTGTGCACATGGAAAGTGGGAGATGAGGATCACTATGCAAGATTGAGGTCACATATGGAGTGGGATGTAGCACATGGGTGTGCACATGGAGTGGTCAAGTGGGTATGATGAGATTTCATTCAAAGGCTTGATTTTCTACATGGAGGGGACAAGATTCCTTATTACTAAATAGTGCCCCCACATGGAGTATGGTGCAATTTTCTCCTTTATCTCTTATTTCTCTCTATGTTATAAATTTTTTTTAATAGCATGAGCTCTCCTTTGTACATTTATCCAATTAGTGGATCCATGCAAGCCTTAGGATTTCATGCTTGGGGGTTGGATCCTTTAGGTTAGATTATATTTCATTCACAACCTAAATTTTTCAAGTGGAAGCATTGAGTAATTTATATGGAAGCATTGAAGGAGTTGCTATGGAGTAGTTGTTGTAGAAGAGAGTTGGATGTTGTGTATTAATGAAGTATGGAAGCTACCATTTTGCCTATGGTTTTTCCTTGCAGATTGCAAGGTTTCCACATAATATTTGTGTAATGTTTCCTCTTGTTTGTGTTTATTATTTGTATCTTGTTTCTGCATTTTATTTCCTTGCACAGTAGGAACTTAATTCCTAACATATATGTCATGTGTTATGTGCTTGATCTTGATATATCATCTTTATTCATTGCAATGGTTAATTTGTATGATTCATGATTGTATGTGCTAAATGATTAAGATTTTGGAACTGGAATTGTATTATCTAGCATCACTAATTCACCCCCCTCTTAGTGATTGTACCTCTAACATATTATTGTTTGCACAACACACCTTAATTCTTCTAAGAATCAAGGAACCTCTTTTTTTGACCTTTTGCTTACTCCCACATGTGCTCATGATTCATGGGTCTAAAAAATACAACTTACCTTGGTGGTCCATGCTGATTTACATTCCAAACCATGGCTAAAAACCACCACCATTGAAAAGGGCACATCTGTGCAGGTTAAATTTATATTTTACACTCAGTGTAAAAGTAGAGTTATGACCTAATTTGTATTTGAATCTTGGCTCTCTCAACTCTCTCAACTCTCTTAGCCTTCTCTAGGGGGTCATTTTGACTTGTATGCCCTTTTGTCTCTTGAAACTTGCCCCATTGTGAAGACCAATCCTAAATGGTCAAATTTGATATATAACACTTGGTCCCAAATCAAAGTTATGCTACACTTCCAATTGCATGGTATTCTTGCCTATCAACTCTCTTAGCTTCCTACAACTACTTTTGGGGGTCATTTTGAGTTATGTTGTTGTTGGGCCTCTAGGCCCTATTCCATCCTCTCCATCTTGTTCGTACCGATAAGTTACATATTTTTCTCATTGAGTGGAACTACTTTCTGATAGCACTTATCCCACTTATAGGGTCACCCAAATAGGTTTGCTCTATCTAGTCTTCTCGAGTTCCATGCCATTTCATCCTCTGAAACTCACTCCATCATGTTCATTGGGATATTTTGGATAAGTTTATGTTTTACACTTCACTTCAAAGTGTTATCTTGGCCTCTATTTTATCCTTGTAATATTTGACTAATATTTGGATTCATCAAGGGAAAATACTCGTAAAATTTCCTATTTAGGTCTTCAGTGTCAAAAATTTCCCCTCATAGTTCTAGTCAAAGTTTTCAGTATCACTTTATAATTTTTGGAATTTTGTTTAGGCTAATAGACCTAACCGGGCTTCCAAAGCTTGATTACAACATGAACTATTGAACACCAAGTCTTGAGTAGGTCAAGCCAAGCAAAAGACAATGCATTTCAGGATTTTAAGCCTATAAACCTTTGATTGGAATGTGGTCGAGGCCATTACAAACACCATTATAACAAGGAAAATCTAATACTATGTAGGTTTTTAGCCCTGCCCATACCCCAATTAGCAAAGGCACATGCAAATTGATATTTCTCGCCTAGTTTGATCCAACACTATTCAGGGAATTCAAGCATGGGCTTAGGAAATTAGGTGACTTGGTGGTTTCATTTTTTTATATTTGTTTTTAATTAATTTTGGTAAATATAAATTATTTTAATTAAATTTTGTTTTAATTAGATTTAAACAATCAAAATTATTTATGAAATTAAACTTAATTGAAATATAATAATTTTTCTAAAATTTATTAATTTATTATTTCTTTTTATTAATTTTTTAATAAAATTAATATTTTATCTATTTAGTTGAAAAGAGCATGTTAATGACAAATTAAAATTTTGTCGAGCACAAAATCTTAAATAGGTTTATGAGACCATTTTTTTTTAATTATCAATCTTCCTTTCACCATAATTTTTGCATTTGGGTTCCATTTTTTAAACCATTTGTATCGTCAAAATGCTAGTTTTGACACAAATGCAATTGTATCTTCACTTTTGTCTAAATATGCATGGGTTGTGATTAGTTTTCATTTGAATGTGCCATTTAACTATTCTTTCAATTAATTATCAATTTTGACTTGGTTTTTACCCTTTTTATTGTAGGAGAGAGAAAGTGGTGGGAATGAAATGTGTTGAGGACATTTTGGTAGGAAAGGAAGTCAATTAAGAATTAGAAGATGCTATAAAGTGTCCAATGAGAGCCATTTTTAAGGTTGGATTTTGGTTGCTCCAAAACACCATTGAGCTAGCTACTTTGTTTTTTTGTCTCTCGCTCTTTGCTTTCCTGTTGATTGTAATCTATACAAATACATTGTGTTACTCAAAATTTACCAGTTAAATGAAGGGGGGTTATTTTATTTAAATTTGTGTGTCAATAGTGATTAGGGTTTTATTTTCTTCTTTCTTCATTATTTCTTAGAGTCTTACATCAATGTCGTTGAATGGTTTTGCACACACTACCCACACAAGGGTTCAATTTTGTTGATAATTACACTTATGATGAATGGATTATGCCTCTTAATAATAGAATTTATTTTCTCTTTCCCTTCCTCTTTTACTTTTATTTTATCAGTTGTTAGCTTAGATTTTCATTTATAATATGTTATTAATATTTTATCTTGATTACAAGTCTTTCCATTATGTAAATGCATTATTGAATATAAATAATGGAATGAATTGATTAATATACTCCCCAAATCAACCACACAAAAAATTTAACAAATCTTGAAAGCTAATTCCACATTGTGGGCAAACCTAAAATGAATGCACATTCTATTATCACACACATCATATGAAACTCACCCAAATGAAATGATAAACAAGTAATTTCATTTTACATTGTTCAAGTACTGCAAGCCATTAAAAAAGATTTTGAAACATTTCATAGAACCAACAAAGGTCCCTTAAAATGGAATGGTCATAATTGTAGATGCCCAATTCTAGCCATAACTGGCTCTTGAATAGACTTCAGACCAAACATTGTAAATCAATCCTAAGAATCATTGAATACCCCAATTTTGGCCATGCATCATTCATAAATACTCATAATTGTGTTGAGGCATCCCTATTTTAGGTATTCTATTGTACACAATAATAACCTCTCACAGATTCATTCTCAATCACCTTGCAACCTAATAACTAGTAATTTGCCCTATGGACCCATTAAATGGGGCACTTGATCAAATCTTAAAAGAGAAAAAATGCTAATCAACATAAAACATCTAATTAAATAAGATTAAATGCTTAGTTGAATTATTTGTTTTCAATTAATGAATATCTAAAAATGGAAATTCCAAAAATCAAAATATCAAGCATTTTCATCACTACCTTTATGAGTTGTCAAGCTCTTCTAAATTATCTCAAAATATATAATTTGAGAGCCATGCCTAGTAATTGAAAATCATAATAAGAGCATGTGTAATATAGTGAATTGAAGTTGGAAGTGTTATTTGTTAGTTGTTAGTTTTCATGGAGGTATGGAGCATGATATCCATCATGGCATCTAAAAAAGCAAGATAATGCATGATGTAGATCATGGCATTGTAAATAAAGAGAAAAAAACAAGAAACAAGCACACAAGGAAAGAAGAATATAAGAGTGGCCAAGGGGCCAAGAAAACAAGGGACATGGACACATGTTACTCAAACTACAAATCAAACATATAAGGCATGTTCAAATGTCACATACACATATAGTTGAAACAAGCAAGTTGGCATGAAATCCACAATCATATAGAAGAGTACATGCAAAATGCATTGACAAATGTCTTAAGGCACACACAATACATAGAAGCAAAGGGCATTGGCAAATGTCCTAAAGCACATACAAGAGACAATACAAGAATTGAGTAATGCAAACAATCTAGCTATGTTAAGCAAGAAAAGAAAGCATGTAAGAAATTGAAAGTACAATCATATCTAAATAATCAAATCAAGAGGGAAAGTATGGAAGACATGTTAGTATAAGACTATGTATATGCTAAAAGATACACAAGTTCTATATACTAGTGAGTGTTGATAGAGTAATCTATGTAAGCTAGTAAATAATGTACATCAACATGATAACTAGAGTGTGTGGTGTAAGAATGACATAACCTGGATGGTGTAGTCATATAGAAGATGCCCTTAGTGGGTATGTAAATCAATGTATGTCTCGATGTAGAAGTAGGATGCCCCCTTAATGGGTAGAGTGAAGCAATCAAAGAGTTGGATGTCACTGTGCGCACTCAAAGGAGATCAAGTGAAGCATGGTAATGTAGATAAATTGATAAACAATAACACAGAAAAGCAGATGTAAGTCTAGCATGATAGTAGAAATGTAAAGCATGGAGGATGCATACAATCAAGATGTTTTTGTGTTTTTGAACTTATCTGAATATTTTTGTATTTTGAGTTATTTTAATGTTTTTTTAATTTTTTAAATTTGAGCTATGCACAATTAATCATAGGAAGACTATATATAAGAAATACTGAGAAACTATGTACAAGTAATTTGGAAAGAGACTATGTACAAGAATTTGAAAAATTATGTACAAGTAAGCTGGGAAGGAATGATACTAACCGATGAGTCTCATGGGAGACTCCCTATCATGGTATCTTGTATTAAACAAAAGAATCATGTGTGATTATGAAGCATAATGGAATGACTAAGAATATGACTTTGAAAATTTGGATTCATTATTGATATCTTGGAAATCATAGTAACCTATATTATTTCACTCATCATTATCATCTTGATTTTGAACCAATGGAATGCTAGTGTTGAATTTTATTGTATTTAGATCTTTTCCTTTGATAAATTATGTCTATGATTGATTTGCCTTAGGATGTTCAATAAATCCCAAACCTTGGTGACAAACATTATCAACTTCTAGAATAGTAGTGATTCCTTAAGCATGTTTGCCCAACCCTTAACCTTGAGAATCAACTGATGTAGATATTTTTGACCAAACCCATATTGTTAGGAACCTGTGGAAGCACAATTGATTACTTTTCTTATAAGCAATTAAACATGGAATTATACCAGAATGATTAAGTAACTAGAAACTTGAAACAACACAAAATATGAGAGACAATACACAATCTTGTATTAAATACTCTTCAGAAGAAAATACAATAAAGAAGATGCCACTTCTTCTTCCACCTCTAAGGCTTGCCACACCTCAAGGACTTCTTCCCTCTCTCTCTTGCTCAACCATAACCAACTCAACAACCTGAGTTGTTATCCCCTCCTTGAATGCTTCAGCTAATCTCCTTGACCTTCCACCTTGCAGATCTCCTTAACTTTGCTTTTTTGCTTCAATGCTTTACTTGCCTTAATTACAATACATGCCTCATGGGTCTTTAAATAGGATCCCATGCATACAATAATTAGACCTCTAATTACAATAATTAGAAACATAGACTCAAGACTTAAATTAGTCTTTAACATGCAAACACTCTCAGACCTCTTAAATTAGATGAGTCTAATTTTGGAAACGCATTCTGGAAACACATGCAACTACATGCACAAGCACAGGTGACCAACATCAGTTGCTGTCAGTCTGCTCTTGACCGACGTTGGCCGATCCTTGGTCCCTACCTCACTGACATCAGAAATACTACCGATGCCGGTTACTGGTTTCACTCAGTAACTCCTAGATTAGCACCCTGGTGAAGCTTTTAGCTCCACAACTTAACAATCTCCCACTTGGAGATAAATAGCTACACCTGTACAACAACCTCCACTAACCATCTCAGGCACCTCCATCTTCAAGCTCAATTTTGAAGACCAACCACCACACATCCTGTGATGCTATACATGTCATCCAAGTCCCCTGCCACATCTGAACTTTCTGACAACTCCCACTGGAGACAAAATCAACCTGTGATCTTCCATGTCTCTTATGCCAAAGAATTTTGTTGCTCTCAAATTCTTCATGACACCCATCTGAACTAACTTTACCCTTAGCTCAAAAACTCCTTATATATGTAACCCTGCAAGAAGCACACAATACAGTAAGAAGATAATGTAGCTAATATTATCCAACCTGCTAAAGAGAAATACAATGGTTAAACCTCCATTGTCCTGTAGCCTACTCAAGACCATATACTCTAGGATTCTATGTCACATGTCCATCCACTCTCTTCTCTAACTTGGGAATCCATCCCTCTATCAGTGCTTTCTTCCAGCTGACAACTCCACCAACAAACTCTTGTTTGGTTCTTCTCTAAGGACTCACACTCCTCATCCATGCCAAGCTCCCACTATTTTTAGATTCTACCTGCATTGCCTCTTCACTTCTTCCTAGTTCTTGACCATCAATAAGCAAAAAATAAAGAAGGTAAACAATGAATATGAGGTTCACATACCCTTTTAGTCCTCCCTATGGGCATTTGAGACTTCTTGAAAGCTTATTGTCTGCCCAACATCTGTTCTAGTGACCGATCTTGGCCATCTCTCAGTCTGCACCCGACCAATGTCGGTTCCCTGTACTGACCCTGACTGCCAACATCATTTCCCTGGCTAACGCTGGTGTCCCCTCTACTGACATCAGTTCCTATCTGATCAATGTTGATCTTCTCCTGCCCGACACTATCGACCTTGTTGGTCTACACATGACTGATGTCGGTACTTGCCTGATCGACGTCGATTCCATGTGATCGACATCGGTAATTGTGTGTTCCTATAAGTGATGACTTCTTTATCTATGATCTCATCTTGGATCAAAACCCTATCCATACTACCCTGCTCAAAATTATTCAGCCCCTATGACTGATCTTTGTCCATCATCTCCTCCATAAACACCAAGGCTTCCCTGTTCTTGTCAAAAGCATCAAATTTCCTTTTCCTGCAATGAACTCGATCAATTCCCTCCAAATCTGAACTCATACCCTTTGACTCAAGAATGTCCATTCCCTTCTTATTCATGTGACCAAGCCTATTAAGCCACATCTTTGAATCTATAGCTGAAGTAGATAAACCAGTAGTAGAATCAGTAATACAAGTAGATAGATAAAGAGTACCTACTTTCTTACCTCTTGATAAAACAAGTGCACCCTTGGTAACCTTCCAAGAATCCACTGTGAGGGTTACTGTGCATCCCTCATCACCCAACTTTCCTAAAGAAACCAAACTCTGCTTCAGGTTTGGGACATGCATAACCTCCTTCAACACCCATGTGTTGCCTGTCTACAATTCCAGCTGCACTTTCCCTTTGCCAACCATTTGACAAGGTGTGCCATCCCCTAAATAAAGCTCTCCAAAGTCTCCATGGACATACTCATGGAACAAATCTCTATTTGGGATTGCATGAAAAGAAGAACCAGAATTTAAAACCCATGATTCTAACTGACTATCCAAAGAAAGTATGAGAGCATCCTGTGCCACAATACCTACATCTTTTGCTTCTTCATTACCTTCATGTTGATTTCTTTATCCCTCAACCAACACTCTTTCTTTGTGTGTCCTTTCTTTCCACAAAACCAGCAGGTGATACCTCTGGATTTGGATCTCCTTCCCATCTTCGACCTTGATTTCCCTTGCTCGACCTTCTCTCTTTGCCTTCCCCTACTTTATGCACTTAGAGCATTCCCTGATGATTCACCTGTGCTTTTCCTACGTATTTCTTCATTCAAGATTACACTCACAACATCATCAACTTTTAAGATTTTAGAAGCAGATGTAGAATTACTTACTGCCATTACCAAACTATCCCAACTTTTAGGTAAAGAGCATAAAATTAAGAGAGCCTTTACTTCATCATCAAAAATAATATTGACTGAAGCTAACTGGTTTACCAAACCATGGAAATCACTAAGATGAGTATATACCGATCCACCTTCCTGCATTTGCAAAGTAAATAACTACTTCATAAGAAATACCTTATTTGAAGCTGAGGGCTTTTCATATAAATTTGCCAAAGATTTTATCAACTCTTCCATTGTCTTACATTGTGATAAGTTGGAAATCACAGACGATGCAAGGCTTAACCTTATGGATCCTAGAACCTTCTGATCAAGAACATTCCATTCTTCATCCTTCATATCTGTGGGCTTGCATGCAACCCCACCCAACGGTAAGTACAAATCTTTTTGATACAGATAATCTTCTATCTGCATCTTCCAATGTTGATAATTCTTGCCGTTAAACTTCTCCATTTGTAGCTTACTTTCTTCTACCATTGTTATACTCTCACTCAAATAGAAACCCCTGTGAATGACCTGTAATCAAACAATAACCTGCTCCCTACAACCTTAGCTCTGATACCAACTGTTAGGAACCCATGGAAGCACAATTGATTACTTTTCTTATAAGAAATTAAACATGGAATTATATCAGAATGATTAAGTAACTAGAAACTTGAAACAACATAGAATTTGAGAGACAATACACAATATTGTATTAAATACTCTTCAGAAGAAAATATAATAAAGAAGATGCCACTTCTTCTTCCACCTCTAAGGCTTGCCACACCTCAAGGACTTCTTCCCTCTCTCTCTTGCTCAACCACAACTAACTCAACAACCTGAGTTGTTATCCCCTCCTTGAATGCTTCAATTGATCTCCTTGACCTTACACCTTGCAGATCTCCTTGACCTTGCTTTTTTGCTTCAATGCTTTACTTGCCTTAATTACAATACATGCCTCATGGGTCTTTAAATAGGATCCCATGCATACAATAATTAGACCTCTAATTACAATAATTAGAAACACAAACTCAAGACTTAAATTAGTCTTCAACATGCAAACACTCTCAAACCTCTTAAATTAGATGAGTCTAATGTTAGAAACGCATTCTAGAAACACATGCAACTGCATGCACACGCACAAGTGATCGATGTCGGTTGCTGTCAGTCTACTTCTGACTGACATCGACCGATCCCTGGTCCCTACCTGACTGACGTCGACAATACTACCGATGTTGGTTACTAGTTGCACTCAGTAACTCCTAGATTAGCACCTTGGTGAAGCTTTTAGCTCCACAACTTAACACATATCTCTTGATTTAACAATTTTGGGAATAATTGGAGTTTTACTCCTAATTTAGTTAAAGGGTCTGGATTGATAAATCAGTAAATAATATATGGTAAATAAGCTACTAATTTGTGAAATTTATTGGTAATTAAATATTTTCTAAAAATAGTAATAAGAGAGAGAAAATAAGACTTAGCTTAAACTACGATGATCCGACTGAGACAATATCTGATATTCACTGTGCAAGATTTGGACAATATCATAAATAGGATTTTGAATTTCATTTTTTGATTGGATAGGAGCACCAAAAGTGGATAGGAGTGACATCGACACTATAGTCCTTGTCTGGTAATGTTGTCCTGAGGATGTGAGCTTTCTAGGTTTTGTTTGGCAACTTTGTTTGACCCTGTCTCTAAAGTTTTGGTAGTCAGAAGTTTGTAGAGATATCTATAGAGAAAATTTTCCCTTCAAACCCTATCTTTCATTATATTTTGACTAATTTTAAATAAGAGGGAGTGTTAGTGTGTATAAGATTCACTAGATATGGATCCACACCCCTTGTGTGGGCATACTACCTACATACCAATACTCTTAAGAGGGATCAAGCCATATGTAGTTCCCCCTTTTAAAGTGCTTAGAGAAATTGTGATATGAGAATGCAAGGAAATGCTAAACTAGGTGTTCTTGAGATGAATAGACACTAATTTAAGGATTTAAATAAGCTATAAATAGTATTAGATGGTTGTATATAGATAATAGGGAAATGTGCTTGAGTAGTCTTGCTTGTATTCTTACTTGCTTTATGATATTTTCTAACCCTTTCCAAATGATCTTTGAATGGGATTTTATAGGGATCTATTGGTCATGGGTTGAATGTGCTTTCATTAGGCTGACAAGAAGAAGGATGGGGAACCAAAATAAACTGACCATTATGGCCAAAAATTAGCTTGGACAATAGCATCAAATGCAAATAAGAGTGGCACTGGCATTATAGTCCTAGTGTGGTGTTATTGTCTTATGTAGACGGGACCTAGGAGATGGATTGGTCATGAAAAGAGGGTCCTAGCTCAGTTGGGATCAATTCCAGAAGGCTATGGATGATTTGGAATCAATGAGAATAATCATGTGAGGGTCATGAGAGAAATCAAGGGGGGTCTATGGATTGGGAGTCATAAGCCACACTCAAGTTACTAATTTTGCATTTTTATATGATTATAAGGTCAGACTCAATCATAAGAAGTGCATATTTGGTGTCACTTTAGGCAAATTGTTAGGCTTTATCATCTCTTCCCAAGGCATTGAAGTTTATCTTGCTTAAATACAAGCCATTACTAAGATGTCGCCACCTTCCAATTTGAAGCAGCTTCATAGTCTATAGGGAAAGATTCAATTTATTAGATGTTTCATTTCTTAGTTGGCCAAAAAATACCATCATTTACACACTTACTAAAGAAGGGTGTCACATCTCATTGGGACAAATAATTCTAGAAAGCCTTTCAGTACCTAAAGGAATATCTTGCCAATCCACCTATTTTATTACCACCAATGCTAGAAAAGTCATTTCTACTATATCTATCTGCCATAGACAAAGCCCTAGTGGTGATTCTAGATTAGCATGATGACAATGGAAAAGAACACGTGTATTATCTAAGCCATACACTAGTCACATATAAACATAACTATAGGCCTATTGAAAAATCCTATTTATATATGGTCTTTGAAACATAGAAACTATGAAATTACATGCTTAACAACAAGACCATGGTTATTTCTAAAGTATATCTACTCAAGTATCTGCTATCTAAGACAACTTTACAAGGCTACATGGATAAATGGATCATGCTTCTAAGTGAATTTGAGATTGAGTATGTCAAACAAAAATCCATAAAGGGACAAGTACTTGCAAATCAGCTTGTTGAAGCTCTCCTTGCAAATACCAAACCTCTCACTTTTAAATTCCCATATGAGTCCATCATGACCATCATTGAAACACCTCTTGAGGATTAGCATTGGAAGCTATATTTTGATGGATCATTTACATCACATGGATTAGGGGTAGTGTTAATATTTATTACACCATAGGGGGATCTTATCCCTAAATCATTCTATATCAGCTTTCTTTGTACTAACAACATGGCTAACTATGAAGCCTTTATTATAGAACTTCATTAGGAAATAAAATAGACTATTCAACATATAATAGTTTATGGTGATTCTCAATTAATCATCAATTAGGTTACAGACCACTTTCAAACCAAAGATGACAAGTTGGTGCCATACAAGGCCATGGTTGATACTCTCAAATAGCAAATTGCCCACATACAGTTTGAAGTCATACCAAGGGCTAGTAATAGGATAATGGATGTTGTGGCCACTATTGGTTCTTTGATCCATCACACTGGCAATGCAAAATAATATTCATTCCTCATTAAAAAATTTATAGTGCCTTCTCATGAACCTTCAACCATTGAAATGATTTTTGATATTATTGGTCCCAATTCTATATGGTATTTAGACCTTTTTAACTAATTACATGACCATATCATACCACCAAACCTATCACACAATAAACAAAATGAATTTACCCATAAATCCTCACACTATACCTTACTTGGCCCAACCCTTTACCATTGTAGCTTTGATGGAACTTTGATTTGTTATTTAAATTTAACAAAAGCAACATTAGTGTTATGGTAAGTTCATAAATGAGTATATGGATCCCACTAGCAGTGTTGTCTTAGCCAAAAATCTTTGATATACCAGTTATTATTAGATAACTATGGATGCAGATATAGTTGTTTATGTTAAAAGGTGTGATAAATGTCAAAGGCATGCCAATTTGATTAATGCCCTAGCCAAAACACTAAAACCAATGCTCACACCATGGCCATTCACAAAATGGGAACTCAATCTCATTGGGAATATTAACCCTACCTCATCTGATGGACATAAACACATCCTTACTTCTATTGAATATTTCACTAAATGAGTCAAATTTATACCCCTCACATACATGAATGAAAAATAAATTTTTATGTTTAACTTTAATCATCTTATCTATCACTATGGTATCCCATCCAAAATTATATTTGATAATGGTAGATAATTTAAGAATAAGGATGTCAAAATACTTTTGCCACATACAATATCACTCAACATTTTTCTATCACATATTACCCATAAGGTAATAGCCAAGTAGAGGCATCCAATAAAACCATTGTCAACATCCCTAAAAAATTTGTCAATGATGTCGGTCATAATTGGCACCTCCAAATCTTCTATAATCTCTAGGAATATCGCACTAATTACCATACCCCAATCAAAGCCACTTCATATTCCCTAGTTTATCGCACTGAGGCCATCTTTCCTATTGAGGTTGATTTACCTTTTCTGCATATCTTACTAAAATAAATCATGGATGATGAAGATAACTGAGTATATCATGAACAAGAGATATAATTACTTGATGAGAAATGCATGGCCACTGTCAACAACCTTCAATCATACCAAAATAGACTTTGTGGCCACTGTAAATGGTGGGTCAAACATAGAGATTTTGAAATTGGGAATCTTGTTCTCAAAGAAAACCAAAAGAACACCATGAATGAAAATAAGAAGAAGGGAAAATTAAAACACAATTGGATAGGCCCTTATATCATTATTGCAAATTATGGATCTAGAGCATATAGGCTCGCTACATAAGATGAAGATGAACTTGATGAATTGATGAACATCATACACCTCAAGTGTTGCTTCAATTAAGAGACCTAAAATATTATCTATGAGGATCATTTACATTGTACCATATTATGATATTTTTTGTACCATATCATACACCATTCTACCATACTTTCCCTATTGACCAAAGTGTTTTTAACCCACCCTACCCAACCCATTTTACCTTGGTTCCATTCCATTAGTTATTGGGAACCTTCAGCAAGGGGATTCATATCAAGTTTCAATAGTTGATTCATTATTCTAGATAGAGGTAGTATTTTGGACTAGTATGATAGTGGTTTGGTAGATGCTTCATTTGTTATTTCATTTTATTACAAGTGTTATTGATTATAACTACTTTTGGAAAATTTAGTTTTCCACTCTATGTTACTAATTATAACCATCTTTAGGAAAATTAATATCATTAACCTATGTTGTTGTTTCTTAATTAGAACCACTTATGAGAAAATTAGGGACAAAACCTTTATCATGCCTTAAATTCCTACCTTACCATTCATATGTCATACTATGCCATTTGCCTAATTTGAGAATTTGCTGCTACCTAATTGGATTTCTTCATTGTAAGGCATAACTACAGTGACTTGAGGTACTCATGGAACAATGTAGACAACACTCAATTCATGTTGAGGTTAACTCAATCACCCTTTGCCATGCTCTCACAATTTTATGAGTAATTTCAAGTTTAAACTCTCTCACAATTTTATGATTTGGACCGATTAGTATCTCTTAATTCTCCATTGAGCTGAGATTGTTATAAAATTCCAAACAACATTTGCTAAAGATATTACACTCTCGCTATTTTATGAGTAACCATCTATAACGCTCTCATAATTTTTTGAAACCATTCCCATATTTATTCTACCACACAATAATGTTTTTATTATCATCATTTTTATTTTATCCCATAACTTGGGATAACTACATTTGAACTGAATTTTATGTTGGACCTTGCATCCCTAGAACTATGTAGGCAATGTCCACTTACCTAGTGCATTTGGAGTTAGCTCAACTACCCCTTCATTTTCTTCTATTCCCCCATTTTATTTATTTCATTGTCTCATATAGCCTAGGGGAAATGTTTGTCATCTTCTATGTCATTGCTTCCTTGTGGCCTATGGGCAACTTTGTGTCATTTATTTGTCTTTCGTTTGTGCTAACATTATGATTAACCATTATTTATGTTTATTTAATGTTCATTTAATTATTTTGTTTATTGGTCTTTTATCTACCTATTTGTTTGCTTGTTTATTTACTTTCATTTTTGTGCCTTGACTTAGTATACATGTGTTCATTGGATGATTCATTGCAAATTGTACTTAATTCCATCCATATTCATATGTCAACATTGTCATCATGATTTTTATCATTAGTGCATTATTTTCACATATTTATTGGATCATGTGTTAGTCCTTAATTATATTTTAGCTCCCTTCTCATGGTGTTTTATATCATGATGCATACCATCAGATGATACAACAAAAATCATCTCAATAAATCTTACAAGCAATGAGGCTGCAGTACTTCTCCTTAGTCACCTGAAAAATTTCCAATCTATCCAAATCATTACCTAAATAAAGAATAATTAAATTAAAAAAATAATCCTTTCTAGTTAAGACATGCATCTTCATACTAGTAGTTATCTCAAATTCATATTTATCCTCTGTACCATCTTACTCTTACTCTATGAGTATGGATTCAATACATAAGCCCCCTTTTCCAAATTGCCATATTATCCCACCCATAGTGCTAATGATTATAACTGCCTTTGGGAAAATCATTGTGTTTCAATACAAACTATCATTCGAATGATTATAAATAGCTTTGGGCAAATCATTATGTTTCAATACATCTAGATGTTAATGATTATAACCACATTTGGGCCAATCATTCTCTCTCTCTCCACTCAATTGAGGTATATTTTCATTATGTTAATGATTATAATTTCCTTTAGGCAAATCATTGTCTCTCTCCACCCAACTAGAGCATGTTTTCATTTTGATAATAGTTATAACCACCTTTGAGAAAAAAATAATCTCTCTCTACCTAATTGGGGCATGTTTTCATTGTTCTAATGATTATAACCACATTTAGGTAAGTCATTATCTCTATTCACCCAATTGGGGAATGTTTTCATTATGATAATGATTATAAATTCCTTTGGGCAAATCATTATCTCTATCTACCCAAATCGGGCATGTTTTCATTTTTCTAATTATTTTAACTACCTTTGGGCAAATCATTATTTTCATTTTTACGAATGATTATAACCGCTTTGGGAAAATCATTATCATTTTAACTTATCATGTTGATGATTATAATTGCCTTTAAGAAAATCATCCTCTTTATTTTCTAAATTGGGGCATCTCACTATGCCACTAATTATAACCACCTTTTGGTTAATCAATCTTTTCAACCCGCTTTTACCTTTTGGTCCCATCATTTCTTTATTTTGAGGGACTAATTGTCGACCTTTCTTTGTTGATCGCTCCCTCAATGAGGCATCCTAAGCTCATCCATCACCTGTTAGGGAATTAAAAATATAGGACATTTTCATTATTTGATAATATGTTAATTTAACTATAGCCTGCAACACCTTCTCAAACAAGGGAAAACTGTAGACACCCAATTCTGGCCACAACTAGCTCCTGACCAGACTTTAGACTGATTCCTACCAAACATTACAAATTAAGCTTGAACACTTAACGTCACAATTTTGGTCATGCATCATTCATCAATGATAATAATATTGTTGAGGCATCCCTATTTTGGGTATTATATCATACGTAACAATAAACTCTCATGGATTCATCCCCAATCACCTTGTAACCTAACAACTATTAATTTGGCCTATGGACCCATTAAGTGGGGCACTTGATCAAATATTAAAAGAAATAAATTGCTAATCAAAATAAATAATATAATTAAACAATATTAAATAATTTTTTAACTTATCCATTTGAAATTAATGAATATCTAAAAATAAAAATTTAAAAATTAATATATCGAGCCTTTTTATCATTGCCTTTATGAGTTGTCAAGCTCTTCCAAAATATCTCACAATATCTAATTTGAGATCCATGACTAGTAAGTGAAAATCATAATTACATGATAAATTTTAACTCAAATAGAGTTAGCCTCAACTCACCTAGGGTTGATTTGATTTCATTCCATGTTTAAACTTGACCTTAACTCACCTTGGGTGAGAGTTAACTTTTGAGGTTATAAAACAAGGCCATACCTATTGATCAACAAGCTTTGATAGTGTAGAGTTATTATGTAGAATTTATGACAAATATATCTTGGTGTAATGTTATAATGCTCAAATATATGTAAATAAACCTTTCTAATTAATGTTACCATGTTTAATTCATAAACTAAGTAGCCAAGCCAAGGTGCTAAAGAGATAAAGATCAAAGAAAGATTCATTGTCAAAGACTTCTTGATGCACAAACTGAGCAATCCAATTCAACAAGCCATTTTGGGCTCCAAGGAAGGTAAAAGAGTGATTTATTTTGTGTTCTAGTTGTGATTTCATTTATATGTTTGTTACCTATGCTCTCCCTAATGTCTTAGCTAGAGATGTTAGGATTTTAGTGTTTTATTTTGATTTATTATATTAGACTAACATAATACTAACCTCCCCTCTACATATTCCTTGTCCAAAACAATGAACCACTAAATGAATATCAATGTACCTAGACTAGGTAGGTAAAGAGGAGTAGAGATCTCTATATCTCCCTCATTTTAGAAGGGGTGGGTTTGTAAAACATACTTGCCTATAGTTGGTTGGTCATTCATGCTGAAGGACTGATCAACACAATCATTTATCTTTTTGAGGTCTAGTGAGAAATATATCCCTATGTCATAGGATTAGGATTTAAAATTATTTCCTCTTGACATTTGAGTTGTAGGTTACCCACTGCTAGATCTACATATATCCTAGGTCTTTACCTAATCATGCATACGTAGGCTCTATTTGATTGACCTAATTTGAGTCATAATCTATTGAGGGAAAGAGGATAGTTATAGGGCATCATTACCTGTGCATACATTCTCATGAACCCAATGTGAACCTTATCCCACCTTTAGTTGGATCAATTTCTTGTTTGTTCTTTTAGATTTTTAGCAACATAATTCAAACCATCATATATATTTCAATCCAACTATATCAGTTAGCCCGATACCATTTCCAATTTTATACCAGCTATATTGGCCCACTCGATACCATTCTATGTTTTTATAGATTGTATTGGCCCAAGGTTTTTTTAGTAGTGAATCTTAATTAATCTATGAATATTTCATTTTTTAAAGTTGGAATTTGGTGATTTTTATGAAATATCTGACAGGGTGAGACTACCTAAATTTTTGGGGTCAAATTTAATTTCGAGGAGAGGTTTGCTTACATTTGAATATAAATTTTCTCATATAAATGTAGCTCATTGGTACCTCAAAAGCCAATCCTAAAGAATTTTCCATATACCATCAGGTGACTTTAGGATTTTTGTTAGTGGTTTGTATTTCAAGTCCTAAGAGGGCTTCAAGAATTAATAGTTTCTAGCAAGGTAGGCAATGATTTTTTTACAATATAATTTTTAGTATTTTTAAAATATAATTCCATTTACTACTCTTTAAGTGAAATCATGGAAATTAAACATGAGGGTAGTCTGCGGGCATTTGACTACATCCTACAAGCATGGGCACCCAATGGTAGGCTATAAGTGCTTGATCATAGGCGGTCAACATCCACCCAATACCTATCATCATCCACTTGTAGCTCATCATCATCTATCAGTAGCCTATAGCCATTCACCTATAGGTAGTTTTTTATTGTATATCTACCATCCACCATCATTCACCTATATCTTTCCATTAAATTGTGGGTGGATGTTAGTAGACTATGGATAGATATCAAAAGACTACAAATAGATGTTGGCAAACTACAAGTGGATGCTAATAGATTATGGGTGGATGTCGATAGACTATAGGCAAACACTAGTAGGCTATAAGGTGGATGTTGGTAGACTATAGGTGGATGTTATTAGGTTGTAGGGTGGATGTCAATGACTGGGGGTGGACATTGACAAACTACAATCAAGTTACCATAGTCTATGGGTGTATCCTAGCATTTTTCAAGCAAATGTTAGCATTCTATGGGTGGATTTTAATAGCCTGTGGGTAGACATCTATAGCCTAAGGGAAATGCCAGAATCCTATGCATGGATGTCAATAACCTACCATTAAGCACCTACATCTTATAGGTGGATGTCTGCAGTCTATGAGTAGATAATGGTATTCTATGGGTGGATGGTGTTAGTTTATAGGTGGACACCAATAGTTTGTGGGTGGGAATCAATTATCTTTTATCTAATATCAAAGGCTACAAGTAAGCACTAATAAAGCCATAAGCTATTTTCGAAGGCCAGTAGACTATAGTCAAACATTGACAGTCTACAATTGGGTGCCTATAGGATACCATTGGATGATTGGATGCCCTCATGTTTGATTTTTGTCATGATTCCTTATTCATCGATCAAGTATCTTTGTTTATTATTAATCATCTTCATTTTGTTGTTAATTATCTTTTTTCTATGGATCTATAGGATTGATAATATGGCTTATAATTAAAATGTTATAGCCTTTAGAAAATTTTTAAAAAATAACCTATTATCTTATTTTATCTAGACACCAAACATAGGTACTAAATTTTCAATTAACTAGTGTTTTTTATTCATTGGCTTGTGTTAAAGTTAAATTCTAATTAAAATGTCTTAAACTATTTTGCATGCAGAACCCATTGATAAAGGTATAAAAAATATCCTTGAATTAGAAGATAGATTTGGGAATGAAATGCCAAACATAGTTACTATATTATAAATATTATTTTATTTAATTCTTTTTATTTATTTGTACTTTATTATTGGCATTTATTTAAAAGTAATGTTATATAATTTTTTTGCATCTAGAATTCAATGATAAAAGAGTTAAAGACTTGTATAACACTTTTGAATATATACCTCCCTTGAAAGAAATACTCACTATCCCACTAAATTTAAGGAAACATAAATATGACATCATAACTAGTAGTGTCAATGATGAGTTCCCAATACCAAATGAGAGATCTACTCACCCAACACAATCTTCAAATGAGACTGCTACACAGCCAAAATAATCTTCTATTGAAAGAGGCATAAAAAAAGTCACTCAAAAAGAAATACCCACTATCCCACTGAATTCAAGGAAATAGAGAAATCACATCATAAGTAGTGGTGTTGATGATGAGTTCTCAGAACCAAATGAGAGATCTACTCACCCAACACAATCTTCAAATGAGACTACATTGTAGCCAAAACAATCTCTAGATGAAAAAGGAACAAAAAACATATGCAATAGAAGAAAAATACATGGACAATTGGAAGATCATTTCAATATGAGTGGGCATCTAAATACCCATTTATTAAACTTTTAGAAACATAAAATAGTAATCTCACACCAACAGAATGCAAATGCATAATATGTAGTTGGAAACTTGGAAAGGACCACAAAACACAACTCAAGTTGGACACAAGTGAAAAACATTATGGTAAAATATATGAGTCAATAAAAGACAAAGATGGAAATATCAAAACAATAGTGAGATGGAAAAATGAAAAAGAGTGCATGCATCAATGTTACGCAATAGAGTATCATAATCATGAGAAATATCAATGGAACCTCATTGAGAAAAGAAGAACAATTAAAGCTCAATTCAGAAAGGTTGCTCAGTCTAATTGGCTTTCCAAAAATATATAATTTTTAACTTTATACCACATTCTAAAAAGAGGAAAACCAATCTCTGATTTTTTAGATTACAAGATTTTATTCCAGAAGATTGGATTGCACAACATTCCACATTCACATTGGTCTAATACCATTGCTTGGGAGATGGAAAAATACCTTGCAATGATTGAAATGGAGGATTTGAAAGAAAAGGTAAAATCAGCAAGCTTCATATCACTATCCATTGATGAGGTAACACCGGTTAACAACACACCATGGGTATGCATGTATGTATATAAATTTTAGAATAATTCAAGGTAACCTCACCTTTTGTCTATATATAAAATGACTAAAAATTGCAATGTTGAAAACCTTTGATGGATATTGCTAGGATGAGTTACCATGATATAGGTTCTAAGTTGGTGTGTGTTGGTGAGGATGGTGTGTTAATAATGCAGGGAAATAAAACAACTTTGTGTGTTTGCCTTCAAACATCAGTTGCCCCATATATGACTCTAATCCATTGCATGGCACATAGAATGAATTTTTCTTACAAAATTATGATCACATTCAAAAATATCATAAAAGTAGAGGAGATAATTTGTGATTTACATGCGTACATGTCATGCAGTCCAAAAAGGTTTTTAGAGTTTCAAAAATTTGCAATTAGAGTGACTAATGGAAAAAACTATTAAAAGATGTAGATACTAGATGGATTTGAGCCTACATGCATAATATTTAAATAATATCATTGGTTGGTTGGTTTTATGTTTAAGTATAGGATGGAGGTTGCCAAGGAAAAATATTTATTAAACGACTTGATATATTTTGAAACTTTACTAACATTATGTGGTATTCTTTCCATGTTAAAGGAAATTCATTGTTTGACAAAACATGTATAAGAGAAATTAAAGTCATATAAAATGTCAAAATCGATAGCTTGAGTGTGGCTTGTGAAACCCAACCCACAGGTCCCTCTTGCATGCTCTCATGACCCTTCTATCCACCTTTTTTTAATTCTCAGTCATCTATAGCCTTTTGGAACCTCATTCTAGCTCAGCCAGGTTCCATTTTTCATGCTTATTCCATCCCCCTAGGTCCCATACTTGTAGGATAATAGAACCTAGGTTGGACTATAGCATTGGACCCTAGGGTGTCCTATTTCCAATGCTCCCACACAATCACATTTTGAGCCTAGGTGACTATTTTCTCCCAATTCCTCTTCTTTATTATGTTAGCATAATGTTACTGCATCTAACTCATGACCAATAGATATCTATAAAATCCCATTCAAATTACATTTAGAGGGGGTTGGAAAATATTATAAAAGAAAATAAGAATACAAATAAGACTACTCAGGCATATTTCCCTATTCTCTACATACAACCATCCAATATAGCCACAAGCTTATTCAAACCCTTACACCAGTCCCTAGACACATCAAACATGCCTAGTTTTAGAATTTTGCATCTTCATACACACTATTGCATAAAGCACATCAAATGGGAGAACTACATATGGCTTGATCCCTGTTTGAAGTATTGGTATGTAGGTAGCGTGCCCACACAAGGG
Source organism: Torreya grandis (assembly GCA_037957365.1). Classification (NCBI taxonomy): domain Eukaryota; kingdom Viridiplantae; phylum Streptophyta; class Pinopsida; order Cupressales; family Taxaceae; genus Torreya; species Torreya grandis. Next base: position 2,912,552 of record JARHVA010000509.1, on the reverse strand, counting down.
GTGTGGATACACGTTCAGTGCATATTAAACACACTAACCCCCCACCCTCTTTTTCAAAGTTTTCATTCAAGTTCAAGCACAAGGAAGATATAGGGTTGGAGATTAAATCAAATCTACAAGGAGATTCATCGATAGTCAAGACTTGAAATTTCATAGGTGGACTAATACAAGGATAGTGGATAAACCCTAAAAAACTCAAACCTCTATGACTAGTTTGGATAATAGTGGCAGGACCTGGAGTATAGCATCAGACCTTGAAGTGTCTTATTTTTTGTGCTCTTGTCCTTTCACTAAATGAAAGTTAGATCCTGGTTCACAATACTATCTCAATCCTACATAGCTAGTATCAGCCTCTATCTCAGCCATATCAGCATAGTTTTAAGATAAGTTGTATTTCTCCTCTTTCATTACTATTTTTAGAAAGCTATGAAGGTCAAATAAATTATAAAAATTAGTACTCTATTTATTACAATATTATTTATTGATTTACTATTCCAAACTCTTAACTAAATTAAGAATAAAACTCAAATATTCTTAAAATTGTTAAATCATTTGGTGAACCTAACTTACTTCGTTTGTGATAAAAACCCTAGAAACCCTAAGGTAAATTCCTTGCTGATTTTTAAAATATTTTTTTGAATTTTTACTTGCATATTTAAATCAAAAATTCAATTTAATATTTAAAATTTCATAGTAATACACACACACACACACACACACACACACACACACACACACACACACACACACACACACACACACACACACACACATATACATGTGTGTGTGTGTGTGTGTGTGTGTGTGTGTGTGTGTGTGTGTGTGTGTGTATTCTTCTTTCAAAACGCTAGTTGCATATACTAGGTCCCTTTATTTTCTTGAGGTATCACCTTACATCTCAAATTAGATTCTACATTAAAACAAAAATGGATCTCACTTATTTACACATATTTATTTTATTTATTACAAGCAATAAGGAGACCATACTCAATCCTATCATGTACATGAATGATGAAGTTTACCATATGTTAGTACAAAGCTTCATTCTTTGCATTTCATGCTTACTTTTTATAATATGGGATGATATTAAGAAAGTTATTTTTAAACATAGTAAGATCCCTCTCCTTCAAAGCAATGTTGACTTGTCTTTAATACAAGTTTTCATTACTTAATTTTTATCTCTCACATGGAAAAATTATAAATTTTATCTTGCTACACTTATTAGAAATATCATAGCACATGTCAAAGTTTTTTATGCATTCATACACAATTTCATGCTCTATATCCCTTGTTTGTTATCTCTCATGTGGAATATTTTTTTAAATCATATTGTTATACAAATTATAACTCTAATGAATTATATAACATGTTATCTCTTTATTATGTGTAATTCAATCAAGAATAAAATCCTTACATACTTATAAGATCCATACATATGTTAACAGCCACCTATCAAGTTTCAATGTCATATCTTATGCACAGAAAAGAATTTCCTTCTCCTCCTCTCCCTCAAGAGGGTGATAGCTAGTTTCCCTCTAACTAGGTCCATGCTATCACCCCTTCAAAAGGTGAGGTAGCCTATACTACTGTTCCTAATGCATACATTCAGCCTACAACTTCTTCAAACCATCTTTAACTTATGTGCTTACATGTTCAATTGGAAGCAACTAGGGTTTACACTTGTGAGACTCTAAGGGATCACATCACCAGTACAAGCAAGTTAATTTTAGATTTAAAAATGCAAAATCAGCTATTACATGACAAGATCACAACATTAGAAAATTAGATTATAATACAAAATCCTCAAAGGCATCCTAGTGCCAATCATGTATATACACCTTCACCTAGTCAATTGGTTACAATCAAATATTACATATCCAAACAAGAAATCACAACAAAGTGACTCTACAACTAGTGATTCAAAAAATATTCAAAGATCAAATAAGAGTTCAAGTGAGGTACTAAGGGAAATGATTAAATCTAAATTGATCAAACTACATCCTCTACACCCAGTAAGAAGATCCAGATATTATTGTGCATATCATAGAATTCATGGGCATCACATAGATTCATTATTAGAATTGAATAAACATATACAATAGATAATTACTAATGAGGACCCTTTACTAGTTAAATCATTCAAGAAATCCATAGTGACATAGGAACAAATTCACAAAGGGTCAAATTCAAAAATAGTACAAAAGTTGTTACCAAAACATAACTAATAACAACAAAATGATTAAAAAGTAAAATCAAAGCAAGAAATAGTACCAAAAACATAGGCAAAGCATGAAAAATATACAAATATATCTCTCTAAAATGAGGTTCAACTTTCAATGTAGTATGGTTTTGGTCAAAAATATCTACAAAAGTTTAATTTTTAAAGTCAAGGGTTGGGCAAGTAGGCTCAAGGCATCACTACTCATATTCTAGTAGTTGATAATATTTGTCACCAAGGTTTGAGTTTATTGAACATCCTAAAGAAGATCATTCATAGACGCAATTTATCAAAGAAAAAGATCTAGATAAAACAAAATTCAACACTAGCATTCCATTAGTTCAAAATCAAGATGATAATGATGAGTGAAATAATATAGGTTATTATGATATACAAGATACCAACAATGAATCTAAATATTTAGAATCATATTCGCATTCATTCCCTCATGATTCACAATCATGCATGATTCCTTTGTTTGACATAGGACACCATGATAGGGACTCTCCCATGAGACTCATCAGTTAGTATCATGTCTTCTTAGCCTTCTTATATATAGCTTTCTTTCAATTACTTGTACATAGTTTCTTTTTGCTTACTTATACATAGTTTCTCAGTATTCCATGTACATAGTCTCTTGTGATTGATTTTACATAGCTTATTATCAAAATCCAAAAACAATACAAATATTTCAAAAATCCAAAAACATTTAAATATTCAAAAATTCAAAAACAATTTAATTGTATGCATTCTCCATGCTTTACATTTATACTACCATGCTAGACTTACATTTTGGTGTCCTATTCTATTGTTTATCGATTTATCTACATCACCATGCTTCACTTGTTATTTTTTGAGTGTGTGCAGTGACATCCAGATCCTTGATTACATCATTCTATCAATTAAGAGGGCATCCTACTTCTACATTTGAGACATGCATCAATATATTTACCCATTGGGGGCATATTCTACATTCCTACACCATCTATGTTATGTCATTCCTACACCACACACTCTAGTTATTATATTGATATACATTACTTACTAGCTTACACTGATTACTCTATCGAAACTCACTAGTATATAGCACTTTTATATTTCTTTGCATATACCTAGTTTTGTACTCCATGTCTTGCATACTTTCACTTCTTGCTTTGATTGGTTAGATGCGATTATATTTCTAGCATATTTACATGCTTTCCTTTCTTGTTTTACATATCTATATGTGATTGCATTTCACAATTCCTATTTTATCTCATGTATGTGCCTTAGGACATTTGCTAATGCTCGTTGCTTCTATTCTTGTGTGTGCCTTAGGACATTTGCCAATGTCCTTGGCTTGTACTCTTTTACGTGCTTGTGGCCCTCGTGCCAAACTTTTTTACAAATTGTATGTGTATGTGGAATTTGAACATGATTTGTATGTCTAATTTTTAGTTTGAGTGACATGTACCTATGTCCTTTATTTGTTTAGTCACTCTTTGATGTTTCTTGCTTCTTACCTTGTGTTCTTGTTTCTTGTTTGCTTTTCTTTGTTTATAATTCCATGATCCACATCATGCATTATCTTGATTTTTTATATGCCATGATGGACATCATGCTCCATCCCTCCATGAAAACTAAAAACTAACAACTAATAACTAAAAAATAATATTTTCAGCTTTAATTCAGTATATTACACATGTTATTATATTGTTATATCTATCTAGGCATACCCCTATTTATCTAACAATCTCTCATACAAACCATGTTATATCTTGAGATATCAATTATCATTACTATATCATGTATTTCACAACATAACACACTTGTAGGGGTCTTTCTTCTAAGGGCAGTCATGGCAAGGTCTTCATTCCTACCCTCAAAAGAGGGGGAAATAAATAGGGGATCTATCATAGAGATCAGAGCTCCCACCAATCAAAAAATCAATTTCAAAACACTCAAAACAACAATCAAAGGTTCAACTAGGCAGAATAGACTAGAAAAATAGTGATGATTACAAAATAGTTATCAGTTTTAGCAAAGGACAACAATGCCAGACATGGACAATAGTGTCAAATAATAGCTTGTCTTATTTTTTATGCTCCTATCCAAATAGAAAAAACCTATATTTTCTAGAAATAGGCAGAAAGGTAAGCTCAGCTATAGTTTTGCACATATAGATTAGTTCATATTCAATAATTTTAGTATAGTTTTTCCTTAAAGAATTTAGATATAGAGGGAATCATGCATGGTATGATGGTTCTCACTTTTAGTTTTAGATTGGATAGTTGGTATAACTTCTAGATCAACATCCATGTTTCAAACACCATTGATTAGGGATAGTGTGCATGGCATATTTAACTTCTTTTCTTTCTAAGTTTAGTATATTACCCAGGCATTATCAATAGTTGTATGCCTTACTTCATTTGTAGGTGGTTGACATCATTTCAAAGTGGATTTCATACAAGCTTAACCTCCACATTCTTGAGTGGCTTCCACATAAGCCTAATTCCTAGTTTTAGAGTGGCTTTTATACAAGCCTAATCTCCTCCTTCTAAAGTTGGCCAAGATTGGCCTAATTTTTAGTACACATTCAACTATCCATACCACATTGTTAGATTATAGAGCATTCATGGGCTTCAGGAGCCATCTCATACAACACACATTTATATTGGTATCATTTTATAGATTCACTTCATGGGGAAATAATGGATCTAAAGGACTAGCTAGCCTTTTTATTCTTGAGCCACCTACTCCAAGGGATTAGACACATAGTCCAGACATCATTTAACAAATGCATGATCACATAGCTTTACTTAGTGGGTGATAATGAAGCCAAAATGCTAGACTTTTCATTCTTGAACCATTCCTGGGGAATTGAGAACTCAGCTTTGTTCATGATATTACTTTTGGTAAAACACATATCCAATATCACTTAACACCACTCAACATCACAATAGGTTTTGTATTAGTTTGTTTACCCATTGAGGTGTATTCATTCCTTTCTCTTCCTCTCTCTCTTACCTAGATTTTGAATGTTCTTATTTTTAGATATAGTGTATCTAGTAAGAACTATTATAATTTTATTTTCTCTTGCAGATTTACACTTCATAACATATTATCTCTATGCACACCCAACATTACATAGCTTTATGGTCTTCACCCTTGCAAGTAAGTTTAGGTATGCTTTCTACTTTTTCTTTATCCTAGTATTTCACTTTGTTGCATCACTAAAATAAAGGGGTGGAACTATATTCATATAAAATGTCAAAATCAGTAGCTTGAGTGTGGATTGTGACACCCAACCCATAGGTCCCTCTTTCATGCTTGCATGAACCTTCTATCTACATTTTTATTGAATCTTATTCATCCATAGACTTTCATAACCTCATTCCAGCTCACCCAAGGTCCATTTTTCATGCTTATTCCATCCCCCCAAGTCCCATACCTATAGGACAATAGTGCCCAGGTTGGATTGTAGTGCTAGATCCCAGGGTGTCCCATTTCCAATGCTCCTATCTAATCACATTTCAAGCCTAGGTGATCATTTTATCCTAATTCATTTTCTTCATTATGTCGACTTAGCATGAATGCATCTAACCCATGACCAATATATCTCTATAAAATCCCATTCAAAGTTCATTTAGAGGGGGTTGGCAAATATTATTAAAATAAGCAAGAATACTCAGGCATATTTTTATATTCTCTACATACATCCATCCAATACAACCACAAGCTTATTCAAACCCTTACACTAGTCTTTAGCCACCTAAAGCACACCTAGTTTTAGTCTTTTGCATCTTCATACACACTATTGCATAAAGCACATCAAATGGGAGAACTACATATGGCTTGATCCCTCTTCAGAGTATTGGTATGTAGGCAGTGTGCCCACACAAGGAGTTTGGATATATGTTCAGTGCATCTTACACACACTAAACCCCCTCTTTCTCAAAGTTTTCATTCAAGTTCAAGCATAAGGAAGATCTAAGGTTAGAGATTAAATCAACTCTACAAGGAGCTTTGTTGATAGTCAAGACTTGAAATTTCATAGGTGGACTAATATAGGGACAAAAAATAAAACATAGAAAATTCACACTTCTATGACTAGTTTGGACAATAGCGGTAGGAACTAGACTATAGCACCAGATCCCGAAGTGTCTTTTTGTCAGCATTCATATCCTTTCACTGAATGAAAGCTAGATCTTGGTTCATGACACTATTCCAATCTTACATAATGAGTATCAACCTCTGTCTCAGTTGTATCAGTACAATTTTAAGATAAGTTATATTTCTCCTCTTTCATTACTATTTTTAGAAAGCTACGAAGGTCAAATAAATTATACAAATAAGTAATCTATTTATTATAATATTATTTAATGATTTACTATTCCATACCCTTAACTAAATTAGGAATAAAACTTCAATATTCCCAAATCTATTAAATTAGAGATCAATATATATTGTGGACTTCATAAGGTTGAGGAAACAAGTTTGTTTATCACTTGATATATTATACTACTTGAATTAAAATTTTGAGGAACCAATATTTGAGAGATGAGAAACTTTAACAAATCTAAAAGACCCTCAAAACTATTTGAAATTAAATATTCATGATCATCATTGTATTTTTGTTAATGGAAAGGAGATACCATTACACACTTTCCAAATAAAAACTAATGTAGTTGGATCATAATTTGAAGAAGTACTGTAACAAAGGTTATATATGATAATGTCATAAATGACACACAAATGAAAAGACATTTTAAAATGTTTATCTTCTAGAATTCAAGATCATTTTTAAAGAGATGAGTTGCTTGGATCCATGGGGGTGGTGAATCCTACATTTTGGAATAGTGTAGATGATCAAGAACAAACAAGTAATTTATTTATCAAATACATGGGTACTCTTATCAAACATTTTTATAACTCTATGGAAATCAATGGAGAGGAAGTTAAGGGTATTTTGCAATAGAATTTATCAAAAAACTAGTCAGTTTTTTTTAGACTTACAATGGTTGAACAATATTAGTTGTTAATTGAACTAATAGAAACATGCTCTATTACCAATCTATGGAAAAAACTAAATCAGAGCAATGTTTTTGCATGAATAAATCATCAAATATTTTCATTTATATGAACTATATCAAACAATGATTTTGGAGTCCATGGAAGATGAAAGGGTATTCAATACATTATCTTTTGTTAAATCAAGGCTTCAGAATAGATTGGATAAAAATCTTGAGACATGTTTAAGGTTGTATGTTTTAGGTTATGAAGTGGATATGTTTCCATATGATAGAGCAATTTCAATTTGGAGTACTCTAACTGACATAAGAGGTGTCATGAATACAACTACAAAAGAAGATGTGAAATAGGACATACAAATGTTAGTGATGAAGCACGGGTTACCAAAGGGTTGTTTGAGATACATGAAAGTTAGTTTGTAAAATTGTAATATGTATATGCAAACTACTAAACAATATTTATGAAATGCTTAATTAATTCAATTTCAATTTTAAGTTGTTTATGAAATGTTTTATTGAAATGATCCTATCTTCAATATTCTACAATAGTATTCTTTAGCATTTTTTTACATTGTAAGTTGAAAAAATAGTACATATTCAACATTCTTTTTTTTCTAATTGTTTGACGTTTTGAATAAAATTTACATTGTTTAATCAAATGAAATGGTAAACAATATTTTAATAAATTTGAAACCAAATTTATTATAAATTAAATTAGTTAAACATTACATTAAATTATTACACATCGTAGACTAATATGAGTAAGGAATCCTTAATTACAAAGTATATTTTAATATTATAAAACATAAGTTTCCAGTAATTACAAAACATTAGCATTAAAAAACTCAAGGCTTTGAGCTCAAATCTTAGTTTCCATTAATTAAATAATAACTGTATGGAAGAAATTATAAAATAATATTAAACTTAAAGTATTATAATCATTATGGATCAATTTTTCCTTCCACTGGTTATTGGCTAGTAGTGGTAGTGGCTATGTTATCTATGAGGATCAGGATCCCAGAATCTTGGGGATCTTTCACTACAAAATGGATATTGATAAGATTTGCCTATTCTTCTATAGCAGCATCTCCTATTGAAAGCAATGATAGGTCCACTTCAAATTTATTTTTAAACAAAACATCAGGGTCCAATCCATTTTTTCAAATTATTTTTCTCAATGTATTATTTTGCTTATTTAATAAAACAAGTTTTTCCTTAAAAGAAATTGTCATAAAAATACTTTTGCACACATGCTTTAGATGCATGTCAAGGATAACAACTTGATTCTTTAGATTTATATATTTTGATTGCAAATTATCAAAAAACATTTAATTAGTTAAATGTTTTAAAATAAATTTTAATTTAAAAAATCATAAACTTATCACAAATTGTTCTTTTTCTGCATTCACAAGATCTACCAGGCTTTTATTTTTTGCCCATTTGTTATAGTATGCTTGGGCTTCTACATTAAAGTTATCATGCTTGTTTAACATGATAATAATAACATCATCATTAAATATATTATTCATCACAATACTTCCTGAAACATTTTGGTTGAATAAAACATCAATTCTAGTTGGTTGATGTTCCACCATTACATACAATTAATTGCGTTGACTGTGGTTGTGGAAATAGACATTTTTTTCATGAATTAATAATTTTTTCTGATGCTCTTAATTTATCAATTAATCAAGGTTTAGAAGAAAAAAATCATTAACATAAGCATTAATATTTTCTGCCAATAAATTAGAAACAAAAAAAAAGTACATTGGTTGTTTGTTTGGGGAATCTCTTGTAGACTGCCTTTGGTGCCGCTAGATAGAGAATTGGTAATATGAGGTCATTGTGAAGGCTCCATGGCATGAGATCCTTGTATGATATCATGTGGGTTAAAAAAAACCATGGGCATCCCATTGTTAATGCCTGAATACTCTTCATCTAGATCAATATCATGAAGAACTATGGTCCCCATTGTACTAGGCAGACCACCAAGTGAAAAGTTTATAAACTTAAACATTGCAACCTAAACCGTGCCACCACTCTGAGTTGGGATAAACAAATGTTTCCCAATACCAGTAGTTAGAGGGCTATGACAGGATGGTGGTGGTGGTTAGAATTTTTGTTGTTGAGAAGAATGACCTGTAAATGGGAATTAAAATCACTAAAATGACCAATTAAAAAAATCTAATATAATATTATCATTTAAAAAAATAGATCTATTTAGTGTACCTTATTTTATTTTTACTATTGTTGTTGTTTTTATTATTGTTGTTATTGTTATTGCTATCATTAGGGAATTTTCAAAGCTCTTCCAGACTCACCTAGTGTTTGTAATACAGATTCTACAAGCTCTGTTGTATATATAATAGAGTTAAAATATTACAATGATAAAAGAGTATTCAATCAAAGTAAAGCTAGTTTATGAATCGATACCAATAACATAAGTGAAGGGCTATGTCTGAGGTGTAACCAAACTTTGTATTCATTTTTTCTTATCAATTACTACTCAGGTATCTAAGGAGTTGATTCTGCATTCTCCTCCATGTTCATTTCTGTTATGGCCTTAGTAGGTTGACGTCCCTTGGTTGTTGCATTTTTTTTGGAAATTGTTTCATTTCAATTTTTTTGCAAAAAAAAGATTTTTTATTTAAAATTAACTAGATCAATATTTATGTAATTATCTAAAATAAATATAGTAAAAATCTCAAATAGTCTCAAACAACTTCATCTAACCTCTTGTGCTTCAAGGGAGAGTGCATTGACAAACATTGCGAGATTAAGAGTAGAAGGAATAGAGGATGATTTCAAATCTGAAATCACTTCACAGTACAATGCAATAATATAATTACAATAAGAAAACTAAGTATGTTCATTGCATAGAGTAAAGTTCAAATCATCTTTGATTCTATTAGAAAAAAAAGTGCATCAATCCAATAGTTGAGCACTCAGAGTACAAAGAATATAAACCAAAGTCCAGAATGGAATATCAAATGGTCTAACCTACAAAACAATTATTTTTTGAAAAATTTCAAGCATTCCCATCAGAAAAGGGTTTTTAACACATTTAAATTTTAGCCTCCTTTTACCGTGGCATTGAGGATCTATAAAAAAATTAAAAAGTTAGAACTAACATAAGTAAAACTAGTCAAAAATGAGCAATTATAAATTTTACAATATATACCATCCACCTATAGGGAGTAATAGGACTCTAAATACTTTTTATACTCATCATTCAATAAGGCTTTTATGGTGACTAGGTCCCCATCCTTATAAGGTAGACCTATCAATATTTGAATATCCTCTAAATAGATTCCAAAGGAAACATTTTAGGCACCAAAGGTGATGTGAAATATGGAGGAATCAATATCTAAGCTTTGCAAGAGAACATTCAACAAACAAATATATGTCTCATTCTCAGGCACGTAGATAATGCCATTGAGCTTATAAGGCTCCACTCAATCATTATATATGTCTTGTTGCTATAGAAGCCTTTGGATGATGGTGCATATCAAATTTTTGAAAGTGAGTTTGGGGTTTCTAGTTACCTCTGTGCCAATATCGAAAGAAAATAGGGTTTTGGAAGTAAGGGAAAGGAGTGCAAAAATTTTAAACATGGAAAGAGTGCAAAAATTGGCAAAAGGTACAAAATGAGGTACATTTGGCATATTTATAGGCATTTATATCAATAGGAGTGATCACCCATATGGCACGGGCACTTACCATAGATACCTATGATGCATCCAAGTGGTCCATGTTAGCATCACCATTCACATGGGAACCCATCATCACCTTGCAACCCACCTAAATAATGAGGGTGATAGTCTGCACCACACTGACACTCACCCAAATTATATAGGCATACATCTGTAATTCACCAACATTCATCTACAGTTGTACCCCATTGATAAATGACTATGGGAATGATGCAGATGAGCATTGACACCCTTTTAGGTGAATGCCAATGCAATGTAGATGAGAATTAATTTATTGTAGATGATTTGATGCTCATCAATATAGTGTCGACACCCATCCAAATTACACAAGTGTTTTTTTTCATGATGCTAGAATCTACCCACACCATGTCGATGTTCATCCAGGTTACTCAGGCATTCATTTATAATTTTTTTGGCAATCATCTACACCATGCCAGTGTTCATCTAGTTTGTAAAGGAATTCATCTTTAGTTTTCTAATGATTACCCACATGATATCATCAAGCATCCATGTGAAGCATGTATGTACCTATGTTTTACTGGTATTCATCTGTATTGCATAGATGCTCATTCATACTATCCCAACATTCATCTATCTTATGTAGGCATTTATCTATGCCATGATGACAAACATCTAAAACCATACATTCATGTGCTTGTATCTTATTGTCATTCATTTTTATGGTTCTGGCATTCATCTTCATTATCTCAATGTTCATCTATGACATTTCAGTGTTTTTATGCATCAATTTATCATTCATTTGCATCTTTTCATCATTTGGTAGTGTTATATAGTTATTCTCCTATGTTTTTTGGGCATTCATCCATGTTTAAAGGCCTTGTGTGATTTGTTGTATAACATCACATGATTTTCCTCTATAACAATATGCCTTTCAAATTGATTCATCACCATTGTGAATCTGATTCACTTTAGGACCTCCGTAGATTTTTTTATATGGCCCACTAAAATGAATCTTGTATTGGCCACCCCGATATAATTCTTTATATGTTTCCAACTATATCAGTTAGCCTAATATCATTGTGATTATTTGTTTGTTTCATTGCATGATATAAATTTTTATTTAGATCTAAATCATTTTCATATTTATTTTTATTTTGTCTTCCTATAACTTTGTTCTAAAATTTGTAAAACTCATAGAAGCTATCATTATAGTAAAAATGATCATTAGTTTTACCCGATCCATGGTGTGGGATATTTCTCAAATACTTAAACCATTAGATATCACTATATACATATTTTAATTTCCACACACCTTATAGTATATCATAAAAACATAGGGTTTTTATTTTTTAGCCACTAGGAAGCCTTCAACCATTTTATTTTGTAGTGCACTGGTAAGTGGTTAGCTCTAAGAAGTTACTATTAATGTACCTTAGAGATGGGATATTGTGGCTATGGGATAATGAAATTATATATAGTTAGTTCCCTTTGGATAATTAAATTTATCTTAGGCTAGAGACCCTTCTAATAAATTAATAGATATGGCCAATTTTGATAAATTACTCCAACAAGTATCTGCTAGTTTGAAGCACAGTCTTCATGGGTGTACATTGGAGGAAATTAAATAGGAACTAAGTTTTGATAGGAATAAGGTAACTTAAGTGGAAATATTTTGAGTGGATTTTAGATCCATGAAGACTAAGCATGCATGCTTATTGGTGAAAGTCACTAGAGTACACATGCCATCACTTTTAAACATGGATGTAATCATATTACAATATAATTTCAGATACAATCATTATCAAGATTTGAAATCAAATAAACAAACCATGTCTATAGTGTCAAGATCAACTCCACCAACCAATTTAACTCAGGTTGCCAATTTAGTCTCTCTGAATACTTCAAGTGCCATGCAAGCCTCAACTTTGAGTAAACCATAATTTTTTTGAGTTAATGTTATATGTATTTTTCATGTAAATTGACAATAATAACTAGATTTTATTATTACTTCATGAACACATGTAAGAGTCAACTAAGGAATTTGGTAACATGCACACATTGCATTATTTTTTAAGAATGAGTCTTATTCTAAGTAGTTTTGGCTATCTTTAATTGTACATGCAGAGTTTACATCTAATTATAACTCTCATTCAGATCAATAGCATGTAATTTAGTACTTTGCATGGATTTAGAGGATGAGGTGACCCCTACCAAGATCTATTTATACTTGTAATTCTCTTATTTTAGGGTGTGGAGGAATATTTTGAGTGTAACTAAGATCTATTTATGCATGTGAGTAATATCTACTAGCTAAAAGCATTAGTTTGAGACATGTATCCATGAATAAGACTGAAGTAATCCCTTTTTATGATCATAAAAGCCTTATTTTCTTCTCTACCTTTCCCTTTTTGAAGTTTCTTTTAAATATCTACCCACTTTATATTATATTTACATCTATCTAACTCAAATAGGTTTCAATTTCTTGTAGGTTTCATTCACCCATACACACATTGTTAACATCTTACATTCTCAACCAACTATTTCACCACCAGGTTGTTTAACCCATACCTAAAAATCATTTCTTGGAGTGGATTTTACCTCCATTGGGATCTTAAAATGTTATAGGTTACCTCGATTAGGGCTTTATGTGCATAAAAACCACATCAATAATTCCCCCACTAAATATAAAAATTGATATGAGTACCTAAATGAGTTTGGATAAAATTCATTCCAAGCATTCCCCCACTATAATATAGAAACTAATATAAGTACCATGTATTAAATAAATGTCAAGAACATGCTTCCAAATCATTTCTCCACTAAATCTAGAAACTATGAATGTGTGGAATCCATGTCCATATGAAACTAATATAAGTACCATGTACTAAATGAATGCGGAGAACATGCTTCCAAATCATTTCCCCACTAAATCTAGAAATTGTGAATGTGTGGAAGCCATGTCCATATGAAACTAATATAATTACCATGTAATAAATGAATGTGGAGAACATGCTTCCAAATCATTTCCCCACTAAATCTAGAAACTGTGAATGTGTGGAATCCATGTTCATATGGCATGCCCCCACTGAATCTAAAACTATGCAAAGTGTGGATAACATGTCTTTATGATATGCCCCCACTAATATTCCTCCCCTTGAGGTCAGGTAAAGATAGGAACTGGTAGTTACCTCACTTCAAATGGATAAGACAACTGCATAATCTATGAGTGTAACCATGTAACATATAAAAGGAAACATGACTAGGTAAATGTATCCTTGAAGTATATAGAACCAATATGATCACATGCAGGCTTAAGATGCATGCTAAATATCATGGCAACATATAGATAGTAATAGTATAAGTTCAAAAATCAAACATGCACACACATAAGAGCACTAAAAAAAATTCAAAAGGTAATGGTTTAAGGAGACTGCAAACAAGAGGCATAATCAAATACCACATAATCAAAGGGACATGACTTAGTCAAATGTACATAAAGGTAAGGATGACATATTCAATGTCCAAAAAAAAATGACATATGAAAATATCAATGAAAGCATACATAGGCACATGGGCCATAAGCAAAGGAGTATATTCAAATGCTAGAAAAATGAATACAAAACACTCAAATAAGTGCATAAAGTAAAGCATAAACAACCTGTGTAAACATGTCATAGTGGCCCATGGATCCAATGTGTTAGTAAAAGTATGTCAAGTGTATAGCATATCAAGTACCCTTTGTAAGATATAATTATGGATAATATATAATTATGGATAATGGGCAAGTGTAAGTACATATGTAAGTTCAAACATGATAATGTATAGTGATCATTGAACCATATAACTCATGTGTATTAAGATCAAATAAGTGGATGCCCCCAATGTCTATATGACATGAGCAAAGGGAAATGCCAACATCTAAAATAAGAATGTATCATGTATCTATGTATGCCTGTATCAAACTCAAGTGGAAGTGTGACACATGTGTATGTAGGATTAACTGAGTGCATCATCCATCAATATGGAAGTAACACACAGACACTAAGGAGTCAATAAAACATGTAAGTGCCAGAAGTGTTTTTGGATTTTTGAATGTTTTTTTATTTTTTTGGAAAGTTTTTGAATAGTAAAGATCATCCTATGATGCCATCAAATGGATGGCCATAAATATCTCCCTCCACTATGAATTATAACCTTAAGTTGGATATTTTACATTGTTTTCATCATGATTGGATAGGTTGAAAAGGTACATAGCATATAGAATATGTAATGCTATAAATTCATACAGAGATTTGGTAGGCATAACCCAAACCTGTGTTTAAATTACTTTAGGACCAAAAGAAATTGGTATTGTTATGTTTCCTAAGGAGTCTTTTAGACCTCTTTTATTTTATAATTTTTTTATATTGAAACCCATTTATTTTAAGTGTCTTATATTGAAAATAGTTTTTGTTTGTGTAGGATCAATATGGTTATCCCAAAAATAAGCACCACCCATGCATAAGGTAATTATTAAATCTTGTTGGTATGGATGTTTTTTGTGATATTCACTTTGAGATTCTTGAATAAGATGTGTACCTTGGATTGGCCTCATGTTGAGTAACATTTGTGAACTGGTCATGAAAAAATTATGAATATGAAATTTTTACCCATAATGTTCCTTAGGTAAGCTATCTCCATCCTTTATTTGAGGGATAAAGCTTTTGTATTTGGAAGGAGATATGTTAAGTTTTTTTGAATGATTAATTATGAAGGAATCATATTTATGCACATCATTATGTAAATGTGTAAATGATTCATATTATTTATTCAATGCCATTTCCTTTAACAGGGAAAGAAGGCCTCTACTAAAGATAAATTTCAATTTTAAGTCTGAGGGTCTAAATGCTAGCTCATATGATGTACTTTTGAAATGAATGTTATAATCTTGAAGGGACTCATCATCACATTGTTTGAAATTATAAAAATGTTCTAATTTAAATTTTGGCACCTTTTGGATATTGAAAAAAATGAAGAATGCATCTTATAATTGTAAGAAAATGTTTAAGGAAGCCTTTGGTAGACTATAGAACTAATTTTGAGCCTCATCAAAAATACTCATATGGAAAATTTTTAGTAATAGTTTTTCATCTTGTGTCCATTGACCAAAATAATGTACATAGCTAATCATATGGTCGAATGGGTCTTTGTTTGTCAAAAGAGAGGTAAATTTGGCAATTCAAAATATTATGGGTAAGAATATTCAAGTATACATTGTGCAAGAGGTTGATTATTAAATGGGTTAACATGAGCATTATCATTATGGAAAGCCATTTGAATTTGGAGTATAGAAACTTGCTTTTGAAGGTCCCCAATAATGGTCATCATAGACATTAGATATTCTATGTAGATAGAGGTGTTTTTCATAGGTGTTATCATGGGTAAAGGCTTTGTATCTCCTTTAATATGGATGAACTCATTTCTTGAAGTGGTGGGAACATGGACCTAATTAGAAGGATAAAAAATAATACCATTCAAGGCTTTTATATTGCATGCTTTAGCACTTGGAACAATATAAGATTAATCAATTTTAATTTCTTATTTGAGGGATAATTGGATGGTTTTATAATCATAGTCATCAAAGAAATAAATATCATCCATTATAAGAGATATAAAATATATAAAAATTAGCACAAATCATGTAATAAGCATCCCAATAGGTATGCTTAGGGATTTTGATGTTCAAAGATCAGGGTCACCAAATGTTTAACCCTAAAATGAAATTTAAGTGTTTGGAATTAACCTTAGATTTAGATTAAAGGGGTATATATAATTGAAATGACACAAGGGTGATAATCAAATTTATAGTAGATCAACTAGATGATAAACTCATAAATAATCATACATTGAATTTATTATATTGAGATAATTTAAATATGGAAAGTACAAGTATCCTAGATATAAAAATAATAAATAACTGAAGTAATTAGCTTGTTTTGATGCTAATGTAATTTTAGATCTAGAACACACTGAAAGTAGGCAAGAAGTAGATTATAGAATAATCATAAGATTCTAGATCTGATGCTTATGGCTCTCTAGACAATAAAATCAAACCTGGGATGGTTGCATCAATGCTATTGTTTGCTTTTGATGCAAGTGTCTAGTATGAAATACCTTCTAGAATAGGATGTGACCACTGAGATGCTTTTAGGTTTTGCTTCACCTTTGTTCTTATACATTTAGATCTGGGTCATGGACTATCACTCCTTAAGAATTAAAAAAACCCTAGTTATTCACATTCATAGTTACCTTAGGTAAAAATAGGTTAGTGGGCACACCATGTCAAGTTGACCCCAAAGACCCCATTGTCAGAGGGTGATTCCTATGTATTTGATACTCTGAAGAGGGCCTTAGACTGATGTAGTTCTCCACTATGTGCTGGATTTTGTGTGAATCATATAATATGTGAAAATCAAGTACAATAGTGACCTATATTTTAACTTGGTAAATCAAGTTTTTAGGTTACTCATTGTGTACATCAGACCTGTAGATGTGCATTTTCTATGATTGGTATGGAAACAAAAATAAATAGGGAAGCTTTATTTAATTAAATGCTCATTGAATGCTCTTTGGTATGTTTGATAGGTATTCATAAGTGAGTAATGAATGAGGGTTAATCTTGTATTTATATCAATCCCTTTGGAGCAATAAATTACATTAAAACACTTATGTCGACCATTAGGATATGTTTAATTTACAAATTAGATAACTTTAGGGCACTAGACACTTACATCATGTTAGGATAGTAACATCAATGTTATTGTCTAACCTAAACATCAGTTCTAAGTATAAACAAAATAGTCACAACTTCATAACCTTTAGAGATGGAAGATAATTACATTTTAAGTGCCCTAAGAAAGATAGAAAACCTGGGTCATCAATATAAGACTGGTCAGACAGAGAGATATGAGCCAAGTGGCACAAGGATAGAAAAAATGTGAGACTTGCATAAGCTTGAAAGTTAGATAATTGATATGAATATACATGGCATGATACTTCCAATTATATAATACTAAGGTGTTAGATAATCAAAAAATATTCTCTACAATAACACGATCAAGGAAAAGTATTCATAATAGTCAAGGAAAGTTGAGTTTCACCAATTTTGAGATTGTTCAAGTGATAATAATAATTGGTAGGGTATCATAATCATGTGTATAATATACTAAAATATATATATATATATATATATATATATATATCTAAATTTAATTTTATATTATTTTATTGCTTTTGGCCTACATAGTGTCTATATACCCTAAACTAGGGTTTTGGAACACCATAATCACTATAAAAAGGAAATGAACCATTCAAAACTTATGAAACTTTGTCAAAAATTATCTTAGGGTGTATATTAAATTTTAAATGTTGTTTTTAATCATTTTATCATCTACAAGGAAAATTATCTAACTTTCTCAATCTCTAGAGTTAGAAACATAGTTACTTAGTCAAGGTAAAAAGACATTTTATTATGTTTTCAAGATTGTTCAAAGATTAAATTCAATTGACAAAGAAAGATATAATATTTAAGGTGACACATAAGTTAAAATAATTCATAGACATGCCTTTAAAGTATAATTTCTCCTATATGAAGCTCTCAGGTCTATAATAGGGTTTAAACCCTCAATTAGGGTTTAAGAAGACAAAAATTTGAATAATTATTGAACGAGGGAACTAATTAATCTAAAACTTTGTAGAAGGTTCCTTGATGGAATTTAAAGGGTGTTGGAGATGATTTAATATATTTTTTAACCCTTACAGAGAGATATCATTGAAACTTAGTCTATAAGGCCTAAGATTTTAAGGTCTAAAACCCTATTTACAAATTCTTAGGAAATTTGCCATTAGGAAGAGAAAAGTAGGGTTCATTATAGTATATATCATCATAAATAATGAAAATTTTCTTTAAAATATTTATTTAACTCATATTTGATTCAATAATTATTTTTACAAGAGTACAAACCTATAAAGAGACCTATAACAAGGTCTAAAGGACTATGTATAAAACTGCGTGTTGTTTTCTTATTTAAAGACTGATAAAGTGGACAATTGAAAGTTATGTTTCAGATATAAAGAAATTTATGAGTTAAATTATATTATGATAGCATCAAGATTCTGAGGAGAAAGGTCAATATCTATAATGAAGGTGATAGGTCTAAGGAGTAAGACCTAAATATTGTTTTTTGAATCAAACTTATAGAAAACGAAAAGGCAAAGTATCTTGAGTGCATGGAAAACTAAAGAGAGTTTATAATATTATTTGATATTATTTAAATTTGAAGGCAATACTATGAATGATGATCTAATCCTATTATAATTTAAGGACAGACCTAGTTATGTCCATAGAGTATTGCTCAAAGATAAAGATAGGGTGAAAGATCATATTTTTGGGTATGGAACAACTTTGATTAGACTTCAATACTTTTTTAAGAATGATAAAGAGGGTTATGGTAAGCAAGGATTTAATTGAGAAGGTTATTAGTATAATGAAGCTAAAAATATTCAAAATAAGACATAGAAGGCCCTATTTAGGTGACTTAGAAGAGGCCTACTTACATCAACTAAATACATTTTTTTAATTGTAGGTCAAGGGCACTTATTGTCAACAATTTAAGTCAATCTATCTAGTTTTATTCATATAGAAAATGGGTCAAAGCATAATATTATGTCTCACTTTTGGGCATAAAAAGGTCACATAAAATTCTAATATGTTCTTAAAATATATTGAGTTCTACTCATGATATTAATCAAACACATATGTTTTATCTTATATATAAAGATGTAGTGCATATACATCTTTTTAAAAATTAAAAAAATCGTTAAGTATTTTTTGTATTTTTTTTTAATTTGTTTTGGTCATCTTGTGTAAAACATTATTATTATTTAATCCAACTATCAAGATTTACATACTCATTCTAGGAGAGATAATTGCATCTACCTAAGGCTCTTTTTGGATATATAGGTAATAGTTTGATTACACATGGTTTTCCAAGGATACTTCAATTATTCTCCTTTCCCGATTCCCATTTTATATTTTATCTACATTGTGTTTATTGTGAAAGAGATAGGGTTTTTAATTTTTTAAATCCTCCATTTGACCAATTGGGACACACAGTTGCTTAGAAAACTCTCACAAATGGGCACAAGTATGCAGATTGGAAAATCAATAATGAAGTCAAATACGAATAGCAACATTAAATAGACAATGCCATAGTGTAAAATTATCCTCCTAATGTGGCCTATTTCCAACATAATTTGAAACCTTTATCTTAGTTATGATGTAGTTCATAGGTTTTCTCAATCATTTTTCATTTAATAGTCAACCTACAATATCAACATAAATTTGGTTTAAGTTAGGCTTGCACACTTGTTTGTCATTTTTTTTAAAATTTTTTAACTCGTTTCAATTCTTTTAAATTAGTGTATTGTATATTTAGATCTATATATTGTATAAATATAAATCATATTTCAATACTTTATTTGTTTTTATCATTTCATTGTTAAATAAAAATAATATTAAAAAATTTAGTGAAGTTTAATTTTATTTATAAAAATGATTTACATTTGCTTAATTTTTATTTTAGGATTTCATTAAAAAAATATAAATTTATGGCATTAAAATAAAACTACCTTTTAACTTTGGATATAAATTTGATATTGTGATTCAATATTCTTTGACTTTGTATTTAATTTGGCCTTAAATAAATTGTGTTTTAACTTTCAATAACATTAGACATTGAAGCTCTTTCTTTGGATGTCGTGTTGATTTTTTTATCTATATAAACACAAAAAAATCATTTTTCTTTATTTTTTATTAATGAAAAAATATGAAAATGATAAATATTAATGTAAATTATCATTCTTGAACTTGAATAACTTAAATATTTTAGTTTTGAGAGAGGATTTAAAATAGAAAAATATATTTTTAAGAAAAATGTGTCAATATGAAAATATTTTTAACAATGAAATCTTATTAAAAACCAAAAAAATGGATAAAAAGAGGAAAATTTGATTAATTGATGTCTCTTAATGAGATTGAAACATTTCTCAAAATTCCACCTTAAATCTAACATACCAAGGAAAGATATATATAAATCCCTATGATTGTTTTGTCAGTGTCATCAATAAGATTTTAAAAATTAAACATTAAGAAGAAAGGGTAGTAAAGGAAATTTCACGTATGTCTATAGGAAAAGCGTTTGATCTATGTCAAGGATCTAAAATAGATAAATAAAAAAGTGTTTGAATTGAGATACAAGTATCATCAAAATATGTAGAAAAATATTGAAAATTAAAAAGGATAAAATGGATCCCAATAATAGAAAATACACATATAAGACCATGGATGATGATATTCAAGCTCTATTTGATGTCATTATATCTACTAATTATTCCCATCTCACCCTATCCATTCTATGCTAAGTTTTGAATATTTCAATTATAAATATGTAGATAAGGCTCATTGTGTTATCCTTTGTGATAAATTATAATAACCTTATTATGCATGATTATAATACTTTAATTTAGCCAAATTCATTAAATAGTTATTATCAAGAAGAACAATGAAATAAAAAGGTGCATGATTATAATATTTTATTTTAGTTAAATTCATGAAATAATTATCATCAAGAAGAAGAACAATGAAATAAAAAGATTCAAATGTTATTTTCATTTTTACTTCTTATATATGTTTTCTTTTGAAAGACACGATGGGATAAAGAACCATCATTGAACTTTATGATGAAGACATCTAAAAATAGAATTTGATTATTTTCTTCAACTTCAATAGTAAATTTGATAAGGTTAGAATTATTGTTTAAAAATTCTAAAAACCTCTCCAAACTCTGTTTACCATAAGTCTAATTAACATTTGTGTCATCAGTAAAATGCTTCGACCACGTAGGTTTTAATGGTGTAAAAAAGAGAGCCAAGTTATCAAAATGTTTCATATATGTATTTGCCACATCTAGTGATAATAAGAACCCCATAACAATACCTTCAATCTGTTCATATAAGATACCTCTAAAACTGAAATAGGTGGATTTTAAGAAAATCCTAATCAAATTAGTTGTTTCATCATTTGTGAGGTTTTTTATGATATCAATATCCTCATTCATATAAATTTTGGTAAAGAGATAAACCACATCAAAACTAACCAATATATCATGCTTATCAACTTTAAAATTCCTCATTTCATTAACCAAATAGTTAGAATCTTTTATGAAAAAATCTGAGTACACCATGATAATTTTTAGCTTTTCTGAGATGGATGTATCAAGATTATAAGAAGGTAAGCCTATGTTATTAGCAATATATCTCATAGGGATTCCTTATTCATTTTATGCATAATGCTATTAGATGCACTATTAAATAAAATAACCCTATTAAATGCATCATTAAATAAAATGGCATGATTAGTTTCAAATCTACAACCATATACAATTATATTAAGTACACCATTAAATAAAATAGTGTTATTAGATGCACCATTACATAAAACAATGATGTTATATGTACATCTACAACCAAACATAACACTATTAGATGCATAATAAAATAAAATAACACTATTCGATGCACCATTAAATAAAATAATGCTATTAGATGCACATTTACAACCATACATATCATTATTAGATGCACATCTGCAATCATACATAGTTCTATTAGATACCCCATTAAATAAAATATTACTTTTATATGTATTATTAAATAAAATAGTGCTACTAGATGTGCATCTAAAACCATACATATCGCTATTAAATGTAACATTAAATAAAAAGAGTTCTACTAGATGCATAATTAAATAAAATAGAATGAATAATTTAACTATTTAATAAAATAACACTATTAGATGCATCGTTAAATAGAATAATGATATGAAATGTACATCTACAAATATACATAGTGTTATTAAATGCATTATTAAATAAAATATCATTATTAGATGTACATCTAAAACTATGCATGGTGTTATAAAGAATACCCCAATAAACAATATCATTATTAAACACCTTAAGAAGGCAAACCACTAAATTTTGTGAACTCAACTACTAAAAATTTATATAATTTAAAATCCCATAAATTGCATGCCATACTTTTATTAAAGAATAAACATGAACAATAAAAGATGACCCTAAATAAGATGCAAAACCATTTAAAATATACAAGTATGAATTAAGATCAAAAATACTTGAAGCAATCATTATTTTTGGATTCTAAAATTCTCTAATCACAACATAATTGAGAGAAAATTCAATAGTCTTTCTAATCCAAATTGACAAATCTAATAGATGAAAAAAAGTTTTTCATAAATATTGACTATTAAGAAAATATTGTTGATGCATCCATATTACAAATTAATGATTATTGATCACAAGATATCTATATGTGAATAATTTCCAAGTGCAATTTATGAAATGCTCTTAGTATTAAAAAAATTGAAAATATCAAAAAAAAAAAAAAAAAAAATTGTTATATAATGTAAAGCACTTGAATCTAGTATTCAACTATTTGAATAATGAATCAATACTCTAGATGAAATATATTTCCCTTTGCATTTGGAAGAAGAAAGGAGGAGAAGGAAATATAAGCTTTTATTTTTCCATTACTTCTTCCAATACTTCCATTCTCTTCCAACGTCTAGACTTAGAATGATCTCACTTGCCAAAAAAAAAGACATGTCTCTAGTGATCTCACTTGCCAAAAAAAAAGACATGTCTCACTAGAATTATTCTTTGATATAGAGGTAGACTAATTTAGATTAGAATAAGGCTCAATGGATTTAGAATTGGACAAAGCTTGAGTGTAATTTATCTTATCATGAGGTTTTGATTTCGATTTTAGTTTATTTTTAACTTTAGATGAATTAACAACTAAGGCTAAGTTTTATACTCAAACCTATTTGGGTCTAAAATTAACCCAAGTTGGCATTATTATGCATTAATGTTCACCAAATAAACATAAAGTGGATGTTAGATAGTTTGATGTGTGATTTTATTGTGTGTGTTTTGGATTAGAATGTATCTATTTGCTTAAAATTTCACATAAATTGGCTTGATCCCACATGAATATGCATAAAACATCCACTTTTATTATGTTTACAAGTGGTTGGAATTTTGTTGTGTCAATTTTGACCTAGAAGGAATTTAATCAGATGAAACACAAATATAAATGAGTGGCTAAGTATGTGTTGGACATATAAATTACCTAAATTCCTAAATATTACTTATTTGTGATCAAATTTGAAATAAAATTTCTTGATTGGGCACATGCATGCTACAAATGAACATAAAATTTTGGTTATATGGCTTGATGTGTTAAAAGTTACGATGTTTTGTTTTTTATTATAAAAGACATAATACCATAAAATATGAATAAAATTTGATATATACCACATAAATATTCTCAAAATCATCCACTTTGATCGTAATTATTAGTAGCTCAATTTTTGGTGTTTATTTTTGCCTATAATGTGCCTAATTTAATGTAAAATTAACAAAAAATTGTGGTTGGGCGTGCATGAGTTTCAATACTGGAATTAATGTGGCCAACATTAATAGTGAATTAGTATGATCGTACATGAATGTGAACCAAATGATATATATTTATAAAAACTAGTAATTTTTTATTGTATTTTGTTCAAATGGATTTAAATCGATCTTCATCACATGTAATATCAACATAAAAAGAATGTGTTTTTTTTTCATTTCACTAAATAGACCCCAATTATTCATATCCACAAGTATTTAGACAAAAATATAACTTAAATTAAACTAGTTGCATATATATGTGTCCCAAATCAACATTTAAAAATGCTTAATTATGTTTAAGATTTAATTTTTTTAATTAAAAAAAAACAATGGAATTAGAGATAAATTGGCCCAATCCCCCACAAATGTACCCTAATTTGTTTCATTTTTTCTTAGATGCAAGTAATTATATTTTTATATTGTGTTGATACATTTTTATAAAGGACTTAATCTCTTGAAATGGAACTTCTGACATGCATTAGTAACTAAATCAACCTAAAATATTTGAATATCACACAAAGAGGCTAGTTTTTGGGCCTATATATAGAAACCAACATACAACCCCCCACCATTGACAATATAAATGAAGTGGGAGTGGGAGAGGTGGAGTAAATGGGAGAGGAGAATAATGATAAAGACTATTATGGGCCTTAATAGAAAGCCTTGACACTATATCTTTCACAACATCCTATTATGGATAGGGAAAATTAAGGCTTTGAGTTGTATCAAAATTAAACAAGATGATCCACAATTCATATAGGCTATATCAACTAATTTTAATTTTATTCTTGTGATCGCACTCTTTATCGAGCCCCTAATTTAGTCCAATACTATAAATAATCTTCATTTGTTAAAAATGTTTTTTTTTTTCCTACAAACATATCTAATTTAATATAATATCAATGTGAATAAGTGTTAGGTATTTGTATGTTATAAAATATATTTAAAATTTATTAATAGATTTTATTTGGGCCTAAATTCAATTTTGATTGGTTTAATCATATATGAATGTATCCCAAATCATTTATAATTATCGTATAATTAAGTAATTTTAGTTTTTTGTATTGATATTGACTTATATTTTACATTTCATATAATAGGGACATGAAATTTATTTGGGTATTTTTGGATCATTTGATGGACCTAAGTTTTTTCAATTACACCTATTTAAAACTAAGTTGTTAAAAAGAACTTGTCAAAAGAACTGGTTATATTGTGCATGTAATTGGGCTAATTGAGTGTCATATAACCAATTTAAAAATTCTTACATTAGATTTATATTAGTCTTACTCATTGTGTATAATTAAACCAATCGAATTTTGCCAGTTATATGTACAATTATGGATAATACATCTATATAAAATAAAATGCAACAAATTACCATACATTCAAACTTTATTTTCCCTAATTGTGCACACAATTCAAATATTTGAGTAGTTATTTTGAATAAGTGTGAATCAAGATATAATAGATCCCCACAATCTTGTATGAAACTTCTGTAAAAACATTAAATAAAATTCTAGTTGATAAAATGAAGCTCAGAATAAACACTAAGATAAAAAATCCTTGACTTATTTTAAAACTCTAGTATTTTTTTTTTTTTAATATTACTTAAATTTAAGTTAATATGATGAAAAAAAAATCCTAAAGTTGTAATAACTCACATCCACCTATCAAAGAAATCATTTTTTTTAATTATATCTTCCTTCAATGATTATAAAACTTCTATATAAACATATAAACATTACATTAAAATTCATTAAATTATGACTAATAAAGTGAAGTTATTAAAAAATATTAAAGTAAAAATAATTCAAAATAAATTAATCAATGTTCCCCAGATATTTTATTCTAACTTCCTTAACTTTTTTACAATTTTAATTAAAAAATTACATAAAAGCTATTTAAATTTATGTTAACATGATGAAATTAGGAAAAACCCCTAAAATTACAATCACTCACATCGAATTGATCATAAAAACTCAATTTTTTTATTACTTTTATAAAAAAAATACTATTTTTAATGGAAAGCAAGACTTTACAAGGTCTTCCCAACACCATTGAAGCTCGTTCATATGCCATAGAGTAATCTAGCTAATGCAATCAAGCATGGAGAATACGAAGGGACTGCTATTGGAGCTTATTGATCTCTAGTTCGATAAGTTAGAGCTTATAGGGTTATTTCTTGTGACTGGTTTTCCAGCTTAAAGAAAGATCCATGCATATATGAATTCTTGGTCCCCGCAGATATATAATAGGTTTATTTCAACTTATTATAATATAGAAGGTGCTAAATAATCCATGGGTCTATTTAATATAAAAGTTATAGAGAAAACTAGTGTCCTTAGATTGGCTTTCCATCTATAGGTGGGACCTATGATCTAGATATAAAAATGAGTGAATATGTAATAAATTCAAGGATGTCCATCATCAACTATGCAGGTATTCCACCACCCAAGGCATGGCATGTTTATCAATATCAATATTTGAGGATTTGATCCTCATGATCAGGGCAAGTGGATTTAGAGTCCCAAAATGGTGAGTTAGTACTTGGAGAGGCAGTTATGGGCATTATTTCCATTTAAACAGACTTGGACACTATGCATAAGAAGCCCTTGTCTTTTAGTGAGATCCCTCAACCAATGAAAGGAGCTTGATGATTACTGAGATAATAGGAATTTTTTTTTTTGAACAAGGCATGCAAATAAAAAGGCAATCAAAGGTTGTCACCTCACTTCTTGATATGGAGGGCTTTCCTTTATTCTCGAAGGCATTGTTCCCTCTCTCTCTTGCTCCCATTTTCTATAAATATAGCTATGGAGCTATTGTAAACCAGGTTCTACTCCATGTATGGTGAAACCCTACTAGAATGACATCATAGTTTGCCTTTGAGCATTAATACAAATTTAATTTTTAGTTCTTGAGTAATTGTCTAAATGTGCAAGTGATATATGGTGATGCAAAGTGATTGTTTTATATCCTTTCTTCCCTTATACTTTCATGTTTGTGTAAGATTTTATGTTCTAACAGGTCATATGAAGTGTTGTTAAGTGTATGAGAATATATTTTAAGTATACAATGAGCCTTAATGCATGCAACTAACCTATGGTTCACTTACCTTGGATACATCTCATACATCTCACCTCCATATCGAAATACTCATGTTAGGATCCATAGGACTTAGAAGTTAGTTTGTGTGCCTTGTTTTTAAGTGCAAGAAAGTATGATGGTCATATGGAATACATCTTGGTGTATCACCCCCTTATATTAGGTTTATTTCGTGCAACTTCTAACTCTTTTCCCATAAGCAAACATTACCATAGGTGAAAACACTTCAAGATACATCTAGGGAGCTAGCCCTTAAAATCTAGAGGCTTGCTTCCACTATAGGTACACCCACATACCTAAGAGTGTTCCCATGTTGTCCAAATCTAGAAGAATATTGAACACCCTCTTCTAGGGTGCAAGATTTGGCATCAATAGTTTTAGCATGCTTAGTGGGACCAAGGTCCAAGACAATGGAAAGATTGTTGGCATGTCTTTCCCCTATTAGCTTTTGGAAGCAATCAATCTAGCACCAATGGAAACTCCACATGATAGCTTTTGGTTGTAATTAGAATAGGTATATCTTATTGAAGTTTTGATCGATTTTTTATATTTCCCTTGATGCATGAGGTTGACATGAATAACCATGGTGAATATCCCTACCATAGACCTCCTTACCAGCCTTGCTATGAACCATAGTATACTCCCCTATCAAAATGACTATCAGTCCTATGAGCCATGGCAGCCCTATAACCCTCAATTTTCCCCACCAGATAAACACCATTTTGTTAGACAACCCTATGAGGAAGGTTACCAAGATATCTATCAATAAATGCCTTCCTACCAATCCCAATATCAACCCTATTAACCATACCCTGATACCCATGAACGTCAAGAGTACTCCTATGAGTCTTGTCATGAGGAACAAGATGTTTCTATGGACTCCATATCAAAGTATTACAAGGCAAGATATAGATTCATGTAGGCTAGAATGCAACAAGTCGAAGCTGGTCTTAATCCTCATCATTACCCTCCTTCATTTTTTCCATCTTATATCATGTATTTGTTGGCATCCATTTCACATTCACTAGTTCTTAAATATGAAATGATCACATGGGATGATGAGTATGATATACTCTCTGATCATCTCATGGAATGATTGAGAAATGTTGTCCAAAGTCATATATATTCTTTGAAGATGTTTGAAGAACTAGAAGGAAATCAATGGGAGATCATGGAACAAATGGACTTAGTAAAGAAGTATCTTCAATTCTCAATAGAGATTTGAAGTATGTGGGAGGATAAAGAGCTAAAAAATCAACATGCTATTATTTAATAATTTCAAGAAAGCTACTGGCAAGATGCAATTCCTGCTTATGAAGATGCTTGTTTTTCTAACTAGCCCAAGATATCACTTCCCTATAAACTTACTAGTACTTTTCTCTTTCCTAAATCCACTAATAAGCCCTCTCCTCCATCCCACACTCCATCTCCAACTTGCCAACCTCCTACTACACTTCATATCCCATCTCCTTCACATGAGCCCATCTTGAGGGAAGTAAGTGGAGGGGAGAAAATCCAAGCTAAAGCTAACCAAGAAGAAGTCACAAGTGACTATGAGGAGGAAATCACCATAAGGACCCCCCTTGGTGACCAAAACTGCAACTTTGCCTTCCTAGATGAAGACAAGCACATTGAAGATCCTATCACAGCTATTGATGCAGAGTTTAATATGGAAGAACTTTTTGAAGACTCTTTTGTAGCTGTCCATGAGAAATGTGGCCAAGAGCTAAAGGGAGAGGCATTTGAGGAAGACTCCTTGTCCAATCATGAAGTTGTAGATGACTATCTCAAGCATAAATATGAAGGTCATTTTTATGATCAAGAATCTATTGTCATACATAAATATGGTGTTGCTAGTGTCCAAGATGTTGTAGACATGAAAAGTGAGGGCAAGGTGGAGATTGAAGTTCCTCAAGAACAGTTGAGAGACCCCCTGGTATTGAGTTATATTCATAGATACAGGAACATGAAGAAGAGAAGATTGATGCTCTCAAACATCAAGCACATTATGTCAATGATGATTAGTAGCTATAAATGAAGCTCTTTCAAGAGCTTGAAGATCTTTGCCAAGTTGAGGGTCAAGTACATGAGAAGGTGGAGGAAAAGATTTCTATGGAGGAAAATGAACAAGATTGGGTGGATTATTTAGAGCTCCTTGATGAGATTGAGGAACTTGCAGTGGAAGAGAAACCCAATATTATTGAGAGCACCATAGAGATCAAGAAGGTAAGCCTTGTACAACCACCATTAGAGGTCATAGCTGAGGAACCATATGAAAAGGTTGAGACTATCTAGATGCACATAGCTAACTTATTTGGAGCTACTTGGTTCTCACTGAACATCATGCTAAATAGGCTGACAATTGAAACAAAGAAGTAGGTATCAATTCCAAGAGTCAAGGAACTACCTGCCTCATTCAATCCCTCATCTCATGATGCAAGAAAATTGACAAACTTTCCTTTTGATCCAAGAGGAAAGGTATTAATGATTTTAGGCTGTATATGTTAGATTAGTTCTATTAAATTCATCTAAGTGGTTTTTCTAGCACATTTACTAGTTGTCCATGTTTTACATGTGTGTTTCATTCCTTATTGTGTTCTATTCAATAAATGTGCATAAAGCACATGTTGTATCTCATCTTGTGTGTTACTTCTTTATTTGTTTTCCCTTGTGTTTTATGTATTGTTCAAGACTTTTTATATGTCAAACCTATTGTACACGTGACTCCATATCCCAATGGATAGGATTAGGCAATTGGTTTGGGTTCCTTTTCCATAGACAGGCATGCAACCCCTGGGAAACTGTCAAAAATGTTGACCATTTTTTCCCACGGGCCAAAATGGGTCAACTCCCTATAGCCAAAATATTATATGGGGGGGATTTTGTAATGTCATGGAGAATGTTGTAGAGACCCTATGGGATGTTAAGAGTTATTGGAATGACTTAGGAATCTCCTAGTATTCATCATGTTGTTCATTGTGTTCACCTAGGCATTTTGGGTCTAGTGGCAAAAAGTACAAGTGGGCAATTTATTGAGGCCAGATCTCACACATGTGGACAAGTCAAGAGGAATTAGTCATATGGGTTTGTTAAATTTTATACCAACCTCATATGTACCAAATATTAGGTCCTCCACCCAAGTGCATCAAAATTTACAAAGGTCCAAAGCTAGCTCCTCAATCACATTCTGCTTGTTTTCCCAAACTTAGCCATTTTTAGGAAGGTTCTAGTAGAGTCGAGTGAGTAATTTTATAAAGAAATATCTCACACATGTGGTAGTTACATGGGAAAGTAACCACATGGGTTTGCTCACCTTGGTTCCAAGTTGTGATTCACCAATTTTGAGATCCTCATCTGAAACACAAATGGAGTTATACATGTGCAAAGTTGGGCTCCCAAGCATTTCTACTAGTTTGCCCATACTTAGTAATTTGAGCTTGATCATCACTAGGACATCATGCAAGAGCAAGTGGACCAACCAACTTATGCATTTAGTATCTCACTTAGGAATCTTCACATGACCAGTGGATCAAGCACAATTGTAGATTTACATGTCATGATCATCCTCAAAAAAATTTAGACCTACATGAGCTTTTTGGCTCAAGATATAAATCTTCAAAGATAGACCCATGTAGTAAGACATTCACATGAACATCAAGTTTAATCTTGAACAAACTAATTCCTTTTGAGCTTTAATTTTATGGTCATAATAACATCAATAATTATTGTGAGAATGTTAAAGGACGTCCCATAGGCTGTCAATTTTAAGACCATGGACTAGCCATTAGATTTCAAATAATGGGTCCCAACAAGAACAACAATCCTCACTCAATTATACATCTCAATCCAACAACATGAGATGAGTCAAATATTTAGAGAGCTTGAGGGTTTGACACATGGCATAAGTATGTGAAGCTACATACTGACAGCAAAATCTTGAGGATTAACATGCATTTGACACATGGTGTAAGTGGAGATAAGGTTGACAATTCAAATGTAGATCTAAAGAATTGCATTTTTTCGTATCTAGAAGATCAGATAGAGTGAATGAGATTCAATTTGTTAATGATCCAAGTCATATTTTGACAACCAATTAGAGTGAAGGTGAGCCCAAGGTTTTTGATGAAGGTCGAGAATCCATATTCGACCATGGAAAGCAAGACTTTGTAGCATCTTCTCGACACCATTGAATATTGTTAAAATGCCACGGAGTGGTCCAACTAATGTAGTCAAGCATGGAGAATATTAAAGGACCGCCATTGGATCTTATTGATCTTTGGTTCAATAAGTTAGAGCTTATAGGTTTATTTCTTGTGACTGGTGATAAATGATCCATGGGTCCATTTAATATAAAATCTATAGGGAAAACCAATGTCTTTAGATTGGTTTTCCATCTAAAAATGGGACTTGTGATCTAGATATGGAAATGGGTGAATATGTAATAAATGCAAGGGTGCACATCATCGACTAAGCAAATACTTTGCCACCCAAGGCATGGCATGTTTATCAAGATCAAGATTCAAGGATTTGATCCTCATGATCAGGGCAAGTGGACTTAGAGTCCTAAGATGGTGATGGTACTTGGAGAGGTAGTTAAGGGCATTGTTTTCATTTAAACACACTTTGGCACTATGCATTAGAATCCCTTATCTTTTAGTGAGATCCCTCGACCAATCAACGGAGCTTGATGATTATTGAGATAAAAATAAATATATTTTTTGGAAAAATAACACAAATAGAAGGCCAATCAAATGATGTCACCTCACTTCTTGATATAGAGGGCTTTCCTCCATTCTCAAAGGCATTATTCCCTCTCTCTCTTGCTCCCCTTTTCTATAAATATATCTCTAGAGATATTGTAAACTAGGTTCCACTCCATGTATGGTGAAGCCCTAATGGAATGACATCATATTTTTCCTTTGAGGATTAATGTAAATCTAATTTCTAGTTCTTGAATAATTGTCTAAATGTGCAAGTGATATATGGTGATGCAAAGTGATTATTCTCTATCCTTTCTTCCCTTATCCTTTCATGTTTATGCAAAATTTTATATTATAATAAGTCATATGAATTGTTTTCAAGTGTATGAGCCTATCTTTTAAGTTTAAAATGAACCTTAGTGCCTGAAACTAGCCTATAGTTCACTTACCTTGGATAGATCTCATGCATCTCACCTCCATATCAAATACTCACGTTAGGATCCATAAGACTTAGAAGTTAGTTTGTGTGCCTTGTTTCTTATTTAGGAAAGTATGATGGTCATATAGAATACATCTTGCTGTATCACCTCCTTAGATTAGGTTTATTTCATGAAACTTCAAACTCTTTTCCCATAAGCAAGCATTAGCATAGGTGAAATCACTTTAAGATACATTCAAGGAGCTAGCCCTTAAAATCTAGAGGCTCACTTCCACTATAGGTACAGCCATATACCTATAAGTGTTCCCATATTTCCCAAATCTAGAAGAGGATTGAACACCCTCATCTAGGGTGTGAGATTTGATGTCAAAAGGACCCACATGAGCTAGAGATTTATGATTTGGCCCTAGAGGATATGGAGTTGTCTTTGGGTTTTAAAGCCCTATTTACTAAGTGTGTGGAAGCTCGTCTTTATGTGGATGAGTTATCCGCATGGACTAAGACTACTTGGAGTTTTATGTTGGATCCTACCTTCTCTCTACTTAGCATAGGGTTCTTTCAAATGATCTTCCATTGCTCTACAAACAAGGATTTTGTGTGGTCCTCTAGACATTGGTTCTTTGGCTAATCCAGCATTTTCTTCTACCAATGGTCACTCTTCTTCGAATCAGCTTTGATTAATATTTTAGTCACACCCATTTGGATTAGATTGTATCATCTAACTCTAATCTTTCAAAATGAACAACTTATTCATCAATTAGTCAACAAGGTGGGTTATTTTTAAAGATTAGATTAGAATTAATGGATGAAATATTTGTTAAGTTTTGCACCCTCATTTATCTTTCCAAGCCTCTCTCCCACTCTGTCATTGTATCCTCTTCTAGGGGAAAATGGATGCAGTTCCTCAATTATGAAGGCCTCCCCTTCTGGTGTTTTTGGTGTAACCTCTTGGGGAATAGGGTGGCATAGTTCTCATCCATGGGTCATTCTTTTTCTTCCTCCTTTTGCTAGTCAATTTTGAGGAAGGAGGGTTCCCTTGATCTATACCTTTGGTGGTGCAATCAAGAGGTTTTATATTAGCATTTGCATTCCTCCCATTTTTCACCCATGTCTCATCCTCTTCCTCCCT
Source organism: Torreya grandis (assembly GCA_037957365.1). Lineage (NCBI taxonomy): Eukaryota > Viridiplantae > Streptophyta > Pinopsida > Cupressales > Taxaceae > Torreya > Torreya grandis. Next base: position 2,878,704 of record JARHVA010000509.1, on the reverse strand, counting down.
CAAATATTTTCCCCAAGAGGATTCTACCATTATTCCCTTATTATAAACCCACTATGACACTTCTGCCAATCCCCCTTGCATGTTATGCCTTCTATCACTCCTAGGACTGCATCCAAAAGATGCAAAGCACTTGTTGGCATGGAACCTAAGAAAAAAGGGTGCAAGTCTAAGGCTAAAAGATTGAGAAGGAAAGTGAAATTTTTGGTAGTAAGTGGGTCCCAAAAGATAATTAAAGGCCTTATTTATAGGCATGAGAGAATATTGTGGTGCCAACAAAGATCTACTTCAATAAATCTTCAATTTGGCCTGTCAAAAAGTCTATAACTTTTAGACAATTTTCAAATTTAACCCTATTATTCTTGATTCAATCACTTCAAAATACCTATGAGAGACTCAATACAATTATATTAAGCTTATTGAGGTTTTTTTTAAAGTTCAAAACACCAACTAGGTCACCAAATGACCAAGAAACTTGACTCGGTCCTAAAAATTGCTTTAAGACTATGAATAGGCTTATTAAGTCTTTATAAAAAGTGTTACTATTCTAGGTTCCTCTCAATATTTAATTAAATGACTTATTTAATTTTTATAGATAACCTATAATAGTTATAAACTAATATTTTTATGGGTTTTTCAAAGGAGTAAACTCAATAACAAATCTTGTTCTTTTAGATCTGTACATGCCTAATTCTGCCTTCTTGAATGAAACTTGACTTGATTCAATTGCCAATAGAATTGGATCACCTAATCAAGTGTTTTAAAATTATTACACAACACCAAAAAACCTTCATATGGTGTTTAGACTCTAAATACATAAAAAAACAATCAAAGTTTTTATTTGATAGGCTTTCTCAGTGACTACCTATAGGTAGTCCTAAACATAGTCAGTTGTTTATCACTCCACAAGACTCTTTTAAACATAAAAAAATGTGTATTAGTTGGTAAAAATCTTATATAAACTTAAAAAATTTAGGATATTTCATTTGTTGAATATTGAGTTATGAGTCTTTTTGTGATAAAACCCCTGTTCTAGGGTTTCCTCAGAATCCATAGAGCCTGAGAGCTTCTTAGAGATAGTTCATAAAGTATAGGATATTTATAATATTTATAACACTTGTAATAGTGTCTTAATAAAATTATATTAATATTCCAATCCTCAATACGAACTCATACAACCCTTCTTACATGCTACAAGTGACTATAATTGACTGTAGGTGTCCAAAAACAAGGTTTTTGAAGGTTTCAACCACAAGACTTCAAATAAAGTAAAAAATAACTTTAATTTGAATTTAATCTCATAAATACATGTAATAAATATATGATCACAATGATTCAAACAATTATATCCCATTATTTTTCAATAAAATTCATAGTTTTTTATACACGACCCGTGTTTTCATTGGCAAACTGTCATTAGTAGTGCAATAACAAACTTTGCTAAAACCCTTTCTCATATATTATCAATCATGATTCACCTTAGAATCAGTAAAAACATATTTAATAAATAATAAAACATGTGAATAATTATTTTACCTCTATAGAACATACCTTCAACATCAAATAAGATTCCTTTATTGATCATTTTGCATAGTCTTATTTACATAACATAGGCCTAAAGGCCTCATTCACACCTCCATGCCACTTACTTCTCTTGATTATAAATTATACTTGTTTTTTTACTTTATTTAGATCCTGTAGTATACCTTCAAGCTCATCTCTTTGTAACGAACTATCCTAATTGATGTTTGGTCTTATCATAAGACCACAAATCACTTAATGAATCTTTATCCATAACAACCATTCCTTCTTTGGCCTTTTCCAATGTATAAAAATCTTATAGAGAAATATTTCTCATTTACATAGGATGAATATGTATTTAAAACTTTTTATTATACCTTATAATACCATTCCATAAGGTACATGACCTTTGGAGATAGTCACAAGCTCTTTACAATCCTTCGCCATAATTTAAATATTTAAATATGTATTTTGGAGGGAAAATTTACATCATACTAATTTAACCTTATAAAATACAAGTGAATCATTCCAAGATTCTTATTAATTTATAAAATACCCCCTAAGGCCTTATAAACCATGACCAAATAAAATGTATTGTATATACATCATTGAAGTGAAGCATACCCTAATGCTCCTGCCTCAGGTTGGCTCTAGGTTGACCCTGATTGCAGCTTTGCTTCAAAACATTTTATCTCTTCATTTTTCCTTCTCTTTTTTGGTCATTTTTTTTCTAAATTTTCACAAATTTTTTGCATAAGTATTTTGGGATTTGATTTTCCCTTTTGTAGGTGTTTCTTTTTCTTGATGGTTATTGATGGTAGGACTTGGTGTTTTTTTATGCTCTTATTTTTTTTGCTATTTTCATCTCAAGATTTGGGCCATGAGTTATGTCCCAGTGTTGGTTCATAGATCCAATCAAAATAATTTACCCTTAATAAAATAAATAAATAAATTTTTAATCATATTTTTTAAATTATTAAAATATTTAAATTAATTTTTCTGTAAAGTTGTGTTGTTTCATATCTTTTTGTTGAACTAATTTTTTCGTCATTCCTTACCATTAAATTTATCTAATAAAAATTGAATAAAATATATGAAGAATATAAAATAAAAATGTGAATTTTTTAAAATAATAAGTACAATAAATATAATTCTTAAATATTAATTTTATATATAATTTGGTTAAGAGAGCAGTCAAAAATTGTGAGTCATTTGGTGGTTGTTGCTAACTAATTTCATTAAATTAAATTTTGAGGTGGTAGCAAAAGGCAATCCAAGTCTGGTTGGAGGAGGCTATATGTTTAAATATGTAATGGGTCAACCATTACTAATATTTTAACTTGATTTAGGTATTAAAAATAACAATAAAGTAAAAGCCCTTACCTTGTGAAAAGATCTCAAAGCAACTAGTTGGATGGGATGGAAATACCTTATCATTAAAGGAGATCTTAAAATTTGGATTAATTGAATGAATACAATGAATATTTAATATTGTTAACTTCATGATCTCTAGTAAGATTAAATATGGGTATCAAACTAACTAGAAGAAGTAAGTTTTTGCAAATAAAGTGAGCTAGGGAACCAAGTGGATAATTACCCTGCTATGTATACATCTTTTTTCTTCTAGTGGTGCTTAGAGATAGTTTGAAATTAAAATATTATTAACACTGTGAGAAAAATAATCATCATTAATTCAATGACCATCTCCAATTAAATTATAATATTTAGTTATTGGAACAAAAAGATGATTATTTGCTTTTCTCATAGCTCACTTTAATACACACTTTCAAAATTTTCGAAGTTATAATCTCTTTAATCTCCCAAGAAATATATCACTTCCCACATATTTTATTATGATGTTACATAGCAAAATAAGGGAACCATTTAGTTTTCTTTTGCATGTTAGAGGATCCTTCATCCCCTCATCTCCTTTCGATTTGTGACGTGTTTGTCATTACTCTCTATTTTTTGGCAATGCCTTTTGAGAGTTGTATTTCAATATTCCTCACTTTCTCATTCTAATTAATATAATCATTAGATACCATTCTCAAAAATTAAGATAAGGATTCAAAGGTAACCATGGATGGAAAATGTGAAAGAGAAATGCACACCATTAAAAGTTAAAAAAATAACAAATGGTGAGGATGTGGGCATTACATTCTCTAATTTTTTTGAATAAATAAATAATTCCAAAACAAGAGGTTGGATACTTAAGTTCTAGTATGTAGCTAAGGAATTCAATGAAATTGACAATAATGAGTTAGGGAAATATATGAGAGATAAAATTAAATAATGAAATGTTGATAAACTAATTTGAGATCAATAAAGGTATTAGATAGTTCATGATAATATACATGAACCAACTAAAACCACAAATGTTATTCTTTAATTTAATATACTCATTGCCTTATGCATATTCTAGAGCTAGTTGTAAAAATTTGATGACTTTTTTACATAGGAATCTATAGTTGGTTGTATCACTTCTAAATCCAATTTTATATGGTAATTTGGAGCTAGATGTAGTGCCCCAACACAATTTTTGTATATGAATCCAAGTTGATTCAAATTGAATGAGTCAGTATGTCCATGAAAAGAGAATAAATGGCATGATAACAATTCATTAATGCATGCTGAGAAGTGTGTCCATGGTTAGTAACACTCCACAATAACACTAACAATTTTAATGGACATATGTTGTGTCATTCATTTTCCTTCATTGAACATGTTTCATTCAATGTATATCACATTGTTTTGATGCAAACTTTCAGTTGCAAGATATGGGAAACTTTATAAATGGAATTGTGTATTTCTAATCTATGCATGTTACATTTTTGAATTGTAAGAACCAAGATAAAGGAAATTATTAACTGTGGTGAATTTTTTTAATGCCACCTATATAATTCAATATGCATTTTTAACTTGTTAAAATCATTGTACAAATCAAAGAGGATGTTGTATGAGCATCTCCTCGTGGAGTGCTTCACCCTAACCTAAAATCATGTGTATTAGAATAGAGGGGCTAAGAGGAATAACCAAAAATAATAATGGGACATTGAAGAGTGTAATGAGGTCAATCTATAGATATTTTAAGGATTCATGTATCCTAGGTTTTCAGGTTTCATAACTCGATAATTACTCTCCAAGAGAAGAATAAGGTACAGTCTAAGAGGATGTTAAGTTTGGTATCTCACTTTGAAAGATAGGAGGTAAATAATAATATTCATTTTATATATATTATGGGTCTAAAATACTTATAAATTTTGAAGTATGATTAGAAATTTCGATCATTTGGATCATCAAATTAAGTTAGTAAGTCAATTGATTCTCAAACAAGGGTAATTTTTGACATGCTAATTTATTTATTTTTTTGATGTATGGGATAAAAATCATATTGTTGACATCAAAAGAACACTTTTCAGTATATATTTGGGTTCCACTTGAAAAAATATGCATTTTTTTAAAAAGGCATTTGATTTTGATTTTGTATACAATTATTATCACCTTAAGAAGTTAGAGGGCTTGTTATGGTGACTTTGCACACACAACAAGATGAAAGGACATGAAGGTGTTTTATCTTCATATTCTAACTCTTTGATTTATTGTGCAAGCCCAAGGGGGTTACTTGTATATAAATACGAACCTATATAAATAATTAAATAATATCAAATAATTCAATCTAAGCATTCAATAAAATGTATTCGATGGAATCATTGCGTCCTTCACTCATCAACTGATTTTTTCATGTATGTGAATGAGTTGAAGACTACACAATTGAGATAATTAAGTTAGATAGTTTTTGTTTCTTGAGAGGTAAGTCTTACAAAAAATTATATAGAGATCATTATGATTATAGGATCCCAGTAGGTTGAAATCCTTGTAAGCCCAATAAGACAAAATAATGTTAACTACAAAACATAGAGGAGATGGGGAAGCATGACTTCACTCTTGTCAAAGTTTTATCACATTGATTTTTTCTTAGGTATGTATCATGTTATCTCTCTTTTATATGTTGGTTGATGTGTTTTTTTCTTCTATTTTCATGTTTCCATTCTTTGCAATTAGGATAATACAAAAAAACACTTAAGAAAGCTCAAGACTCATCTATAAACACAATAGTTTTTTCCTAAAAATTAAAAAAAATCACATTGGTATTTCACTTCTAGGTAATAATTTTAATTATAATTATGTATGTAGTAGTAGTATGTCTAGAATGTGAAGGAATGTGTGCACTGGATGTAGGATGTGAAGATTTCATGTGAAAAAATTAAAATTATTTTTATGTTATAAATGCTAATCATAATAGTTGGAATATATCTTTGAACAACATTTTGGGTGTTGTTATATAACATAAAACATGATCACTAATCATTTTTGGTACAAATATTGTATCATTCTTCTCTTAGTTTTTATAGAATTTTCTTATAATTTTAATGTCTTACCCTCATAAAAATCTTGCCTTGCCAATTTTTGGAAGTTTTTTTTAATTTTTTATGTCCTTCACATAATATATTTGTATTATTAAAAATGTAAGATGTTTTCCCTTCAGGGAAAACATGCCACTTTAAATGAGTTAGCTATTTAGGATTTTCTAAATTCTTGATCACATTTTAAAGGTGAGATTAAAAAAATTGTATCAAGCTTTATTTTTCAAGAACCCACTATTTTTATTTAATTAAAATGGCTAATATTATGATTCATATAGATCATATATGGTATTCTGGAGGGATGTCAATGTGTTTTTTAAGTTTGGGATTTAACATAGGTAAAATTATACCATATGATCATGTATTAACTTTTTTAATCCTTTTTCTATTATTTTAAATGATAGAAGGTTATTTTCAAATTTACTAATTATTTTTAAGTAGTTATGAAAAAATTTCAAAAAAAATCTTCATTCTACTTTATATATATTCATACTAAATATTATACATAAAAAATAAGAATGGAATGCTATAATTTATTTCAAGTTCAATCAATATATAATTTAAATGTAAAATGTAATGAATAAAACATATAAATTAGAAAAAAATAATGCTAAAATCATTTTATAGTATTTAATTCTTTTGTATTATACTATAACTTTGTAAAAACAATAATGAAATAAATATAAGTTTAGTTTCCGATTTTTATTCTTCATTTGTTAAGTTTTTCCTTCCATTACAGCTATATGTGTTATTCCTTTATTCCTTCCATTGTTGATATTCATCCTCCCTTTGATGATTTTATTCCTTCCATTATTGATATTCATTTTTCATTTGTAGATTTTCCTCTCCACTTTCTAATTTTGACATCTATATCTTTTTCATCTATTTAAGTTTTTTCTTATTAATTATTTATAACCTATCTTAAAAAAAAACATATTATTGAAAAATCACTATCAATTATAGTTAAAACTAACCTTATATTGAAAAATCACTATCAATGATAGTCTCACCTTAATATTACCCTTATATATTTTATAACTTCTAGTTATAGAAAATTATAATTCATATAACAGTTAATTTAATGCCACCAAATAACTTTAGGTGGGATTTCTTAAATTTATGGTTTTGTTTGATGCAATTGTATTAATATTTGAGTTAGGGAACACATCCACATAAACAAATTATTCCAGATTATTAAAAATATTATTAGATAACTAAAGTCTATTTTTAATTATTTTTTCTTGAAATGTCATATATATATATATATATATATATATATATATATATATATATATATATATAAAATCTAAGTTAGTACAATTATTATTTGTAAATAACAATATTATTATATTATTGATTGAAGAGATGTTGAAATAATTTTAAAACATTTATATAAATAATAATTAATATTTGTAATAATATTTGTAATTTATATTTTAATCAATTTTATGAAGAAGTACAAAAAGAAAAATATTGGTTAAATAAAAATGAATATATTTTACAATAACAACTAAACAATTAAGTTATGTTATACATATTAAGTGTATTTCAATTAATCATATGAATAATTACAAAACTATAATAAATAAATGAATTGCAATGAATACACTTAAAACTAACCTATAAAATTTTGAATCACAACATATATATTTATAAAGTTTAACCCAATAAATTGGAGAAGAAAGTTAATGAGTTTAAATTATAGATGCATTATTATGAACACACTACCTCATAATTAATTTATAAAAATAACACATCTTTAAAATCAATTCAAATAAATTTTAGGATGATTTACATGAACCAAAGTGAAATAAAATTTAATGAACATATATGTAAACTACCTTTAAAAATTTGAGTGATATCATATGTATTCTTTAATCTTGGATCAATCAATTATATGAAAAAGTATGAGAATCCAAGGTTGATCCCAAGATGTGTAGATGGGATTTTTAATATTTTTGGGAATAATTTAATAAAACAAACATTGAATTATGTATTATTATATTTTAAAATAAAATACTTTTTTAATTATAAAATTAAAAGTAGATTAAATCTATATGATATTTAACCTATTTAATAAAATAAATTTTATTAAAGAGATAATATTTTGAAGAAAATATCTGTAATTGTATAAGTTTCTTATCAATCTCTTTTTATATTAGTTTAAATATCACATAACCTAAAATAAACTAAAAGAAAAATAATGAAAGAAAAAAATGATAAATAAAATAAATGAAATTGAAAACCAAACAAAAAAATGGAAACAAAAACTACCATACTTATCAATTAATTACATAAAATTAACTAGGAACTACTCAATAAATGCTTAATAAAAATAGAAAATTACTTCTAAGAATTTAATAAACAACTTCCGTTAAATTAAAATAAGATAAACAAAACAAAATTAAATAAAGCAATAAAATAAACTCAAAAAACTAATTTAACTAAATTAAGGAATAAAAACTAAGTAACAAAAATTAGAGCAAGAAATAATTATAAAAGTTGATAATGACCAAATGGAAATAATAAAAAATAAATAAGAATTTAATATAAAATAGGAATGAAGTACATAAATAGGGAATGAAATATAAGTGAAAGTTAAAGAATCCTACATTAAAATAGAAATAAAACTATTTAAAATAGAAATAAAATTTAACTTAAAAGTATAAATGAAATTAACTAACACAAACATAATAAAAATAAATTATCTAAAACAAAATTTAAAATTTTATTTGAATAAGCATTTTTTATCAACAAATTTTAATTTCATATATAAAGAATTAAACTAAATGTAATTATGGAAATGTTCTTTTCTTAGGTGCACCATAAATTAAATATATAAAAAAATATTCTTATGGTATAAAAAAGAGACATTAGGAATTTATGATATACCACGAGGTAAATGAAAAATAAAATCTATGCTTAGTGTTGTACAATGACTATGAATATTGGGGAAATATCCATCATGCCTTGATGTCGATAAAATAGATCATCACATCCCGTACTAATGTTAGACCATCACGTAAGTTAATAAAAATTATATACTAACATGATTACCACCTTTCACACCATGTCCATTATGTGGGTTCCCTTTCTGTGATTTGAACTACAAATCCCTCTTTTAGCCTAATCACTTTTGAAGTACAACTTTCCATTATTGTGGCTAGTTACTGGCATATTAATCATTGTATCACACTTTTCACATGGATTGATCTTATATGATCCCTATTTTCCATGGATTGATCTTATATGATACCTATTTCCCATTTCCTTTTATTTGAGGCATGCTTAGGTCAATTTTGAGATTGAACACTTTCACATAAGGTAAGTATAGGAGTCATTTAGGCACCATGGTCTTCAGGTTCTCCTTTTTAGAGAATAGATGTAAGCTTTCTTGTGTTAGTTATGTATGCCACTAAGGTTTGGTTTTTAAAAAATTATATGGATGATAAAAATAGAAAATACAAAAGATTTAAAATCCATATCATAAGAAAAGAAAATGTTAAAAGGTAAATCAAATCTTAAAATTTAGATCACACTAAAAGACGCGATATTTTTGACACATCTCTTATTCTAGTTGAAACTCAAAAGCCACAATTGGCCTCATGATAGAGACGAGGTCCATTTGAGTATAATAGGCCAATAGAATAGAGTAGGATGTCTCATTTTATCATTATCTATTTTCTTACATTCTATGGCCACATACTTTCTCACATAAGTACCCAATTTTCATAGTAGACTAACAAATCTATAAAGGACCCTATGCAGTGGTGAGTATGTTTTGAGAAGGTAGGATCATTTTATTTTTCATGCATATAATATTAATGATATGAGATGATATATATATATATATATATATATATATATATATATATATATATATATATATATATATATATATATATATATATATATCACTCATTATCCCAAAACTTACACTTGTTAGGTGGAGTTATCTAAGTCTTTAATGTTGATAGTTCTTAGTCTTACCCTCTTGATTCAAGTGTCTTGTTTCCACTAAGGATTTATACATCACCTTTGTGTCACCTTACATCCTTAAATTTTAATCGCATTTACCCAAGTATACCCTTGCTAGATATCACTTTTAGCTAATCACATCACTTTATTTTTTCCTCATAATTGACTTTTAACTACCATTTATAATGCCACTTGGATTTTTAACTTATGAGTTACATTATAAGATCTTTGGAAATACATTTATAGGTCCTGCTTATAAACAAGCATCACCATTTCACATCCACACAATTTATATAATCATAGTTATGTCTCTAAATGGTTTTAATTTCTTAAATAATATTTTAGTACAAGTACTGAGTTTGAGATTTCATTCATGGAGATCTTTTTGCTTATTTTGGTGCATGTCCTTGTTTGATATTATTTTTCTTATCTTGTATTAGATGTATTTTTTTATAATCATTTGTGTCTTTATTTATGTTTTATTCAAGTTGACTTTACTTGTCTTACATTATATGATATATTTTTTTGTGTGTATTCTTGTTTGGTTATCTTTCACATTTTCTTACATTAGGTTTTTTTTAGTTACTGTTTGCTATTACCTTACATTTGATGTGATTTTTTAATTTTTATTTACATTTTTTTATGGTGCAATGTGTACTATTTTAACACCTGCTTAATCCAAGATTACTATTAGCTTTTTACTCACCTCAATCAATGAAATATGCAAAGTGTTCAAAGAAGCCTTCATATATAATTATAGCATCCTTTGGAAAATTTTCACATCTTAAATAGTAATAATAACTTAATAAGGTTCAATAACATACACATTAATAATTTTTCCATTCTTTCTAATCCAAATTTATTCAATTTACCCACAAAAGCTTTTGTGCACAAGCCTTCTTAAAGGACTAGATTCACTATACACCAAATATGAACAATTTGTCATTAATCTGACCTAAGTATCATCTAAACACCTTTCCAAAAATAATTCCATGTAAAAATATTCCATCATAAACCCAAAACAATAGATCGACTCAAAGTTCAATTTGATGACTTTCCTTGATACAATGCAAAGTATGCCTTAAAGGCTTAAAACACAAAATCTTGTCTTTATAGACTTAAAAAGGTTAATTTATGCTTAATTAAATTCACATAAATTAATTAATTCATAAAAAACCCAAATATTCAAATATAAACTCATATTTGAATCAAAACTCACAAAATTGCAAAAACTGCTTTAAGGCTTTATAGCCTTATTTGAACACAAAATTGAGGATAAATTTTAATTGGGTTGGTTACAGATCAAAACCTTACATATTTGGATTCAAATTAAGCCCATTTACAACATAATTAAACATAAAATCCTAACTCAAAATTTTCCTTTATTAAATTTCCACAATTAAAGATTTGCTTTAGGCCTAATTAGGCTTGCTAAGGTGGAATCCAAGCCCAAATTACCTTTTCAAGGATTTTCAAGGTTTCCAGATTAGAAAAATATTAATTTAATAATTAAAAATATGTTACAACTTAAAACTTATGACAACTCTCAATAATTCATTCACAATTCAAGATTTAGCCTTTCCTAGGCTTCAAGACAGTGGGAAAACAAGGTTTGAGGACTGTATTTTTGCTTTTTCTCATTCTGTACTGATTTAAATCCAATTAAACATTTTTAATATTTTAAATGACCCTTATTATAACATTATTACCAGGTTTAGATAATTTTTGGATTATTAAATTGCTCACAAATATAATTTTTCTCTTGAAACCCTAGGTTGGCTTGTCATAGGGCTGCAAATTAAAAAAATTAATAAATTTAGTTGTACATATTTTCATAACATAATTCCACTTTTAAAATTTCTATTTTTAATTCCTATACCTTTTATCTTTTATGGACAATTATTTTTATTGTATCTATTTTCTTAGAAAAGAATATTTTCAGAAACTAGATTCCCAAAACACTGATTTCAAGCCCTAAAGAAATTAAATTTGCTTATTTTGAGTTTATTGTGTATTAAAAGGTATTTTACACCTAATTAATATCTTTACCACATATACCAAACTAATCCAACAATATTTAGTCCTTTATTCACAAAAACTCTTTATCTTATCAAATGAAGCTATTCTAACTCAAGAACATAGAATTTTCTCAAGAATCATTCATTAAAAGACCAATACATACCATAAGAAACTCATGTACTGAGAATATTCAATCTAATGGAATTGATTTTTATTTTTCTATTCAAATCCATTGATATACATACAAATTAAACTTCATACCATGTACAAAGCGCCTATAAGAGGCTTATTTATACAAGAATCCTCTATTTTATTGAGCTTCCATCATCTACAAAGCTATCAACTTGTCTAAATGATTGTCATATGTATCTTTTATAGTGATTTAGTCTCATTAATAAATTATTTCTAAAAATATCATGATATATCATCTTTTCCAAGTTTGGTAAGAGGTTGAAACAACCTCCACACTTATCTCAACAACTTATACTTGGTCAAGTTTACCTTGTCTTACTCTTCAACGTAGCTTATCCTTGTGTATAATTTTTGAAGTGTCTTTTATCAATTAAAATGGATTCCAAATCATATCTAAAGTATTTTATTACCCTATCCAAATTTTCATAACCTTTACATATGACTACTTCCCTCACATAGTCTTTCAAATAGGCCTTACATACTTTTTGGAGGGAAGTCTTAATTTGAAATTCAAACATCCTACTTTTGAAGGGAAATTCAAAATACCCCACTATTTCACTATTTGAACCATTTCAAGGATAATTATTGAAAACATACCTTATAGGATCCTTAAAACACACAAATGAACTTATTTACATGTTTACACTATTATTTTCTTGATGCTCCTGCATCCGACTCCCCAGGTGGGAAAATATTTGAGCTCCTGCTCAAAGGATTTTCTATCTTCTTTTTCTCTTAATCCAATCTCTCAATTTCTTTGATTGATTTTTTCTTCTTCTCTCTTTCTTCACTTGTTCTTATTTATGAGATATGAGCTCAAATAGCTCAATCTTCTCTTCTTCATCTTCAATGAAGTCCAATATATAGAACTCCATTTCTTCATCTTCCAAATCCTCCATACCTACAAACTAAAAACAAAATCAGTTTCAAATACTTGAGGCATTATTTCCACTTATTTTTCATCTTCATCACTTAAGAGCTTCAAAATCTCAATGTCAACTTCTTTGATAGCCTCTTCATCACCTATGAGACTCAAATTTTTTGACCCTTGCATGGCATGTTGCCATATCAGTTCTTTCTCTTGTATGTATTCATTTTGAGACACCTCTTCTTACTACAATTCAGTATTCATAAGAACTTTATCAATTGATTCATTATTATTTTCCATGAGATTATCTAACAATTCAATTGTTTCTTTATACAAGTCATCTTCATAAATGGACATATCATTACATTCTTCATCAAAAATAGCATTAAAAATAAAATTTTGAGGCTATTTAACCTCTTCAACTTCTCCTTGATTCAATTCAAATTCATTCATGCCTTCAATGAGGAATTCATCTTCTTTAATATCATATTTTCCAATGATCTCTCCTCTTTTTGGATAACAAATCTTTGCATCACCACATATAGTGGTCCAGTCAACATTTTCTTCAATTAAGCATGATGTTCATGTTTATCTCCTTCCATGCTTTCAAGTTTTATGCCCTCAAAATGGGCTTCTCCTTCATATTCCTTTGTACCTACATACACACATGAGAATAAATCATCATATTCAAACATTTGAGGCTTTTTTATCTCTTTCTTTTCCTCCTTGGATTGTTTGGCTATGGTTCTTAACTATTTTCTCAATTGATTAGCTTCTTGTTACCTTCTTCTTCTTTCATAAATCTCTCTGAGAGGCCACTGTACTGTCTTCTTGACTCTTAAAACAAATTTTTATCTTTATTCCTCCAATACTTTCTCTAAACTTGCTAAGATCACTCTCATCTCAGCTATCTTTCTCTCCATATCTCTCTCTCCTTTCTTAATTTCTTCACTCTTCATCCTCTTGTGGCATCTTTCTTGAACTAAGCCCTCCATATTATCTCTTCTCTTTACTCTTTTCTCTTTTCATTAGGCCTACTTGGACCTATTTCCCTTAGAAATTATGTTTCACCCTACTATCTAGTACCTCACCTAGGCTCTTCTTCTCTTACCTAGTCTTTTGGTGATCTGCTAGTCCTTACCTTAGACTTCTCTTTCTTTATCCAAGCTCTCCTTGAGTTTATTTAGAGCTTTCACTATCTATTTTCTTTAAGCCTTTATGGATTCAGGGCTTGCCACTTTACTTATCTGGCCTCTCCTTGTCAATATATTCAACTTTCTTAGTAACTGAAATCTGTAATGAATAATTCAAATGAATTCATAACTTTCAAAAAATTCCTTCTTCCAACTGTCTAACTACAACCAATGCACTATATTCTAAGATTTTCAACTGTAATCACAACCTTTAGTATCCAAATGAAATCACAAAATTATTTTTAAGAGCAAACTTGAACTGCTCTGATACCAAAAATGGTGCAAAGTGTATTGTTTTAGCACCTGCTTGGTCCAGGATTATTATTATTAGCTCTTTACTCACCTTAATCAATGAAATATGCAAAGTGTTCAAAGAATCCTTTATATACAATTATATCATCCTTTGAAAAAATTTCACATGTTCAATAGTACTAATAACTCAATAAGGTTCTATCACATACACATGAAGAAGTTTCCCATTCTTTCTAACCCAACTTTATCCAATTTACCCACAAAAGCTTTTGTGCACAAGCCTTCTTGAAGGACTAAATTCACTATACACCAAATAGGAACAATTCGTCATTCATATGACCTAAGTATCATCTGAACACCTTTCCAACAATCATTCAATGTATGAACATTCCATCATGAACCCGAAATAAGAGATCAACTCAAAGTTCAATTTGATGACTTTCCTTGATACAATGTAAAGCATGCCCTAAAGGCTCAAAACACAAAATATTGTCTTTATAGCCTTTAAAATATTCATTAATTATTAATTACATTAAAATAAATTCATTAATTCATATAAAACCAAACTCTTCAGCTATAAACTCAAATTTGAATTAAAAACTCACAAAATTGCAAAAACTGCCTTAAGGCTTTGTACCCTTGTTTGAACACAAAATTGAGGATAAATTTTAATTGTCTGGGTTATATATAAAACACTTAAATATTTTTAAACCCATTAATCCCATTTAAAACATACTTAAACATCAAATCCTAACTCAAAATGTTATTTATTAAATTTCTATAATTACATATTTGTTTTAGGCCTAATTAGACCTGCCTAAGGTGGAATTCAAGCCCAAATTACCTTTTCAAGGTTTTTAAAGTTTTAATATTATATAAAATATTAATTTAATCAATAAAAACAGGTTCCAACTTATGACAACTCTGAAGAATTTGTTCACAATTCAAGATTTAGCCTTTCCTAGGCTCTAAGACTGTGGGAAAACAGGATTTGAGGACTGTATTTTTGATTTTTATCACTCTGTACTGATAAAAATCCAATTAAATTTTTTTAATATGTTAAATTACCCTTATGATAAAATTCATACAATTTTATAAAAAAAAATGGAAAGTTAAATTGCTCACAAATAGATTTTTCCCTTTAAACCCTAGGTTATCTTGTCACTAGGCAACAAGCTAAAAATAATAATAAATTTAGTTTTAATTTCAAAACCTAATTACACTTGTAATTTTTTTTAATTCCTCTATATTTTATCTTTTATGGCCAATGATTGGTCTTGTATGAATTTTCTCAGAAATGAAGATTTTCAGAACCTAGATTTCCATAACATTGATTTCAGGCCCTAATGAAACCAAATTTGCTTATTTTGAGTTTCATGTGTCTTCAAATGTATTTTACACTTGATTAATATATTTAAAACATATACCCAATTAATATAACAATATTTAGTCCTTTATTCACAAACACCATTTATCTTATCAAATGAAGCTATTCTAGCTCAAGAACATAGAATTGTCTCAAGAATCATTCATTAAAAGACCAATACATACCATAAGAAACTTATGTACTGATAATAGGCACTCCAATGGCCTTGATTATTCTTTTTTTACTTAAATCCACTGATATACATACAAATTAAATGTCATACTATGTACAAAGAGCCTATAAGAGGCTTATTTATACAAGAATCCTCTATTTTATTGAGCTTCCATCATCTAAAAAGCTATCAACACGTCTAAATGATTTTCCTAGGCCTCCTTTTATAGTGACTTATCCTCCTTAATAAATAATTTCAAACCATATCATGATATATCATCTTTTCCAAGCTTTTTAAGATGTTAAAACAACCTCCACACTTATCTCAACAACTTATACTTGGTCAAGTTTACCTTGTCTTACTCTCCAACGTAGCTTATCCTTGTGTATAATTTTTGAGGTGTCTTTTATCAATTAAAATGGACTCCACATCATATTTATAAGATTTTAGGACCCTCTCAAAAGTCTCATAACCTTTACATATGACTACTTCCCTCACATAGTCTTTCAAATAGGCCTTACATACTTTTTGGAGGGAAGTCTTAATTTGAAATTCAAACTTCCTAATTTAGAGGGAAATTCCAAATACCCCACTATTTCACTATTTGAGCCATTTCAAGGCTATTTATTGACAACATACCATATAAGATCCTTAAAATACATAAATTAACTTATTTACATGTTTACAATATTGTTTTCCTGATGCTCTTACATCATTTTACATATCTTATGTCTTTATATTCTCATCTTACTTACATTTGGTATGTTTTACATTCTTTTTATCTTATTTTTACATCTTTGGTTTGTTGATTTTTATATCGGCTTAAGATTTCATTTTTACCACTAACTTTTTAATCTTTTTAACCATGGATTTACTCACATTTTATAGAAAATAATAGAACATACACCACATTTTAGCATATCATGATATTTAAGTAAAACACATAAATCATGCTAAAAAGGAAATATCTCATAATATCATTTTACATGTGTAGATAAACAAAATGAATAAAAATAGTATTACCATATACATTTATCTCTCAATATTTTACATAAATACATTTTGATACATCATATATACATGAATAATACATAAGAGTATAAAAGTAGGCTCTAGGACTTTGAACCACCTTTATCCCCTTAGGCCAAGGTACCACACTCCCTATGGAAGTCATATATTGAGCAACCTATAAACTTGCCTATAGTGACCTTGTTTGATACTAAATCCCCTCGATCTATCCCTCAAGATGATCCACTTGTGCCTATAACCATATCACTCATCTAAATATATCCATGTGTGTGGACCTCTCCATGGTCAATGCCTACCATGATACTGTTGCATCTCCTTTTTATCTTACCAATGATATTATCTGAGCTAAAACCTACTCATGGTGTTTGAGATCCTTAATAACCTCTCTAACCAATATAAAATTGAGCATGTGCTCTAGCCAAAGGTGCTACAGGATCAAACATTCCTGTAGTATCATGTTGAGGAAAAACTTTGTGCAAAATATCATGGTGTACCATCTCCACTAGAGTCTTCTATCATGCCTCCTCTACCACCAGATTGACAAAATACAAACTGAAATTGACATTATTTCTCTCTCTCTTATATATATATATATATATATATATATATATATATATATATATCTACCTCTAAGAAAATAAAGATAGAGCATAAACTTAAAATTTTCATACCTATAGTAGTACCATCACCTCTCCCACCCAACACACGTCTATTGTCATGGTTGTGTGTTTGGGTGAATGTTATCCATATCCATAGTGGGAACACTAAAACTTACCAAGCTAATATTTTTGCTCTCCTTTGTATGGTCTAGTTGTTCATTGGGCTTGCTTGGGAATATCTCTATCTATGTAGTATGGCCACTGCTTAACCTCATCCAAACCCTCCTTGAATTTACTATTATTGTTACCATCATTGTCTAGCCACAACTAGTTAATAAGGTCTCACAACTAAGACCAAGCTATCACCCCTCAACCCCCACTCTTTGTGGCTCCCTCACATGTCTCACCTAGTAAGTTGGAATAAATAGAGCTGCTACTAGATGTACCAATAAAAAAATCCTAGGGAGGCAGTCACATGAATGTTGATCAACCCACCAAGTATAATCCCCTATGATCCGTATCTAACTCCTTACCTACATCATGGCTAGCCAAGATGGCCAAACATCCACTATGCATGTATATGGTATCCACACTTTTTGTCTCATTTTAATTATCTCTTGTGCAAACACATTTGGGATCACACGAATAGTGTGGTCATGTGCCCATATCCTCACACATGAAATATGATCATATATAACATGAGGTAATCTCATTGATCTATACAATGGGAACCTCTTGTAAATATAAATAACAAAAATAATAATGGAACCCATTGTTTGTTTCCCCTGACTCAACATGTCATGAAAATAATGAATGAGCTACACCTATATGTCAACTACCATATTATACAAGGTGCCTTGCTCATGTGCAGAATGACACATGGATATAATTGTTGGACCATGCACACACAGGTAAAATTGGAAAACTACATTTTAAATAAAGATTTTCCACAAAATGTAATAATATATTATTTTGGATTAATATTAACAAAGGAGGTAAAATCTTATAAAGCTTTCATGAGGTGGTTCCACTATGGAACCCAACTAACTCTCCTATGAACCAACCTAATAAAATTTATTACTAAATGTTTTATCACTAAAAAAACATAAAATAAATGTAATTGGATTTACTGACCCAATAAACCCCCCTTGATCCAAAAAGGGGCATAGATAATGATTTGGAGCTATGACTATGAAGTCATTAAAATTATCTATCACACCTGTAATTAGAATCTCATACATCATGGTAATGATCAAAACTAATGTTGTTTCATACATAATCCTACCCTATGAGTTATGGCATAAGTACTGATGAACACGATCAATGTTTGTTCATCCCCTAAGATCATTTGTACTGTACTACAGTAGAACATGATTATGGCCTATTTAACCTCATCGATTTACATAAAATCTCACATAGAAACCTATCCAAGTGTCTATTCAATATTGTGTATGGCACACCTCCATGATGTCTAAAACACATTGAAAAACCTTTTTTCAACACTATGGTACTAGTGACTCCTATGTTAACTCATACAATCATTGATAATTGATGGAAGGTTGTGCACTATCTTCCCCTCATCAAGCAAGAGGTGTGAAGCCCTTGCAACAAAAAACCAAATTAAAACTATTCTATCTATTCCTCATCAATAATATCAATGAAGTGAATAAAAACAAAATTGAAATTGCAATAAGCATACTAATTCTACCAAAATTTCCATTCAAACATTTGATCCAAACTCCAAGAGAATAGTAGAGAAGGGGAATAGTCCTACAATCTCCAATGGATTCTCCAATATCCATTTTGACATTTATGTTTTATCAATCATAAGGATCCTGATGGACCTATAATGAATGATATGTTCTCTAATAGCAAAAATGTGAGATGAAATTTTGAAACTTTTCATTTTGAAGGTGTCATCTTCTATTGAAAATACAACTTTATACATCATTTTCAATAAATTTATTGAAAAAAACATACAAAGAAGTTTCAAATCATCTAATTAACCATTCTGATGTGTCTAAAACTTCTAAAAATCTATAGATCGATTTGTCATTTAATCATATTTACATAAAATATTGGTTTTTTGAAAAAGGTGTCGTAAGACAAGCTACTTAATGATGAATGCAAAAAAAAAATTGAACAAAAATATACTTTGAAGGTTTGAACTCTTGACCTCTCCTCTTTATCAAGTTACTAAAAAAATTAGTCTATCCACCTCCCCATCAACCAATTTGAAAATACAAGAAGATAATATTCTATCTAACCGTGATTTTTATGATTTGAAAAATAAAAAAATTGCATATGCATGTAAAATATTTTTACCCAATATTTTCACTTGTATGTTAAAATACTATACCTTTATTCCAATGTGGGGCCCAAATAAAATGCAGTAAAGAGATTTCAAAAAATCAAATTAATTATTATACTTTCTTTGTTATGCCATAGTTATGTATCATGCTAAATGTCCTTCAAATGCCATACAAGTGCTCACATAATGTGAAAATGTAGTGAAACTAAGGTCAATTCCATATAGATCTGATTTATTTGCAACTAAAGGTTATAAAATATTTCAAAATCCATTTTAACATTGCAGGATGAGTGTGACATTGTACAAATTAGTAATGGAGTGCATACATGCCATATAGATCAGCCAAGTGGATATTTGGGCAATATAGTGTTATAAACCAAGTTATTTGATCAAAAAACTCATTCAAATGTAGGATTATCGATAAAAACACATCATACATGCTCTAAAAATATGATTCTTGTGCAATGAAGGCCATGTTCCTAGCTTTTTGGATAGTAAAAAATGTTTTAAAAAATGATTTGGTTGTACATTCCCATACAAATGGCTTCAATATTGATTCAAAATGAATATTTGGGAAATGAGACCATACAAACTAGGATTGGCAATATTATCAGCCATACAAAATTAAATTAGAATGATTTTTAGCCATGTTAAATATTTCTTGGGCCATACCACACCAAAGTATTATTAATATTTTGATTCGACTGTGGAAGGTCAAAGAAACAAAATTAAATGACCTTCATAACTCTTGTATTTGCATGTGTCTCTGCATTCCTCTGTAACCTTGACATTTTTTTAATGTCTTCAAAGCCTAAACTTCTTCAAATATTTTCTTTATCTTCCACACCATTCACCTTCATGTGTGTTTTCAAATTTTACACCGATAAATTATTTTTAACCGACTCTGATACAACTATTGGACCATGCACATAGGTAAAAGTGAAAAACTACATTTTAAATAAAGTTTTTCCATAAAATGTAATAATATATTATATTGGATTAATATTTACAAAGGTTTCATGTGTGGTTCCACTACAAGACCCAACTAAATCTAATGTGAACCAACTAACCTACTAATATTTATTACTAGAAAAACATAAAATAAATGTAATTAGATCAACTGACTCAACAATTGATCAAAAATTGGGAGTCCGTAGATTTGAAATTAGGAGTCCGTAGATTTCGAATCACAAGTTCGTAGTTTTGGAATTACAAGTTCATATAAATCCCACATGAAGAGGGATAATTGTTTGGTAATATCATGCCCCAGCCACATGGGAGAAACCAACCACTTTACCGAGCCACATAGCTTGTGATCCATCTACCACGTCCCAAAATATGATAAATGTGAGAATAGACATGCCAAGTCAAAGCTCAAAATTTGTTTCTTATAATGGTTTCAAGTCAGAGTTTCAGTGGTGGCACACTATAGAGCTCTTTGAGAGATTTTTGATGCATTTTTTAGAATGTAAATCTGAGTTTGGGAGCTCCTATTATGGCCATTTGAAGATTGGTCAAAAAATGTCTCTTGCAACATGTGGCACATGTTTCAAGGTTGTTTCAACATTTGGACCTATCAGAGGTCAACACTTGGAAAAATGAATGGTTTGAAAAAAATGGTTTGATGACATGCCACATCATCAACATGACACGTGAAGTTAAGCGTGAGATCAGCTCATTAAGCAAGGTGGCGAGCCCGAGGGAGCAGGATAGAACTACGTCCAAGTCACATGGGAGCTGAGCTTTTTGGTGAATCCACAGGCTTGCCCACATCTAAGGAACCATGTGTTTAAAGCCACATGATAAGTGGACAGCCAAAGACTTTTTCAAGCCTTCTCCATCCCCAACGTGTTGCATGTGGGATAAACCCACAAAGGTTTAGGTGCTCAAAGGCTAATATAAGCCTTGCTTAATCCTCTTCACCCACGCATGTGGGACAAATGGATAAGTCAAGCGCTTAAAAGAAGCTTGAAGACTTGAACCACTGACATCCCATGTAAAGTGATAAGCTTTGACCACTTATGCCATGGATTTCTAAATAACTTGAAATAAGTGAACTTCTATTTAAAGGGAAGCTTTTGGCCGACTATGTATGGGAGAATATAGACCCACTTACAATATTTGGTCATTTTGGATCCCTTAGAGGCCGAACCAGAGCTCAGAGTAAACTAAAAAGTTGTTTGTAATTTTGATACGCTCTATGTAGTATATTAATTTGCCCATTTTCAAAAATTAGTGATTCCATTTTGAGCTATATAAGTTACCAATTTTGATTTGGAGAAGCCTCTACATGTGATTCAGGAAGGTGAAGGACGTCCTAAGTCAGCCAAGGTCTTTCAAAGGTCTGATCACTATTATTTCTGAGAGATATGATATTTTTCTATTTTTAAGTATTATTTTAGCTTGAAAATTTTAGCAACATTAATGGATCAGTTCGATAAGAACCCGGGGACGTAGGAATTCTGAACCCCGTAAATAATTTCTATGTTTTGATCTTTGGATTCATTTTTGAATTTTATTTTCAGTTATTATTTAGATTATAAATTCATATTTTTAATCAGAATGCAAAATTTAATGAATTGATCATTTACGGGAAATTGGCTAAAATTGAGAATTTGGAAAATCTGATAGTTTCAATGGATATTTGATGTGATCTATCAAATCACTTTATTTCAGTTTTGAAACATGATATTTGGATCAGATTTTAATTAGATTTAATCATTCCAACATTTTATAAGTTGAGAAATTTATAATCCGTACTTTTAAAATTTTCACTTAGATTTTATCAGTGGAGTTTACGGATCAAGTTGGTATCAAAGTAGTTAGAATGCAAGTTTTTCTTCTAGTTGTGTATTGACAGTTGCTTCCAGAATAGTTGGATTATTGGTTTGCAAATTGATTATTATTGTAGTGTGCAGTGTGAAATTAGGTGTTTGTAGGAAACCATGGAAAATTTGTCACAGATTGAGGTTATCAAAGATGAAAACTCAATCTTGAGATGCCAGAAATTTGCACTTGAATTGCAAGTGGCACAATTAAAATCAGAGCTTGAATCCAACGATGAGCTCTTGATTAGATTGCAATGTGGTGAGTATGAAAAATTAAAGCCTTCAACTTTCGATGCAGAGACTATGACTGAGTGCACTATAAGTTTTTCACCACCAAAATCTTCATCTTCTTCTACCATTTCAGATTTAGATTCTAGTAATATTGTTTTTAGTGATTTTGAAAGATACACTAAGGGCATAGGATCTAAATTATTGTTTAAAATGGGTTATAATGGAGGAGGACTTGGTAGAGATAACTAAGGTATATCTAACCCAATTTAGGTTGAGCATAGACCTCTTCGTTCAGGTTTGGGTTATACTAGTGTGCAGGTGGATGATAGAGAAGTCGCTTCCATGGCTAAAGGAAGACGAGCTTCCAATAGCAAAGGTTCTAGGCCACTAGTTCAAAGGTGTAAAGGTAAAAGAGGTATTGAGATTCCACCTCCTAATTCTTACACTAAATCTCCTGATCTAATGGATACTTTTAAGAAGTTTGGATATAATGTATAGAATATAATGCAATCATTTCCATGCACTTTTTGTGGGATGAATAACCATAGTGCTAAGACTTGTTGGAAATGAAAAACTTTGTTTAAGCAGATTGCATGTTTGAAAGACCATTCTCATGATAAGATGGGAATTGGAAAAAGTGGACCCTCACCTAAGAAGGATGTTTGTACTCATTGTAAATTGAGTGGACATAGGATTGATAGATATTTCAAGCTTCATGCATCTTCACATTCAAGTAATGTTAGAACTAAGATGATTTACAAACCTCTCACTAAGGTTAATGAAGCTTATTCAATCCATAATGTAGTTGACAATACAACCCAGGATAAGGTAAAACCTACAAGTGAAAATCCATTAAAGAGGTTAATTCAACAATATGCAATTGATAATGAATCCATAGAGATAATCAATTTCACTAGGAAGAAAGAAATGGTTAAGTGGATTATCACTACATTCTTTTTGCAAAGCATGGTTAAGAATTCACCTAAGGGAATGAACAAGCTTTGATAGATGTAGATTAGAGTTGGTGGGAACACTTCAAGACAATTTTATCATACGAAGTTTTTCAATTCTCACTTTTTGATAACTCTAAGTTTTTTGAATCTCCTATTTATGTTGTGTGAATTGTCTAGAGGACTTGAACTCATTTGATCAGTTGGAGATAATAGCAGAATGCATGCTTTAGGTTGAGTTAATTCCTTACAACAATTATTTTATTGTTATTTTGAATGTATCTATTTTTGGCACATGGATGTATAAGATACATTGTTAAGACCTTATGGGCATGTTTAGATGTTAGGCAATATACACTTTGTGTTGTTTGCATTTGCTTAGCATATAAGTCTCATACCAGGGCATTGTATTACAACATGTCCACAACATTTATTATATGTTTTCAGCATTATAAACTTGTCTTGCAATTACATTGGGAGTTGTTTCATTTTTTGGTAATTCACCACTTTACAAGATGTGACATTTAGGCAGGTAGTTTTGGTATGTTGTAATCACTTTGGCAGTTGTAGATTCACTTACTCATGCCTTTGGATTAGGCATTTTTGTAGTTTGATTGTGAATCATTTTAATGCAATTGTTTATACCTCTTTCTATGATTGGGTTCTATTTTCATGGATGCAGTAGACCAATTTGTAGTTTCAGGGGATATTGGACTTTTGGAGACCAAAAGCCCTCCATTGGGGAGGTGTGATCAGAAATTGGGAGTCCGTAGATTTGAAATTTGGAGTCCATAGATTTGGAATCACAAGTCCATAGTTTTGAAATTATAAGTCCATAGAAATCCCACATGAAGAGGGATAATTGTTTGGTAATATCATGCCCTGGCCACATGGGAGAAACCAGCCACTTTACCGAGCCACATAGCTCGTGATCCATCTGTCACGTCCCAAAATATGATAAACGTGAGAATATACATGCCAAGTCAAAGATCAAAATTTGGTTTTGATAATGGTTTCAAGTTAGAGTTTCAGTGGTGGCAAACTATAGATCTCTTTGAGAGCTTTTCGACATATTTATTAGAATGTAAATCTGAGTTCGGGAGCTCTTGTTATGGCCATTTGAAGATTGGTCAAAAAATGTCTCTTGCGACATGTGACACATGTTTCGAGGTTGTTTCGACATTTGGACCTATTAGAGGTCAACACTTCGTAAAATGAATAGTTTGAAAAAAAATGGTTTGATGACATGCCATGTCATCAACATGCCACGTGGAGTTAAGCGTGAGATCAGGTCATCAAACATGGTGGTGAGCCCGAGGGAGCAGGATAGAACTACGTCCAAGTCACATGGGAGCCGAGCTTTTTGGCAAATCCACAAGCCTGCCCACATCTAAGGAGCCGTGTGGCTGAAGCCACATGATAAGTGGGCAGCCAAAGATTTTTTAAATCCTTCTCCATCCCCAACACGTTGCATGTGGGATAAACCCACTGAGGTTTAGGTGCTCAAAGGCTATTTTAAGCCTTGATTAATCCTCTTCACCCACACATATGGGACAAATGGATAAGTCAAGCACTTAAAAGAAGGATAAAGACTTGAATCACCGACCTCCCATGTAAAAGTGATAAGATTTGACCACTTATACCATGGATTTCTAAATAACTTGAAAGGAGAGAACTTTTATTTAAAGGGAAGCTTCTGGCCAACTATGTATGGGAGAATATAGACCCGCTTACAGTATTTGGTCATTTTTGGAGCCCTTAGAGGCTGAAACAGAGCTCAGAGTAAACTATAAACTTGTTTATAATTTTGATACGTTCTGTGAAGTATATTCATTTACCCATTTTAGAAAATTAGTGATTCCATTTTGAGCTATATAAGTTACCAATTTTGATTTGGAGAAGCCTCTGCGTGTGATTCAAGAAGGTGAAGGACGTGCCGAGTCAGCCAAGGTCTTTCGAAGGTCTGATCACTATTATTGCCGAGAGATATGATATTTTGTTGTTTTTAAGTATTATTTTAGCTTGAAAATTTTAGAAACATTAAGTATTATAAAAAAATTCTATGTTTTGATCTTTGGATTCATTTTTGCATTTCATTTTCAGTTATTATTTAGATTATAAATTCAAATTTTTAATCAAAATGCAAAATTTAATGAATTGATCATTTACGAGAAATTGGCTAAAATTGAGAATTTAGAAAATATGATAGTTTCAATGGATATTTAATGTGATCTATCAAATCACTTTATTTCAATTTTGAAACATGATATTTGGATCAAATTTTAATCAAATTTAATCATTCCAACATGTTATAAGTTGAGAAATTTAGAATCCATACTTTTTAAAAAATTCACTTAGAGTTTATCATTGGCGTTTATGGATCAAGTTGGTATCAGAGCAGTTAGAATGCAGGGTTTGCTTCTAGTTGTGTATTGACAGTTACTTCTAGAATAGTTGGATTATTGGTTTGCAGATTGATTATTATTGTAGTGTGCAGTGTGAAATTAGGTGTTTACAGGAAACCATGGGCAAGTTGTCACAAATTGAGGTCATCAAATATGAAAATGCAATCTTGAGATGCCATAAATTTGCACTTGAATTGCAAGTGGCACAGTTAAAATCAGAGCTTGAATCCAAGGATGAGCTCTTGATTAGATTGCAATGTGGTGAGTATGAAAAGGTAAAGCCTTCAACTTTCGATGCAGAGACTATGACTGAGTGCACTATAAGTTTTTCACCACATGAATCTTCATCTTCATCTACCATTTTAGATTCAGATTCTAGTAATATTGTTTTTGGTGATTTTCAAAGATACACTAAGGGCATAGGATCTAAATTGTTGTTTAAAATGGGTTATAATGGAGGACTTGGTAGAGATAACCAAAGTATATCTAACCCTATTTAGGTTGAGCATAGACCTCTTCATTCAAGTTTGGGTTATACTAGTGTGCAGGTGGATGATGAAGAAGTCACTTCCGTGGCTAAAGGAAGACGAGCTTCCAATAGCGAAGGCTTTAGGCCACTAGTTCAAAGGTGTAAAGGTAAAAGAGGTATTGAGATTCCACCTCCTAATTCTTACACTAAATCTTCTAATCTAATTGATACTTTTAAGAAGTTTGGATATAATGTATAGAAGATAATGCAATCATTTCCATGCACTTTTTGTGGGATGAATAGCCATAATGCTAAGACTTGTTGGAAATGAAAAGCTTTGTTTAAGCAGATTGCATGTTTGAAAGACCATTCTCATGATAAGATGGGAATTGGAAAAAGGGGACCCTCACCTAAGAAGGATGTTTGTACTCATTGTAAATTGAGTGGACATAGGATTGATAGATGTTTTAAGCTTCATGCATCTTCACATTCAAGTAATGTTAAAACTAAGATGATCTACAAACATCTCACTAAGGTTAATGAAGCTTATTCAATCCATAATGCAGTTGACAATACAACCCAGGATAAGGTAAAACCTACAAGTGAAAATCCATTAAAGAGGTTAATTCAACAATATGAAATTGATAATGAATCCACAGAGACAATCAATTTCTCTAGGAAGAAAGAAATGGTTAAGTGGATTATCACTACATTCTTTTTGCAAAGCATGGTTAAGAATTCACCTAAGTGATTGAACAAGCTTTGATAGATGTAGATTAGAGTTGGTGGGAACACTTCAAGACAGGTTTATCATATGAAGTTTTTCAATTCTCACTTTTTGATAACTCTAAGTTTTTTTAATCTCCTATTTATGCTGTGTGAATTGTCTAGAGGACTTAAACTCATTTGATCAGTTGGAGATAATAGAAGAATGCATGTTTTAGGTTGAGTTAATTCCTTACAACACTTATTTCACTGCTATTTTGAATGTATCTATTTTTGGCACATGGATGTATAAGATGCATTGTTAAGACCCTATGGGCATGTTTGGATGTTAGGCAATATACACTTTGTGTTGTTTGCATTTGCTTAGCATATAAGTTCCATACCATGGCATTGTATTGCAACATGTCCACAACATTTATTGTATGTTGTTAGCATTATAAACTTGTCTTGCAGTTACATTGGGAGTTGTTTCATTTTTTGGCAATTCATCGCTTTACAGGATGTGACATTTGGGCAGGAAATTTTGGTATGTTGTAATCACTTTGGCAGTTGCAGATTCACTTACTCATGCCTTTGGATTAGGCATTTTTGTAGTTTGATTGTGAATCATTTTAATGCAATTGTTTATACTTATTGCTATGATTGGGTTCTATTTTTATGGATGCAATAGACCAGTTTGCAGTTTTAGAGGATATTGGACTTTTGGAGACCAAAAGCCCTCCATTGGGGAGGTGTGATCAGAAATTGGGAGTCTGTAGATTTGAAATTGGTAGTCTGTAGATTTGGAATCACAAGTCCATAGTTTTGGAATTACAAGCTCGTATAAATCCCACATGAAGAGGGATAATTGTTTGGTAATATCATGCCCTGACCACATGGGAGAAACCAGCCACTTTACCGAGCCACATAGCTCGTGATCCATCTACCATGTCCTAGAATATGATAAATGTGAGAATAGACATGATAAGTCAAAGCTCAAAATTTAGTTCTAATAATGGTTCCAAGTTAGATTTTTAGTGGTGGCACACTATAGATCTCTTTAAGAGCTTTTTGACATATTTTTTGGAACGTAAATCCGAGTTCGGGAGCTCTTGTTATGGCCATTTGAAGATTGGTCAAAAAATGTCTCTTGCGACATGTGGCACATGTTTTGAGGTTGTTTCGACATTTGGACCTATCAGAGGTCGACACTTGGCAAAATGAATGGTTTGAAAAAAAATGGTTTGATGACATGCCACATCATCAATATGCCACGTGGATTTAAGTGTGAGATCAGCTCGTCAAGCAAGGTGGCAAGCCTGAGGGACCAGGATAGAACTACGTCTGAGTCACATGGGAGCCAAGCTTTTTGGCGAATCCATAGGCCTAGCCACATCTAAGGAACTATGTGGTTGAAGCCACATGATAAGTGGGCAGCCAAAGAATTTTTCAAGTCTTCTCCATCCCCAACGCGTTGCATGTGGGATAAACCCACAGAGGTTTAGGCACTCAAAGGCTTTTTTAAGCCTTGCTTAATCCTCTTCACCCACACATGTGGGACAAATGGATAAGTCAAGCACTTAAAAGAAGGCTGAAGACTTGAACCGCTAACCTCCCATGTAAAAGTGATAAGCTTTGACCACTTATGCCATGGATTTATAAATAACTTGAAAGGAGTGAACTTCTATTTAAAGGGAAGCTTCTGGTTGACTGTGTATGGGAGAATATAGACCTGCTTACAGTATTTGGTCATTTTGGAGCCCTTAGAGGCCAAACCAGAGCTTAGAGTAAACTACAAAGTTGTTTAGAATTTTGATACACTATATGCAGTATATTCATTTGCCCATTTTGGAAAATTGGTAATTCCATTTGTGCTATATAAGTTACCAATTTCGATTTGGAGAAGCCTCTGCGTGTGATTCAGGAAGGTGAAGGACGTGCTGAGCCAGCCAAGGTCTTTCAAAGGTCTGACCACTATTTTTACTGAGAGATATGATCTTTTTTTGTTTGTAATTATTATTTTAGCTTGCAAATTTTTAGCAACATTAATGGATTTGTTTGATAGGAACCCGGGGACATAGGAATTCCAAACCCCGTAAACAATTTCTGTGTTTTGATCTTTGGATTCATTTTTGCATTTTAGTTTCAGTTATTATTTAGATTATAAATTTAGATTTTTAATCAGAATGCAAAATTTAATGAATTGATCATTTACGGGAAAATGGCTAAAATCAAGAATTTGGAAAATATGACAGTTTCAATGGATTTGATGTGATCTATAAATCACTTTATTTCAGTTTTGATACATGATATTTGGATCAGATTTTAATCAGATTTAATCATTCCAACATCTTATAAGTTGATAAATTTAGAATTTTTACTTTTAAAATTTTCACTTAGAGTTTATCAGTGGAGTTTACGGATCAACAATAATTTACATGGGTAAAACTACATCAACTTATGACGTAACACACCGATGATTATAAGTTTAATGACAGAATTTATGTATCTAGAATTCCCAAGATGTATACATACAAGAGTCATACAATGAGATTGAACTCATCATATCTATCTGACTCTATAGCCCATCGAGCTAACTCTCTCCTCGCATCAATGGTTTGTGGTGTGTTGAATACCATAGGAGTCTATGTAATAGAAAACATAAAAATGACATGCACATCCTCTAATTTTATGGTCACCTCAATCATATCCTCATCCACCACCCATTTCAAGATGTCAATCCTCCTCTCCCATTACCATAATAACATGGAGATGAAATTCATGCCAAAAGGCATGCACTACATATGCATAGTCCCTCCAACCCCCAACATCATAAACTAATTTTTTTCTAATACTGACAGTCTCTCTAGCAAGTTCAATAGCTAAATAACATCTATGCTCCACCACAATCTTTGTCATATCTAAAAAATATCAAACAAAAAATCATAATCAAATTTTGACCTAGAAATTTGAAAGCAAAACTCAAAACTGATGGAACCCAAACAATTGAATTAACCAAGAAGAATTACTAAAGGTAAATCGTGTGCCCACTAAGGTAGGTCCACAAGTATTTTATTAATCAATGTAGTATAAGTATATCAAAGGGTGCTAATATGTTGTTATCCCTTTGACATACAAAAACATGAATTTATAGGTTTTACCTATGGCTAGTAAAAGCAACTAACCTAATAACTACTTCTCATGGGAATGCAACCCCAAAAGTAGTTATGATTATTAACTCAAACATAAATTAAACTAGTAAATAAAAGATTATTAATGGGGGTGTCTTTATAAAATATGCATGTTGATACACAAAGAAGAGAATCTTGGAGCTCTGCAATGGGGAGATGAAGAGTCATCCTCTATTAATGGCGTTTCAATCTTTATCTTGACCGACTACCTTGGTTACCTTTGTTTCCTTTGTGCTTCATGTTTTTAATTTTCTCGATGCCCATGTGATCAATTAATTAAACCATTTTTTTTAGCTTGATTTAATTTTGTTTATTGTTATTATGTCTTTTGGTTTGGGCCTTGATTTTATCTATGCTTGGTGTCTTTTGTTTTGGTATCCATACCAACACGTGCCTCCCCTACTTAAATCCTCATCCTATGGCTTTTGTAAATTATGAAGAGATATGTTCTAATTGTTTTTGTCTATGGAAACCTTCAAATTTGATGACTTAAAACATGTGAATAAGGATGAAAATGGTGGATTTAATGATCCAATTGGTTCTCTGGGGAATGATAAGGTATGAAATCATAAGGATGGTCTATCTTTCCTATCTTAGGTGGAAGAAAGAGCATTTGGTCTGTCAAAAAAACTATTTAATGAAGTCCTAAAGTAGGAAAAAGTGGTGAAGCACTTAGAAGGTGTAGAATTTTTGGCCAATTGTGTGTGCAAAGGTGAGCATGAAGGGTAAGAGTGGGATGAAGCCCAAATTGATAAGTGCCCTAGCCCTGTTAAGTCCCTAACTATTGCGTCAAACACTTCCATGGAAAATGATCTTTAGCAGGAAGAAATCATATTAAAAAAATTTGGGATTTTTTTGTATTTTCTTAAACAAGAATCCTCTTCCCTCTAGGAACTTCTTTGACAACTGGCTCAACTCTATTTGGGGTAATAAATTGGGTTTATAAATTAACTTTTGTCAAATGATACAGAAAGGGGCTTTTATGATTTTGTTTAAAAATTCTAATATGTAGCGAAGGGATATCAGTAAACCCTTATAGAACATAGGTTAATCTATATTCAAGGCAGTCCCTTGGAGCTCAAATATGGACTTCAATGACCTTATTTTTAAAATTGCACCTAGATGGGTGGACATTGAGAGGGATCCTATCCAACTGTGGAACTTTTTCTCATAAGCTTTGAAACCCCTCAAGGAAGTCCTGAGAATTTACACCTAGATGGGTGGACATTGAGAAGGATCTTATCCAACTATGGAACTTTCTGTCACAAGCTTTGAAACCCCTCAAAGAAGTCCTGAGAATTGAGGATAATAGAAGGTCATTAGCCCATATGAATACTAGGGCTCTGATCTCCTTAAAACCCTTGGATTTTTTTCCAAAATCCCTTAACTAAAAAATTAAATGGATTTCTCATACCTATGTTGTCAAATGATTGGTTGGTTTGAATACCTATTTCTTTTGTAAACAATATGGACACCTCAGGAAAAATTTCCTAATGTTGGTTAATAAGGAAATCTTCATATCCAATAAAAAGGGAAAGATGCTCAGGAAAAAGATTCTATGCTAGATGATTTATAGATCTTTGAAAACATTATGTACAATAGTGAACCATTGAAAGATAGTGCCCCCCTGAGGAGGATTTGGGGGAAAAAACTATAGAGGATGTAAAAGAGCTTGGAAAATTTGATTCTCAATTCACTTCTCAGTTGCCTAATTCCCCACCACCTTATATTGATATGATGAAGTCTATACCAGATGTGATTAGTTATCTATCAAATAACTTGGATGATGATTTTATTGAATAGAGAACTAGTCCAACTCTCTCTCTTCAAGTAATATATGGTTGTGTTATATGAACCTCCTGTTGGTTGTACTTTTAACCTTGACAACTTACCCTCAGCTAGTCTCAATAAAAATGGAAGTGATTCTTCCCCCATGGCCATTTCTATGAAGAAATAAGGGCCAAATAAATATGAGTCTGATATGGATATATTAGTGAGTGTACCCTTATCCCATAAGGATCCAAATATGGCTAAAAATTAGATATCTAAAGGGGGTGGTAAAAGACTTAAAATAGAGTTGGTCTCCACCCACTAGATCACTCTTTGGTTAAAGATAAGAAAAAATCTAAAAACACCCCTTTCAGTGGCCATGACCTTGATTTCAATAAGAAGGCTAAGGAAAACAAAGTTATGGACTATTTCAAAATATTGTATAATAGTGGGGGTAAGCCCCATGGTCAATCCAATTAAACCCCCTGCTCCCATGATTTATGTGGATTGTAAGTTGGAATGTTAGGGGCCTAGAATCCCTTGATAGGAAACCCATTGTGAGATAGTTTAGGCACTCGAGAGATAATTTGGATTTTTTTATGTCTTTAAGAAGTGAAGGCTATGGGCTCCCATTTATCTTTAATCATTAATTTCATTTAGCCTAATGCACCTCATTTTTCTACTAATCAATAAAGAGGCAAAGGAGGAGCTTCCATCTTGGTTAAACCTACCCTGAAGGAATGCATGATTGACCATGGTATCTCCCCCTATAATAGAGTTGTTTGGGTCCTACTAGAAAGCCAAAAATGGTGTTTTAGACTATGTAATATTTATGCTTCAAATGATTATAGAGAAAGATTTAATCTATGGAATTGGCTTGCTATGAACTTGAAAAATGTCCCCTGGATCTTTGGAGGAGAATTTAGCATGGTGGAAGAGAAAGAGGATAAAATTGGAGGTGATCATCAGGACTGAAAAGGCAATGAACTAATTTTTTGGTCTAAATTCAAGAAAAAGCATAGAATCCTTGATCTACTTCAAAAAGGTAAAAATCAAAGTAAAAGAATCTTGTTTACCTGGTGCAACAATCAAAGCAATAATAAAAGATAGTACTCTAGGCTTGATAGGTTCTCTTTGAATAGGGATTCACTTTTAGTGATCCCAAATAGGGATGGTAATGTGTTGAGTGTTCTACCCTACACAATTTCTGACCACCACCCCATAGAAATGAACTTTTCTTTGAACTTTAAGGAAAATAAATTTTCCTCATCTTTTAAATGACTTTACAAGTTCAATGTATCTCATCTTTCTGACCAAGTGTGTATGAATGGTATTTAGTATTATTATAATATTGGGAAATTTTCTTGTAGCTCTAGCTCTTTAATGGATCAATGGAATTCTTGTATGGAAGTTTCCAAAAACTTTGCTAGAACATATGGCCAGATTAAGGCTAAAATGCATAGGAAGACTGCCAAGGTCACTTAAGAAAAATTAATACTAGATAAATTCTCTCTTCAACATGACCTAGCTAATGATAAACTTTTAAAAGATCTTAACTCCCTAAAAAATCAAGTTAGACAATACCAGAACTACTTGGCTAGGGGGACACATATTCACTCAAGACTGACCTGGCTTAAACTTGGAGATAGAGTCTCTAAGTTTTTATTTCAATTATTGAAAGTTAATCACCAAAGAATCAAAATCAATGGCATTGAGGTTCAAGATCAGATTATTCAGGACCCTTGTAGTATAAAAGAAACATTCTATGAGTTCTATTCTAGATTATTTCTTTCTGATGGCTCTAATGATCTCAATGAATAAAACAGGGTGGTTTGTGATCTTGCATTCCAAAAGTAGTGTCTCTCTTATAAGCAACTTCCTTTGATGAAGATATCACACTGGATGAAATCAAATTAACCATAGACTCTCTCAATAATGACAAAGCACTTAGAATGGATGGCTTCCCTTCTAAATTTTACAAAATGGATAAGGAATGACTGGTTAAAGATTATATGGAGGTCTTTAAATAAGCTATTGATCTTGGTACCTTGGGCCCTGACATCAAAAAAGGAGTAATTAAACTCATTCCCAATGATGGTGACCAATTTTTGGTTAAAATTTGGATACTAATTACCCTCCTTAATGTGTCCTATAAGATCCTATCAAAAAATTTGGCAAAGAGACTATCCTCTCTTTTACCCTCTATTATCTTTGAGACTCAAACTAGATTTATTTAAAGAAGATACATTTTGGACAATCTGATTACAAGTTCGGAATGGATGTATTGGGATCGAGAATCTAATTAGGAATTTGGCATGATTCTGCTTGACTTTGAGAAAGCGTATAACATAATTAAATGGCCCTTCATTGAAAGAGTTCTAAGAGCCTTTGGTTTTTAAGATAAGTTTTGTAGAATGATTAATGTCCTTTTTAAAGATGTTTTAGATGTCATTAAAGTGAATGGGGAATTAACTGACTCTCTTGAGCTTCAATGCTCCATTAGGCAGATATGTCCTCTTTCCCCATCGCTATTTGTGTTGGCTACTGAAGCCTTACACTATATCATCAATTTTTTTGATATTGAACCTCTTTCTAGAGGTATCTCTCTACCTAATGAAAAGGTCTTAATTGATTTCTTATTTGATGATGACACCACTATGTTTGTTAAATTAGAGCAAAATAACTTGAAACATGTTTACGCAAGACTATATTTATTTTTCCACTTTAAGTTTGAAGGTGGCCATGCATAAATCATATATGTTGGGTGGAAAGATTCCCCTCCTAACTAGATTTTAAAGTTTGGTTGGACATGGAAAGGACCTAATAAAATGGTGAGATATCTAGGTATTCCTTTTTCTCTTACCCTTCATTTAAGCTCATGTGGGAGTGGATTTTTGACAAAATGAACAAGAAAATTGCAAAATGATAGGGACACTTTGATTACCTAGACGGATTCAAGTCTACAAAAAAGTTCTCTCCTCATATAGTATTTACTATGCCTCTTGTTGGTTCTTCAAAAAGTCTCAGATTAATATGATTCACAAAATAATAAGAGAATTCCTATGGTCTAATGGAAAAGGAGGAAGGAAAAGACATGTTGTCTCTTGGCAATTTTGTTTGAAGCCAAAAAATATTGGGGGTTTAGGTCTAAAGGATCTAAGGACACAAGGTATTACCCTTGATGTGAAATGGATAATCAAATCATTCAAATGGGATGAGCCATGGAAAATATTGGTCATGAATAACATTTTTAAGGGTGTTACTAAAGGAAAACCCATTTGTAAAGGATTGAATATAGTGGATCTTCTCATTGGTCCTTTTTCTATCAAAGTCGTTGGTTCACCTATTTTTGATTTCATTTGGTTACCTTGGGACTTTGTTCAACCTTTTATCACTGTAAAACATATTTTTAGCTAGTTTGGGTCATGTTATCAGGGTTACATATCTATCTGGTGGAACTTATCTATCAACATAAGGTCGCTTGCTCTCACTAGGGTTTGTTTTGCCTTTGAATGGTTCACAAAAGGGTTGAGGGTTTTCAAGGATATTTTTTCACATTCTAGTTGGGCTTCATGGTTAGAAATTAGATTCATATTTCAAATACATGCTACTCACCACAAAACTTTCACTCTTCTATAAAAAGCATTGCAGGAGAATAATAATGTTTCCTTTATGGATGAGGAGGGAGATTTTTGGGATAGTGTTAAGTGGCTAAAGGCTCCCCCTATTTGATTTTTCCACTTAAATGTTATATAACAAGCTATGTTTTTCCAAATTCCCCTACCTCACTCTTAATTGTATTTGGTTTGTATGTGATTCTCTACGTGTTTGGTTTTTTAGATTTGATGCAATATGGGCCTCTTGTCTTGAACCTAAAAAATCATGCTTTCAGTGGCTATTGATTTATAATAAGCTTATTTTTGGATCTATTTTGAGTAAAATTAGAATAGCCCAGCCTTTTTATTTTTGGTAGCAATGTTGAAACTATTGAACATATTTTCTTCTCATGTCCTTATGCGCCTAACCTATGTAAATGTTGTCTTAAGTGCTAAAATTTTGTTTTTAATTGTGACATTGGTTGGCTAAATATTGATTTTGGATATATTTGTGCTAAAGTCAAAGTTCACCCTTTCTTTCATAAATTTTGGCTTATTTTTTCAATTGAGATATTATGGTTTTTATGCAAGCAAAAGAACTTAGAGTTATTTCAACACAAGGCTAGGGTGCTTACTAACTTCTCTATTGAAGTCATCCTTCATCTTGTTTTTTTGTAGATATTTATTCAACTGAAGGTGCCTCAAGCATAGCTAGAACAGTTCCTAAAATATGAAATGCCCAAAATCACTTCAGATTATTTGATTGATTTCGACAGATACCCCAAGATAAGTTTGCACCTGGATTGGGTAGTTTGTTATGAGTCATATATAGAAGTTAAAATAATTGAGCATGATTGGGACTATATAAAATAATCCTACTTTAATCAAGCAGATAATCCTATGCAGGATTGGGTGAACTCTTCAAACTCAGACAAAAATGGGGTGAATAGTTGGTTTATTGTAAATGATGATATGGTGAGGGATGTTTAGAATTATGGTCTTGATAGTTGTCTTATTAAGGAAGATGAGTATTCTTTGGCCCCTCTCAACTTAGACCTTAATCTAAGTTCTAATGATAAAAAATGATCTACAAACTTCTTCTCCCCCAAAATCTACTCCCATGGTACAGGATAATGATGAGCAGAAGGTTGTCTAGAAATTGATTAAAGATAATGTTAATGTCTTTATGGAAAAACTAGAGAAGTTCATTGACAAGGTAGAGTCTAAAAAGGTGGATGAAGTTATTGATTACATCAGATCAAACAATATGAAAGCATTGCTTAACAAAGTTGATAGATATCTCCCATAATTGGCTATAAGAGAGATTTAGTTGGGACCTGAGGTGAATAAAAGCTCAGTAGAGGGACCTATTAGTCTAGATTTAGATGAATATTATGAGATGTATTACGCTACTACTTGGAGGGTGCCTAATGTATAAGACTATTGTGCCACCTTTTGGATGGTGGTTCTGTGTTATTCCCTGTTATTTGTTTTTCTTGCTTGTTGGGCCACCTACTTGGGGCTATTTTTTGTATTGTCTGATCGACTAAGTATTTTTGGATATGCTAGGGGGATGCCCCCATAATTAGCTATATTTTGAGAACTTTATAACTATTTATGCATCATTGATGCATATATTTTATTATCAATTTTTCAATATAAAAAAAGATGCATGCCTCTTTACATTTTTATTTACTTAACATTTATTATTAACCTAACAACCTAACCTAATGTTAAGACTTTGGAACAAGTCCTGAAAAAAACCCCCATTATCCAAATTCATTTTTTTGGACACATGCCAAGCATTTTTCTGAATTTCTCAAATTTGATTTTATTAAGGGGTTTTGTAAAATGTCAATTGTCTGATCATTAACTAGACAATAAATTGGATCAAGTGCTTTATTTTACACTAGCATTCATAGATAATGATATTTGACATCCATATGTTTTGTTTTGGAATGAAAGTTAGAAATTTTGATTATGCTTTGATTATCAATGTACAACTGTGTAGGAGTAATTTGAGAAATTTGAAAATCTTCAAGAATGCCTTGTAAATAGATAATTTCTCTTGAAGCATCCCATGCTATGATGTATTCTGATTTTATTGATGAATTTTCCATTGTATCCTACTTATAACACCAAGCAAAGGTAGCTAAACCCATATACATAGTGTATCATGTTGTGGACATTTTGTCATCCATGCATCTGCCAAAATCCACATCATAATACCCAACAAGTTTAAAGTTATTATTGCGGTGGTACTCAAGGCCATATGTTTTCATTCCATGAAGGTAATGAAGTAATCTTTTTGATACATGCCAATGAATTTATCTAGGATCATGCATAAACCTAGACAAAATTCTAATTGAAAATGATATATCGTGCCTAGTAGTCATCAAGTATATCAAACCTCCCACTAACTATCTATATTTGGTGCCATCAAAAAGGGAACTATGATCATACTTAGACAATTTCAAGTTACTTTCCATGGGAGTGAGAGAATATTTGAAATCGTTCATGCCAAACCTAGTTAATAACTCAGAAATATACTTAGACTATGAAATGAAAATACTTTACTATTTTTGAGTTACTTCTATGCCTAGATAATAGTGAAGAAGTCCAAGATCTTGCATCTCAAATCCATCTATTAATTCCTACTTCATAGACTTGTTATTATTTTCATCATTACCTATGATAAACAAGTCATCGACATACAGAACAAGAATCACCAATTTCTTATCCTATACTCAAATATAAAGAAAATCATTAGATTCACTATGTTAAAAGATAATTTTATTTAAGAATGAATCCATTTTTTCATACCAAGCCCTGGGTGCTTTTTAGATCCCATGAAGATCTTTGATCAATTTACACACTTTGTGCTCTACACCCACTCTCTCAAAACCTTGGGGTTGTTTCATGTATACTTCTTCCTATAAATCACCATTCAAAAAGGCACTTTTCACATCCATCTGATGGAATTTCCAACCATTTTGTGTTGTTAAGGCAAGGACCATATGAATAGTGTGCCATTTGGTAGTTGGTGCAAATGTTTCTTCATAGTCAATGCCTTCTTGTTGCAGATAACCTTTCACAACAAGTTGTGCCTTATGTTTATCAATAGAGCCACCTAATATATACTTAACCCTATAAAACCATTTACATCCAATGGGTTCAACATGTGGAGGAGGATCAACCAAAACCAAATTATTATTGTTAATAATTGCATCATACACACTTTTCATTGCCTGTTACCAAACCTGTTCAATAGAAGCCTCCTTAAAAGTGTATGGATTATTGGAAGAAGAGTAACAACCATTGCATATCTCACCTATTTATGAGAACTCTTGGGACCTGTTAGACCAACTTTATCTACTATCAAGGCAAAAAATTTACTTTGAGCCCATTTTTGATATTTATTCAAATTGTTCAAATTAAGAACACTAAAATTCTCATCATGTGCACTATTTGAAGGAAGACTTAGATAATTTGCAAAATTTTATAATCCATGAACCTATGAATTACTAGAGGAAGTAGAATAAATATAATGGATACTAAACTCATACCATAACCTATAAGAGTTATCCTCTTTATTCAATCCTTTACCACATTTTTCAATATTCCTCTCTAACTTGTCAAATTGAGAACCAATCTCTGTAATTTTCATAGTACCAAATTCATCAAATACCACATCCCTACTCACTATGAATTTACTTGTATCCTGTGCAAGCAAATAATACCCCTTTTATTTTTTTGAATATCCAATAAAGATGCATTTTCAACTTCATGGTTCCAACATAGTTCTATGTTCAGTGGTAACTAAAGAGAAACAAAGGCATCCAAAAACTTTCAAGTGTTTAACTTTTGGTTAAACCCATACCAAGCCTCATATGTACTTTGTCCCAAAAGTGCAGCTATAGGGACTTGTTTCTTAAATACACTGTAGTACCAATGGCTTCAGACCAAAACTTACCATTGAGCTATTTATAGTGCAACATAGTTTGAGATGTGCCCTCTAAATTCATGTTCATCCATTCAAATACTCCATTCTAATGTGAAGTATAATCATTAATTTATTGTAAATGAATGTCATATTCCTGTCAATAATAGAAAAACTCATTTGAAGTATACTTACCACCATTGTCTGAATGAAGAGTGGTCAAGTGTGAATTGGTTTCTTTTTTAACTAAGTGTAACCAATAAACAAACTTAGTGAAAACTTATGATTTATTTTTCATGAAAGACACTCATGTCATCGTAAAAAATCATCGATAAACAATACAAAATGCATACACCCTCTAATGGATGACTTCTTCATGTCACATATATCACTATGAACTAACTATAAACATCAGTTAGCTCACCATGAAGATTCCTTAGGAAACTTTTCCATATTCTATTTACCCAAAATACATGATTCACAAAAAATATTATCTTTACAAAAAGTGGGCAAACCACTCACCATGTTATATCTCTGCAAGTTCACTAAGGAGTGAACATTCAAATGTCCATAGTGGATATGCTATAACCAATGTGTAGAAATAGTACCTGTACCTATATCAATACCTGCCACAAGTTCCACTATGGGAGGAAGCACTTTAAAATGCAAACAAACCAAATTTGCATCCTAATAACATATATATATGGTTTTGTATCCATCCTTTATTGAGTTTATATAAATGAGTCCATTTTCAATAATAATTTTATAACCCTTCTTGTGAATAGTTACCAAAGAAAGAAGATGTTTTTGCAATGTGGGAACTTAGCAAACATTCTCCAAGTATTTGATAGATCCATTAGGAAGGAGAATTTGAATTGACCCAAGACCTTGAGGAGTATGCATAGACTTATCTGCCAAGGATACTAGAGAGAGAAGCTTCTTTGAAATTCCAAAATAAGTCTCACCTGAATGTCATGTGTTTGGTTGCTCTTGTATCTAAAACCCACACGTCTATGAACTCATATCTAGTATCATATTCCATATAAGCAATGTTGCCTAAAATAGTGAATGCAGATTCATAAGTAATTTTACTACACTCATCTTAATCATGGTAAACATATTGAGAAAATTTAGACTTTATCACTTTTTATGGCCTTTAAATTTTGTCAAAAAGAATCCTACATTGAGAGGTAATGTGACCAAATTTCCAACATCTATTACACTAAATGTCTTATTTACCTTGGCCTATGCCTCTATAAGAGTTGTGACAATGTCTTCTATCACTCATCTCATTTGAATGAGAATGGATAGACTTTTGATTTGAATAGTTGTCCTAATGAGATCCTCTACCTCTATTTTGAAATCTACCCCCTCCATAACCTTGACCACTTTTATAACTATGCCTTCAATAGTTTTATTGACCAAAA
The DNA here is from genome assembly GCA_037957365.1 of Torreya grandis. Lineage (NCBI taxonomy): Eukaryota > Viridiplantae > Streptophyta > Pinopsida > Cupressales > Taxaceae > Torreya > Torreya grandis. The sequence goes on along the minus strand of JARHVA010000509.1, from coordinate 2,837,271 downwards.
GAAGATGAACTAGGCTTGAACTCTAAAACATGGGCTTCCTCAGTTTTCTTGGATTTACTGGGTAGAGAGAGGTCATGTTGAATAATCAACTCAACCAATTTATCAAAAGTGATGCACGTGATCTTTTCAGAGACATGCCACATTTCTACAAAGTTTTTAAAGGACAAAAATAGTGCTTTCAATGCAGTAGTAACTATGAGATCATCATCTAATTTTCCAAACTCAACCTTAATGTACTCAGTAGAAATACTCTTCAACTTAGACATGTACTATCCCATATCCCCATCTTCTTCTAATGATAAATTAAACAACCGCATGTGGATATCTATCTTATTATGCTTAGGATTTTTATCATACAAATAAGATAAGGTTTTCTATGTAGTGTAACTGTGAGGAGAGTTTTAAATATGTGTATAGGTATCATGAGTACACAAACACTTGATTAAAGTTAGGGATCTAGAATCACGAAGATTAAAACTATCAAATTTGGCTTGTTCTATAGGCAATGTAGAATTTCCATTCTTTATAATATCCCATAACTCATTGAAAACTAATGAAGCTTCCATCAAACATTTCCAATCAGAATAATTAGAAATTGTTCATCTATCACCATCTGAAAGCAAATTTTGAATATTTATCATCTTGAAATGAAAGCAAGTATGATAAAAGAAAGCAAGTGCAACAAATACGATAAATGATTTGACATGCTCGCTAATAGTACTTTGCACAAGATAATGCTTCTATGGGGTTTTCCACTTAACCTCTATGTAGAACATTAAAGATATATCTTCTATGGGTTCTTCACTTAACCTCACCAAGAAATAAAAATATTACACTCTTATTTCAACAATTACACCCTTATTTCACTAAAACAACAAAAAGTTACACCCTTATTTCACTAATTACACTTTTTTATCTCACTAAAAAACACTCTTTTACATGTTGTAAACCTTTTAAAATATGTAAATCATGTAAAATATTCCAAAAAAAATTGATTACTCCCTAAAAAAGCAAATAACTAAGTTATACTTTTCACCAAAATGAATATTTGAACCCTAAACCTCCACCTTTCAAGGGTTCTTACAAAAGAAAGCTTCTGAATTACTATGTGAGCATTTACAACACATATGAAGAGAAATATATATTTAAAGCTTATTTTTCATCATGGATAATAAAAAAATATTTACTTTTTCAAGTAAAATAAACATCCGTGAATTTGTGACAATGAATTTGAAAAGCTTCTAATTAGGTGGACCGCCCCCAAACCCTAATACTTCTGTTGAACTATATCCAAATTTATCCAAATGAAAATAATTATTGTTTTAGATTCCTTCCATGTCAAACCTACAAATGGGATGCCATGGCTACCATATATTTTTTTAGAACTTAGATGGACCATACAAATCTGTACAACCCTGCACAAAGGTGAATTTTGTTAGTTTTGAGCAGTTTTGGGCATTTAAAAAGATGTTTTCAAAAATATGAAGAATGGATGTAGGTTATGAAATGGCATGGAGGTCGTGTCAACAAAACTTCTTAAAATGCTTTTAGGATGGATTCAACACATGTTTTTGATAATTTGAGGCTTCAAAACAAATTAAAACTTATTGAATCTCCCAGTTTCACTTTCAAATATATTATTTATGCATATGCAGGTTGTATAAGGCTGGATATGGGTCGTATAACTCCCAAAACTAGCTTTAGATACTTCCATAGTGATCAAAAATCAGATTTTTAAGGGTTTGGAGGCTTTAAATTAGGTAAAAACATTCAACAAACTTCTCAGATCAATTTTAGATTTATGGAATAGATATATGGAAGCCATACTATTCTTTGATAAAGGTTTTCAAGCCAAAAAAATTTTAAAAGCATTAAATTTGACTCCTTAAGCAAAAAAAATGGTTTTGGATGCAAACAATTACCTTCTCAAGGATTTTCAAAGCTTCAAAAAAATAGACTCAAACTTCTATAGGCATATAGCCATGAAAAATGATATTTTATCAATAATATTAACTTTTCAATCTATTATTCCCACCAATCACAAGCTTGAAAAAGACTCATTTGAAAACATTTACTTTTGAATAATATTTCAAATGTTTTTACACCAAAAATTAACCAAGGAACATACCATGTATTAGGGCTAGGGAAATAAATCTTTTACCATGCTACCATGCTCAACCATGATTTTATACCACTGATGGGACCCAAACAATTGAATTAACCAAGTGCAAGTACTAAAGGTAAATATTGTGCCCATTGAGATGGGTCCACAAATATTTTATTAATAAAAATGGAATAATTACATGAAAATGGTGCTATATGACATTAAAATTTTGATGTATAAAAACATGAATTTATAGCTTTTACCTATGGCTGGTAAAATTGACTAACCTAATAACCACTTTTCATAGGAATGCAACCCAAAAAGTAGTTATGATTATTAACTCGAACATAAATCAAACTAGTAAATAAAATATTATTAAATGGGGTGTATTTATAAAATATGCATTCCCATTTACATTTATTTTTTAATTAACATGTATTATTAACCTAACCACCTAACCTAATGTTAAGACTTTGGAACAAATCCTAAAAAAATATATAAAAAATTTAGAAAAAATCTATTTTTTCTACTACATCAACCAAGCATCCAAGTACACCAACCATGCCTAAATTTTATATTTCACCATAAAGATGCTATGGTGTAGTCATGTTTAACCTAAAACTACACTAGACATATCATACAATATCGTCCAACATATCCTATAACTATATCGACTAGCACATCATTCTACTACGTAGGCCATACCCTATGATATCAGCCATGTTTAACATTTATATTACATCAGTCAACAACTAAAATTCATCAACCATGCTTATATATTAAACGCTACTTGTAATACCCTAAAATTTTGGCTAGTTGACAAAATTTATACTATATCATCCATATTGTATAGTATCAACCAACACTTCACCTAATTACATTGGCCATACCCATGGTATTGGCCAAGAGTTCATTATTCCCCTTAAAAACTATATCGTCTACTTGATACATTTTTTCAATGTCAAAGATTTATTTCCCTAGCCCTAATAAATGCCTTTGGCCCTAGTTTCAACTTTTCATCGACTATCCATTATCGTTCTTAAACCTATCTTAATTTTGATGCTTGTTTGAGAAAATTTTGTTACATGGATTTACCTAGCCCCTGGATTTTCTAGATTTAATTATTTTTACAAGAGATTAAATAATGGATAATAAATTCACTGCCTACCTATAGGTATCTAACTATAACTACAATACATCCCCCAAAATGTCTGACTCCACTTTCGTGAACCATAGTCTCTCATAGCACTAAATTTAGATAAATAGAGATTTGGTTAAAAAAAGTGCAAATGAATAATTTTCAACTACTTATAGTAATTTTTGAAAATTTTAAAACTTTAAATTATTTACCATAGATTCTATTTTTACCCCAGACATTTATTTTTATTGGTCCTTTTCATGAACCAAAAGAAACATTAAAATCCTAGTGAGATAGAGTATTTTTATGTGGTAAAATATTTTTTTACAAAAAAATAGATTTTTATCTAATTGTTTAGGTCTGTCAATCATTCAATGGGCACCTTATATCATATGTGACACATGTAACATCATTTAAAATCATCAAGGTAAGTGAATTTACATATTTTAATTTTATTTACTTTCAATTATTTCAACATTTATTTTCAATTATTCTCATTTGTGTTGCTATGTTTCTATCTCAAAGCCCCATCACACATTACACTATTGTGAAATGTGATGAGCTTTGGGTGGGGCATATGTATACACAAAATATTTCCATGGATGTTGATATAGTTTCTTATCCTTTTATAAAATTTTGATAATATATGATATGACCTAGAAAGGTGTGCACTTCAATTGAGTTGGTAAGAGGTGGCATTCATACTATAATAGCAATTTTAGCTAAACCAACCAAAATTACATCATTTCACACAACATGACCTATAAATACACCAAAAGGTGTAAATAATAGACACTTATTTAAATTTAAGGTGATTTGCAAACCCTGACATCACTCTAGCATCAATCTTAGCTTTAACAAGTGTTCTTTAAATAGAGAGACGATTGGCCAATCATCTAGATAGACTTCCAAGAAATCATGAGTGAAGTCTTTGAATGCATTTATCATAGCTTTAGAAAATACAATAGGTGCATTCTTTAAACCAAATGGCATTACCTTGTATTCAAATAATCCCCATTCAGTAGCGAAGGTGGTCTTGGCTTGATCCTCTTTAACAATCAGAATTTGATCCATTGAAACCATCTGTAAAGGAATATAACTCATGCCCAACCATAGATTCAAGTGCTTCATCAATAAAAGTGATGAGAAATGGATCATTGACATAAGCATTGTTGAGTGCGTGTTAATCTCCAAACACTCAAATTTCTCTTGTCTTCTTAGATTGCACAACCATGGGACGCACCCACTATGCCTTTTCAATTGGATAAATAATTCCAACTTCTTGCATTTGATCCAATTCAGCCTTTAATTTAGTTTTCATATTATGATTGATCCTATAGGGTCACTTTTTAATAGGGTCTGCACATTATTTTGGCTTGATATGAATTTCTCCAAGATATGGATCTATGACTTTTACCTCTAATAATTTTATTGAAAACACATCTTGATAATCTCTTACCAACTGTAGAGCCTCAAAGATCTGCTCTTGTCCCTACTAATCTCCCATTATTAAAATCTTAGGGGCCACTTCTATCCCAATATTTCCTTGAGTCTTTCACAACATTTCCTGATTTATCTTACCTGATCTACTAGGAATAGTATCTTATAATATGCATTTACCTTCACATTATACAATGTCAATATTGTGTAGTTTCTTCTCTTTGACTTGTTTTTCACATTGCACTAGGTTGGACTCCCCTTCACATTTTAGTTCAAATAACCCTTCTAAATCAATATCCTCATCACTATCATTGTCACTAGATTATGTTAGATCATTGTTTATTCTATTACATGGTTGAACCTAGAGTTGTTATTTTTTGTTAGTTTTGTAACTACACAATGTGAGATCTAAGTCTTGCACGACTTCCTGATGAGAGGGTTACTTAGTAACATTTGTTAAATCCTCTACACATCCATGATAGAAAAAAAATTAATTTTTTTCAAGGCATTATGTACTAATGGGTTATCATCTTCAAACATAAAAGTTTGAATTAAATCCTATTGAAGTTGTGCCTAGTGTTTAGTTTCCCTTATATGCTCTTGATGCATGACCAAGCCATTGGAAGAGGTGCAAGGGTATGAATGAATATGTGTGTCCGATACCGAATCTCTACTCCTTGTATGGTCCATATGTCTACACATTAATGGATGTGGCAATTCAATACATTAATCCTCTTAGAAGAAAGGTCATTTTTATTTAATACTAGATGGTAGTTGAAACCTTGGATGTAAAATTTCATAAGCATCCTCCCAATGCATTTTTGAGTTTCTATGTATGATCTACCATGTCACAGTAGTTCCTTTTAGTGCATAGTTGAGTATAATGACTCATTGTTCTACCTCTAGTATATGGTGTTCAAGCCTTAATATGAATGGATTAAGATCCTTTGTCATAAAATATTGTGGTATTTAGCATCTTGTAATGAACACCATGCATAGAGGTTGCAACTCACGATCTTTATAGGACCAATTCAAGATGTGTGCATCCGAGTCACCACTTATGGATGATGTAGAATCCCAAGGTAGGATTCCTTCAAGGTTAGGTTCAGTGTAATCCATCATAGTTTCATTATTATTATACTATAGATTCTACCTCATATCTTGTCGATGAATGTACTGAAGGACAAATATATTATTTGATTTGAACATGTTTAACTAGTGACTTAGTTATAACTAATTTAAATACCAATAGTTATTCTTTCTTTACAGTACTAGGTTTCCACTTTTGACATTTTGTAATTTGTACCCTGGTTTGTATTTCATATGTCCCCACTTTAAACCAACTATTGTACCCATAAACATAAGGAGACTCTAGCTCTTTAGGAATAATATATGGCTTTTTCCATGTTTTTTTAAAGTTATGACTACTATTTTATCTTTTTGATGAGATTTTAACTAATTACACATAGTGTTAATAGTCATTTAGCCATCATAGGCCCATTTCTTACTCATTAAGGTAGGGTAATAGGTCTTTGATATCTTCATGTCAATGACCTCAAAATCCCCTCACAATTTAAGTTTGGCCACTTTAATTTCGACATCTTCTAGCTGGTCAATGGGGTTGACTCTACTATAATCCACTAAGCTTAATGTTATTGGACTATAGCTCAGAGTTGGTTAACCAATGGCTTCTCATGTTGAGTGAGGAATCATATTGACTTTACTTCCAAAGTCAAATAATACATTTGGGATTTTATATCCAACTAACTCAATATCCAATCAAGAATCCACATCCCAAGACTTCTTGGTCTTGACATACCAAACTACTTTATCGACCCTTGTTTGTCCTTGTTATACACACTCCAGAAGATTGTGTAAGAAGTTGGTGATATGCTGGGATATGTCCTCACTGGTAATGTACTAATTAGTTTCATTAGAACCATTGAAGTAGTTATAATGCCTTCTTGTCACATTATACAAAACAATTTTCTCATTCATTTGAGCATCAATAACAATTTAATCATCATCAAAAACTAGTTTTTATTGTATTTACTATAATACCTATGCAAATTGATACATTAAATTATTTTCTATTGTAGGGTCAAGACATTTATCCCATTTAACTTTTCTAATACCTTGATCCTAAGGCATCTCTAAGGGAGCTAAGCCTTATTCAGTGCTTTGTTACCTTGTGATGGCTTGAATAAATGCATTTCCCTTTGGCTACACATTAAGCATGTTTACATTGTGCACTAGATTCTCCTTTCTTTATTTTTCCAAAATAGGGCAATATTCCATTTGATTTTGACCTTTGAACCTACAGTATATACAATAAACTTATCTTTGAGTATTTGTGGGATAGTTCATCACATAATGATTATATGCTCCACAAAGAGAACATTGCACGAGAGGTCAAATTTATTGATTATCTTTATGATGACCTCCTTGATATCCTCCTCTATAGCCTCCTCTATTATGTTTATATCCCCATCCTTGGTATTGTTTTCCATTATATCATACTTTATAATTTATTTGCACATCATATCTTCCATACTAATGCTGAGTAAAACTTGGAGTTCAATTTGCCTGTTGTTGTTAAAAATTTGTGTTGTTTCATGGTTATTCATACTGACTAGAATATTGATATAAGAGAGATGACGTATTATTCCAACTTGATAGACCCTATGTTTGGTACTACATTGATGAAGGCATCCAATATTGTGATGACAAATGCACTCATCTCAGACTACCTTGAGTTACATTTGTCATCTCCATGTCTGGTCCTAGAATTGCTTGCTTTGTAATGGGTATTTGTTAGTATGCAACTATGAAAACATTATTTGTTATATCTTGCTTTAACTCCTACAAGACTCGATAATTTATCTTGTCATGATTTTTAGATTTGAAAAAATTACAATACATGTGTGACTTTTAAATATATTTCTGAATGAGATGGCACTAGGATGTAGGATGTCCAACTACCCTATATATTTCACAAAATTATTATTTAATTATTGGGTATTCATTATTATGATGTCCCTCATGACCACACTCTATGTACCATAATCTTAATTTAGGCTTATCATTTTCATGCATATCATTCATCCTCCTTATAAAATCATCTAACTTAGCTTCTACTTTTGATCCCACTGATGGAAGACCCACATAATCTTCTATCTATTCAACTCTGATGGTAGCAAACTGAGCATCAGCCTTGGTGGAGAATTGGGTTTGTGAAATAGTAAACCTTATTCTTGGTTGTAATCCCTCTATGAACCAAACAGCCTTATCTTTATCTTCTAGAATAAAATTGATTTTATTCATCACATCAGAGAATCTGTGATCATATTCTCCAACTGCTTCTCCTATTTTTTGTTGAATTTCCTTTAGATCCTGAATCACTTGATTGAAACATTTTTACTTTAAATTTTTCTATCAACAAATCTTTAACTTGTGTGAAATCTAGGGCATTGACATTTTTTTTGCAAATTAACTCCAAATCATGTCCTCCCAAATCCCGTACTAGTTCACATTTTTTCAAATCATTCGATGTTACCCCTTTTATAACCCATTTCATCTCACAAGTTACCAAATATTATAAAAGATCCAAACATCCATCATATGACATTAAAGATATGAACATACCTACATGAAGTGTCATATTTGGTAGGTTGTTAGTTGTTACTGTAGATATCTGAATACTAGTAACTGTAACTAGTGGTGTCTATGCACAGGTCATTATGTTGATAAGTAAATGCATAATATTTACTGTGATTATAGGCTACTTTTCACTACACTTTTTAGGAGTAACCATGAATAATGCTTCTTGTAACTTATTTATTTCTAGTTCCCACTTGGTTTCTATACTAAGCCTTCCAAACTTGTTGGTAAAAGAATCATACCAACCTTAATCAACTTCCCTCTCTATAATTTTTATACCTTCTATAAATAAAGTAGGCTTGGGGGATGTGTACCCTTGAAATAAATGATGTTTATTTCCAAATTATTTTTTATTTAAACTTAAACCTGTAATATTACTACCTTTAAATTTAATATTTTTCTAAGAACTTTCCTTCCTAGTTCTAGTGAAAAACCCCTCACTTAACTATGATCTAACTCTACTTCCTAACTGATCTACCTCAACACCACTGCTTCCAACATCTTCTTTTTGATTGGTCCCTTTCTCATTGTTTTCATACCCCTATCTTTCATAACTTCTCTCAAAAACCATTCTTCTATAGCATATTTTCCTTGTATGTTTCTAGCTCTAGCAACTTCTTCTTTACTCTTAGTCTTATTCATAGTTACTTTAGGGTCCTTTGTCTTATTCCACCTTATTTTCTATCGTAGTTCTCTTTCGAGTCCCAAAATTTTGTTTTCACTCTGAGTCTTTTTGCCTTACATCTTTTGGGATCAAGTTCAAGTTCCTCTTAATCAACTCTTCATCATCCACTTTCTCTCACACATACCCCCATAGTGACCAAAATGACTACTCCATGTTGGCTACAGTAGTTACCATGGCCTTTTCCACAACCAACATCTTAATCAACAAAGGTAGTCATTGCAAAAAATTCCCTCTAATTCCTTGGATAAATCGGTCTTTCACAGTTTTAGAATTTATGTATCCTTGTACTATGAACTCTGTGATATATCCATCAATTGTAGTCTTCATCTAGTAATCTACTGGTTGAGACCAATCAGTATCTAAGTTTCACAGTCTCTCTAATTTATCCTTAGTCCAAACTATAAATTATGTTCTCCTTAGACTAAATTAATAGTATTCTAATATGTATAACCATGCAACTAACAATCCAAGCAATTTGCACCAAATTTTTTTTTAGATTTCACCATAGAGGTGTTCTTAGATAATCTCCTTTGTAGGTTTTCTAACTCTTCATGCTTCTTCCTCTGTAAAATTTTTGATTCTATCATCTATCCATGTTTCTACATCTCTTAGCCCTAACAACCATCTTAGAATATTTCATCCAATTAGGTTTCATACTCACTTCACCATTATTAGTAGAATTTCTTAGAATTACACTAGAACATGCTAATTACAAGGATAACTTACACAATGGAGAGTAAAAAAAGGTGCCAAAAATATGGTAACAGTATAAACCATTAATGACATCTTAAAATAGACTGAAAAACAATATGAAGTATATATAAATATAAATGAAATCATAACTAGTATCACATCAGATCATAGAATAAATCAAAACTAAGTACTCAATGCGCATACACCATATATAAAAGAAAAGAAAAACCATAACAAGACAATTCTATTAATCTCTATCAACACATCAAACTAAATTATATTGCATCAAAGTTTTATTTATAACCTTTTACAATCCAATTATATCTTCACATTCTAGCCTTTTTAGATACAAAAGGAAAGACTCTTCATATTCTCTAAATACCTGATTAGGCTTACAAGGTTGAATACGTATAAAATTTATACAAAAGACAAAATCATACACTTCACACGTGTATCTTATATACTTCATGATTTTAGCAAGATCCATTCTTCATCCAACAGCGTGTGTCATCATAGTAATATAATTTTCATTTGAAGAATGTATGTAACATATTGAATGTAGGCATATAAATGTCATGTCTAGATAGATTTAGCAATGAGGTATGCAGTAAAGTAATCATATCTAAATTATACTATGTAGTAAAATTACATGATATATATCACGGCACCATAAATTAAGCTCAAATAGCACAACACTCAATGTCATGTAATTTCACACAATGCCAGACAGTTGGCTAAGGGATACATACATTAAACATGAATATGTTAAAAAACAAAGCTAAGGGACACACATAAAATACATTAAAAATGTCATAAATAATGGACATGTTCAAATGATACACAAAACATAGGGCTAAGGGCCACAAGCAATAGATATTTTTTTATTGAAGAGTGTATCTATATATTAATCAAATAAGGATATGATACAATGCTAATCATACAAAAAAAATGGATGGAAAAGTCACACCCCACAAGCATAACCATACCAAGGGATAAAACACCTTAGAAAAAGTCCAAAAGGTGGTCAATAAATGACCACACACAAAAAAAATGGTCACATCAATAGTTTAACAACTAAGCAGAGAGAGAAATAAAGAGGTATCTTAAACAACCACAACAAACATGGATGTCGGGGGATGCAGTGGAAATAGTGGGCCTTGAGGCTTATCACCCATCCTCATAGAGCAAGAGGATCCTCATCCATATATAAGGGATCCCAACAATCAACTTATTGAGCTTTTAATGCCTCATCTTGGTTTATTTCAAGAGAAATTTCTAGAGCCAGTCATAAAAATTTGCCTTGGGGGGAGGACCCTAACCCCTGATGTCACCATCATGAGTCAAGGGAGGAGATCCCCAACCCCTACCATCACCTTTAGATGTAAAAGATCCACTCAGATCACCACATCATGGGGAAGACCAACAAGGTGGTGATCAATGAGGAGAATGACATAGTGTCAAGTTCTAGAATGTTATTGATGTGGTTCATGCCCTCATCCTCAAGGAGACATAGGATACTGTGGAGACTCAAGAGGTTCATGGCTAACCACACATAGGTTATCTCCCCAGTGGTCAAGAAAATTATAGAGGTGGTTAATTTCTAGGTGAACTTTATCTATTTGGATTTGAATTTGAAGAGTAACATTAGATAGAACAGTTTTTTTGTTAGTAACAAAAAAATTATGTTCCAGCTCTTCATGATTAAAGCAAGCATAATTTCTATCTTTCCATGTTTGAAATAAAATATAAACTTAAAATATATGTCAAAATCTATTATATTTTGTAGGCAACATAATCGATTCCCCTAAGAGATCCATTTTGCACGTAAATAACTCAGATTGAAAGGGCTAAAAAAGAGAGTGAATCCAACACCACGTAGATTGTGCATGAGAGAAAATCCAAAAAAGATGCTTAAAAGTCTTTGGTTTTCAATAAGTTAAGCAAATAGGGTTTTAGACTCCCATATGCTTGATCTGGTCACCCATAGGCAAGCCCTGATAAAGGAAACACCATAAAAAATGAGATTTTTTAGACTCAATGATAGTCATCTACATAGTGTTAAAGCATTTGACCCAAACCCCATGTCTATAATGGAGGCTCCATCTGAGGTTGAGTATTTAATCTGGAATATGCTGAGGGGATAGAAAATTATAACCCAGTCGAGGAGAATATTGAGTGAAGGGGTGTCCATAAGCCAATGCTAATCTTTCCACCAAGGAACAAGGGAGTTGACCCCTATTTTATGCAAATATTCATTAGGTATAGAACCTTAAATTTATACTATAGTCTTTGTATTTGAGTTATTTAAATGAAATTTGTTCTAAAGTTAATACCAAGTAAGCCAAGATTGATTCTCCTTGCAAAAGAGATCACCTATAAACTTCACACCTTTTCTGAAAAGCCTTAACCCTTTAACCTAAGGGACTAAGGCAAAGGGAACATTATGAAAATTTAAGAAAGGAAACCACCATAGAAATTGGGAATTAATGGAGAGGTCATTCTTGAAACCCTCACCTATCCAATTAAGATGAGGCTCAAGCTTCTCATGGTTTCCATAGGCTTTGAATAACAAAGGTACCCTTGGTTTTAATTAACACTAGGGTAATAAGAAGGGAGTGAAGTCTCAGGCCTTGCCAAGCCTTTCTACCACATGGAAGCCCCTGAGAAATACAATGGGGAAGAATAATCTTCCAGGATTCATCCCCAACAAGACCTCTAACAATCCATTTAACACCAAGAACAATGACTTGAATTTTAATGTCTAAGAGACCCAAGCCACCAACTTCTTTGGGTCGGCAACATATGTTCCAAGTAAATTTTTGAAATCCCTTATGACCCTCATAATTAGCCCATAAAAAATATTTTAAGAGTTTTTTAAGCTTTTTGTAAATGGAATTAGAAGGGGCCTAATAGGAATAATAATAAACATGAGTAGCTGCTAAAACTTTAGAACATATCCAAAAATTTCTAGCAAGATATAAAGGCTTTATGAACCATAAAGTATTTTTTTCAACTCTTTGCACCAAATAAGACCATAGCTCAGAGGGAGAAGCCTTAAAATTAAAAAGGATGCCAATAAACTTAAACTGTGCCACTAGAAGAAGCCACTACCATTTATATCCCTCTAACCAAGGAGGTTTGGGACCCAGAGACTGGCAGTAGCATTGAGTCTTTCTCTATTGGATAGATGACCCTGAAGCTAAAAAAAATTATGGAGACATTCCATAACATTATTAACTGACTCTTCTTCCTCTTGAAGAGTGAGAAAAGATTCATTTGTGAAATGGCCATTCAAAATTTATTTTTCAAACTGAGGTATAGAAATGCCTTTCACCAAAGCCCTGGCAATGTAGTTAGCTAAAAAGTAGCTAAAGACTTATGCTACTAACACGTACAAATAAGGGGATAAAAGACATCTTTTTTGGATAGAATGATGAAGTTCAAACCAAGAATATTAGGTATCGTTGATTCTAATACATGCCCCAGCATCTTAAAATAGCATATTGACCATTTGAACAAAGTTGGGGCCAAAGCCAAGGGCTTGTAGCATGGCCAGAATGCAGGGCCACTCAAATCGGTCATAGGACTTCTCAAAATCAATCTTGATAAATAGAGTTTTTTTATTAGAGAGCTGAGCCCATTCCATACCTTCCTAGCAATGAACATTTTCAAATTTCACACACACCAAGAAAAAATATCATAGATATATTTAATAAATTTTCTTACATAAGGGATAAGAGCCACACGTAATAAGAAAGCAATGACTAGCCTATAATTCAAGAAAGTAACAATATTTACGGATCATAAAACAAGTGAAAACTAGTTTACTCTATCCATATATATCAATATCATATTATATAAAAGTAGCATATTCATGTAGCACAATGTAAAATATGAATGGTTATCCATAAAATTGTAAGATATGTAGTTTGACATGGTAGAGAGGTCATAGAAAAATATATATTGTTATAATGTAATTTGTAGAATTAGATGCCCTAATATAGGAATAGACACTAGGTAAAATGGAATCTAGCATTTAAGAATCCATGTATAAAATTATGTCATGCATCACACTTATATACCTCTTGAAATGCATGGGTTTGAAAAAGAAATATTATATCACCAAAATATGTGATAAATAACATATGTAAAGAAGAAAATTTTCAACTCCTATCATGCTCAAGTCCTAATTTTAATTTTTAAGAATATTTTGATTGTTTTAAAAAAATTTAAGTATTGATTTTTTTTTTGAATTTTTTTTAATTTATTTGATTTGTTTTATTTTTAATATATTTGTGCAAGGTTAAGTAACAAGGCTTTGAGAATAGAAGAATTGGAAGGATCCAAATAGTCTGTGACATGTTTCAAAGCATAGTGTGTATTACATGTAATAAGATGGAAATATCAATAAAATGAAAGCAAGAAATATACCCCCTCCCCTATAGTGTAATGATTTTGGCTTAATGTCATATGTGGAGATAAGAATGTGCATGCCCCCAGTGGGAAAGAATCAATGTGTACTCATGTAGTATGTATATGTAAGAGTATGCAATCATGTAAGCTCAAATGTAAGACAAATTATGTGTAGATAGTCAATATGCAAGAATGAGTAAACAAAACTCCACAAAATATAATCACTATAGTCATTGTTGGATGAGTGTTAGGGATGTTTGGATCAGGGTAGATAACATAAAAAGGCCAAATAAAATAAAATGAATGGTTATAAAAATATCAAATATATGTAAAAAGTTATATATAATGAAAAATTAATATGGGTTGACCAATGTCTTAGTCCATAGGATGTTCACATGGAGTTCTTGTATGGCATATGTAATCACCATCTGAATTTTGTGTTAAATTGCCAATTGGAATGGGATGTCACTATGTAGGTCTTGTGTTGTCAGGAGGGGCATACCAATCTTCTACATAATCATGATCATAAGCATAGTCATATTTTTAATCCGTAATTTTGACATGTTACTCTGATCACTGTTTGTATCGGTATATGTAAATCGAACCACATCATAGTGTGTTATTGAATTTTTTATTATCTTTTAATTTTTTGCATGTAATATACCATGTGCTTTTAATTTATTTTTATTGGTTGTCTTTGTTGGAATGATAGTTGAAGAAATGTTTTCTCTTATTTTATGGATTCATCCATTCTTGACATTGTAATCATTACAAATTCATACTCAAATGTGACATAGTCATGATCTTTACCCATTGTTTCTCCATTGCTCTCATCCATGATTTTACTAATTTTGCATTTCATTGATCCAAGGTAGAGTCAATGTGAAATATTATGGAACATGTTTTTTACCTTAGTGTTATTGGAATCTAATGGATGCAATCCAATATTCAAGCCTAAAAATAATACATAACTATTGTTTTTCAAATCCTAAATATTGAAGAAGTGTCATGCTACATATATTGATTTTATAAAAAGAGGAAATCTTGACCTCAGTACATTTTTTTCCATCAATGTGAAGACTAAGAATCAAATTCTCTTATATATGGTGATGATAGCATAATAGTGAGTGAGTTGAGTTTTATAAATGGGAGGTCTCAGGGTCCATTCCTTGGGATGATGACTCTCTAACATTATTGTAACACCAAGCTACGATGGATTATTTGTGAAAAATATTCACAATGCAATGGGCTACTGACTCGGTGTTTAATACAATAAAGGTCAACATGTAGCTTGAAACATGTGTTCAATACAATGAGGCAAGCCCACAATCCATGGCTAAGAATACCATTCACTATTGGTTTGGGTATTCTAATTATAAAAATGTTTGTACCCAACATTTTAATAACTTGGTGATGATAGCCTAGCGATGAGTGAGTTGAGTGTTAGAAGTGGGAGGTCTCAAGGTCCATTCCATAGGATGATCACTCTCTAGCATCGTTCCTACACTAAACTATGGTGGGTTATTCATGAACAGTATCCACAATGTAATGGGCTATTGACTTGGTATTCAATGCGACAGAGGTCAGCATGTGGCTTGATCCTTGTGTTCAATGCAATGAGGCAATCCACAGTCCATGGTTAGGGATACTATTTACCACTAGTTTGGGCATTTAGATTACAAAAATGTCTAGATCCATATTTTTTTTCTCATTAATGGGTTGATAGTATGCAAGTTAAATAATATAAAAAGTAGATCAAAAGCTAGTTGGGAGCCTCCTCCTTCGGGTTTGTTTAAACTCAATTTTGATTGAGCTTGCAGAGGCAATCTTGGAGCTTCTGGGGTTAGGTGTGTGTTGAAAGATTGCAGTGGCTCTCTAATCAGAGATGCCTCAATAAAACTCTTGGATGACACTAACAATGAAGTGGAATCTTGAGTTATGATTGTAGGTTTGGAATTAGTGGTGGAGTGTGGGTTTGATTTCTTAATTATTGAAGGTGATTCTTAATTGGTGATTTAAGTTTTAAATAATCAGAAGGCCAAAGCATGGAATATTAATAACATTTTGGTTAAAGCTTGGCAACTCCTTCATTACTTTAAGGAATGGAAAGGTGAGCATTACTTCTAGGAGGCTAATGTAGTAGTTGATTTTCTGACCAATTCATGGATTAACCAAGTGGAGGCCACTCGAATCGACAATTGTAAATAAAGGTGGAATGATATATATTAGATAGTTCATAGCTAGCTTTAATGATTGACACGTGATGTGGAGGGTACATTAATCGGGGAAGGATATTTCTAATGATGAAGGCAATTATTCACAGCATGAGAATCGACTCTTAATTTTTGTAGCATGAGAGATCTGCTTATATGTCCTTTGAGTTCTTTAGTGGTGGCAGATTATGGTGTTAACACATTTTGAGCCGTTCTTGGTTCGAAACTGGGGTGCAAAATTTAATAGGCAAAGATATGAAGAAAGCTCTGGCAAAAGCAATAGTGTGGTTGGTTGTTTTTGGTAGCAAGCTTAAAAGGGAAATGGGGTTCATGGGGTTAGTCTCACCTTGCAGATTGAGCACATCTTATGGGTACCTTCGCCTATGATTTGAAGGTTTATGAGAAGCACAAGGAGATCCATCATCATTAAAGCTATTATCATTAGTAAAAGACAATTTTTTCATTTAGAGCATCCAAGGAAGATTACATAATGTGCATTGTCTCAATAAAAGATGTTTGTAAAGCATTTAATGCTTTGTTTTTATATACAATTTGTTCCTTAAGAGTAGCATCATTTTTAATAGTTTGCATAGTGTGCTTAAAAATTGAATAATTGGTAAATCTTAGATCCATGAGAATTAAAGACAAATTTCACTAGTATGGAGAAAAAATGAAACTTGAATTGATCTAATGCACATTGTAAAAAATTCATGATATAAATTGGTACATCTGATAGATCAATTAACTTATAATTGTAAATCCACACCAAAAACCAATTAAATTATTTTATGAAAAATAAAAAACAATTTTATTTTTATTAAAATTTGAATTTAGAAAAAAAATATAGATAAACCAATAATTCACTATAATAATCTCATACCAAAAAATTGAATACTTCGTTTAAAAAACTCATCCCCGTGATAAAAGAGAGAAAAACTGGTTTGAATTGTTTTGAATAAAAAAAACTTCTTGTTTTAAGCAAGAGAATGGAATTAAGTCTTATTAAAAAGACACAAATGCCACATGAACAATTTGGAAAAGTTTTAAAACTATTTTAACTGCATAAAAAGACAAAATATGCCACGAAGTTTTAGAAATCTTTAATAAAATATTGATTTTGAGAATAAAGTGACCAAAGCTTAAAAAAGGCCATAACAACGAGAATATTTCCAAATAAAGTAAGTAGGTATTTTTTAAAAAACTCTTATTAATATGTTAACTAACAATATTGCCAAATGTTAATAAAGCTCACCTAATGTAAGGAGTTAGAATTTGGTTTGAAAGAGAAAGCATATAATAATTGAAACAAGTGATGCACACCTTAAAAAATCTATTTGTGAATGAGTACGTTGAACAAAATCGTTTGAGAATAAGAGAGCGTTGAGGAACGCTACACAAGTTAAAAAAAAATTGATCAAATAAGAGAGAAATAATAAATAGTGATAAATTATTATTATGTTTTGTTTTTACTTGAAATGTTTTGGAAAAATAAAAAAAGTGATTTGGAGTGCCTTTCACAACCACGCAAAAGAAAAATAAATTGTAAGTAATTTGTAACAACTAGATAGAGAAATGGATTTTAAATGTGTAGTAAGGGTGGAGTCCTTGTAAATTTTTTTGTAAAATCTTATAAAAATTTACACACTTTCAAATAATGTCAATAAAATGAATTTAGTTCTAATATCATAAAGGATTTATCCCAAAAACATTCATCAATGATAAAGTATGAAAGTGTGAAAAATAAAAAAATCACAAGACATGTTACTTCTCAAGGTGTAAAATACAAATGAGATAAGAATTTTAAAGTAGAAAACCAAATATATCAAAGAAAAATCTACATGATCTTATTAGAAGGCTTGCAACCAAAATCTCCACAAATACTAGATTGATTCAAGAGCATATGAGAAGAAGAGAGAGAGCTATAAGTTTGTAGTGAGGAAATGAGAGTTACATGCAAGTAACTCTAAATCTAACAGGTGGATTAAGGAGGTAAGTGACACCTCATAAAGATATGAGTAAAGTGTATTTATAAATACACTTAACTAAAATTTAAAAAAAACCTATAAACCTAGGAAGGGCCCAAATAAGGTTAATTCTCTAACAAAGCTGCTGGGGAGAAGTTGATAGACGAGGATATCGAGAAAGCTCTGGAAAAAGCAGTAGTATGGCTAGTTATTTTTATCAGTAGCCCAAAAAGGAAAATTGGGTTCATGGGGTTGATCTCGCCTTGCAGATTGTAGCACATATTTTGGACATCTTTGCCTGATGTTGTGAAAGTTGTGGCATGAGTTGTTGGGGTAGAAGAGATAGGTCTCAACTTGCAATGGGGATTCAATTTGGAATTGGCTGCCCTCTTTGCTAACAATCTTTTAATGCTAGTGTTCGACAAAGGGTTGGTGAAGGAGCTAGTTGAATTTTTTGTTAGACTAAAATGCAAGATGAACCTCCCCATAAAGACGGAATTGGTAGATTCAGGACCATTTAAAGATCTATCTTTTTTTAGAAAGTATGGCCTCAACCTCATCCCAGTCATCATTTTTAGGGCCGTAGAGGAGCATTTTGCTAAGATTCTTAGCTTTATTGAATAATTGAATGGGTTTTGTTTGGCTGAGTAGGATGGGGTTTCTCAAAAAAAGGTGGTTCCCCTAGAGGTGTCAATGCTCAAATCCCCACTACCATATTTGGAGGTTTGGAGAGTGGCTCGGTATTCACCTACATGTATTGAAGTAGTAAAATTTATCCTTCGAGGCTTCTACAGAGGCAAGTTTCTAGTGCCTCTATGATTTCGTCATCGAGAGCTCAAGGTTGCAAAGTCCTCTAGTTCGGTGAGGTCGGTGCTTGGCAATGGGTATCTCAAAGTGGAGGGGTAGAGTGCTACGCAAGGGTGTCTCGGGGTAGCGTGTTGGTATCATCTTCATCGCATGCATTTTTACTGACACTGGTAAATCAAATTTTAAATAGTGAAATCATGTGTTCAAGTCAGGATGGCAAACCTCTGGTAGTTTTGGAATAATAGTTGGTAATTGATTTTTTTATGGTCAACAGTCTTGTTGCTCAGCTATTTTTTGTAAGAACAATAAACATTATATGCATGGTATCTCTAAAAATGATCGTTATATCAATATAATATGACTATTAATATGGTTTTTGCAGGTTTTTGGTCATATGCCTTATGGATTTTTATCCCTAAGCTAGACTTGTCTTGTTCTAGTGTGTTTTTTTGGGCAGGGGTCCCTCCAACCCTAAGATCAATCTAAAAAAAAGAATCAAATACTCTAAATATGATGAACACTTTTTAGTTGCTTCTTTTGGAACCATATCAGTCTTATTTTGTGTATCTTGCATTTGAATGTTCTTTGTAAAAAACCCTTTTTTGAAGATGTTGTCTTGCTTAGTTTGAGCTTGTTTTTGTAACTTTTATTTTTGTGTTTGCTCTTGTAGAGACCACATTTTAAGAAAAAAAATCCTTTGTATTTTATCATTTTATAACCTTTTTTAGTCATCATGTTCTCTTTGCATTTTTTATAGTGTTATTTTTTCTTCTTAAAATTGTTTTTTTTTTTATATGCAAGATAAATTTTAGTGGCCCATATAGAAATAAACTTGGGTTTTTTAACAAAACTCTAAGAATGTATTTCAAAAGTATTGTGAAATTAAGTGAAATTTTTTAGGTGATTAGGCAAATCGAAAGGCACAACAAGGTGAGGCATGGAAGATAAGTTGACAAGAATCTGCATGAGTGTGATGGATATAAAAATATCTACAATTATTGATGCACATATGTACAAATGCTTGTTGATGCTTGACATATGGTCACACTTGTGACAACCACCAATTGATGCCTGATGAATGGTTACTATTGGCAGATGCCAACTGATGCTAGTAGACACCAGCTATTGCTGGTAAATGCTAGCCTAGTTTTTCTTTTGTATATGCTAGCTCATTTTTGGGTAGTATCTATTGTTGGCATGTGACAAAATGTGTTAGTGGATGCTAGAACCATGTTGGAATCCATTAACCAATCTTGGCACCCACTGACAAATTATGTTGCCACCACTCTAAGCCAATGCAGACATTAGTTGGTTGGTGTTGGCATGGCACATTTTTTGTTATAAATAAGGTTGGCCCATTCATTTCACACTTTTTAAAACTTCATACATCCACTTTGACCTCCTACACACTTAACTCCCTGCAATGCCTATCACAACCTCGTCACTTCTACTACATAATAGCCATCCCAAGATCATTCTCATTCAAAATAATGTATAAGAACCTCATGTGTCCTCAAGAAATTTGACTACTAGAATATCAAGGTGCATTCACAGATTGGGTCGAGAAGTGTTGTTTGGAGGGTCTTGTCAAGATGTCCCAATATGACACAAACCCTGATTTACTAATTTTTTTCTTTAGAAGCTATGACCATGCAGAATCTATGTTCATCGTGAAGCTGCAATCATGGGTTTTCCAACTTGGGATCAACCCAAACACATCCATCACTTAGCAAGGATCCCCCAAAAAAATGTTAATCATGTCACCACCCATGCCTTGTTAACAGACTAGGACAAGAAGCATCTGGAGTCCCACTACGGCCTGTAGATGGATGGTTTGTAACTTTTCATTATATTATTATTATTTTCATTTATATTTTATTTTAAAATTTCTATGTCTATTAAACATATTTAACAGATATTTCCATTATAACTACCCACACTTGCAACAAAAGGGGTCTCTCTGTACAATCTATAAACCATCCTTTTCTTCTAGCCATGGTTGAATTCTTTCAAGCTAGAATTATACTGCAAGGAAGAACATCAGACATTCTGATATAGGCTATTGTCTACATCTTGCATACTCTGAGTGGCCAATAATTTGATTAGTGTTTGTATTAATCAAGCAAGATTATGAGTGATTTATCTTATGCACTTACCATTTATAATTCCAAATTTGCATGTACCAATTTTATTTTTGCTTTGTATAATGAGACATATCACCAATTGAAGAGCACGAGTATTCCTACTGCTCTTAATGACAAAAGGAAGTTCAACTCTCTTTTTATTTCAGAGCAAGAGGTAAAATAAACTTTGCAATTACATTTTAAATTATTGAAAAATGATTCTATGTACTCTATTTGATTGAACTAATATTCCCCCCTCATATAAAAAACTCTAAAACTATTTCAAGAAGATATGATGTGGTAAAATGTCGCCAACCTCCTGAGGCCTCTGGAGAATTAGACATGGATTAAGAATCATCCACTCATCCATTGATCAGATAAAAAAAGATGTGGAGTTCTATTATGCCTCCTTAGTATTTATTTCAACTGTCACAAACTCAAACCTACTCTTATGTTTTTGGTAATATTATAGTATTGTTTGTATTATTTATAATTTCATTATACATTGTAGTGTTTTATTTTAATCATGTTATTTTTACAATGTCCCCAAAATCTTTCCCTTAATCATCCCAAAATTAACAACCTCCAAGAATTTAGTTGTAACAGAAATCTCTAGGGGCTCTTCAACAATGAGGTATGAACTTATCAATGTTTCTTACAATATATTTATTATATCTTAAGTTTATTCTCATTTTCTAGTACTCTAATCTCATTTTAAATTTGTAGGTACCCCTTCTCAAAGGTGAAATTTTCTGCCCCCACCATCAAACAGTCAAGCTGTAACCAGGGGAAAATATTATCATTTCTATCCCTAAGCAGTGGCATAGTGCATTTGACAACGTTGGAGTTCTCTAAACCTTTCTCTTAGTGGTTTTCCTAGTTTAGGGGGAACCATTTTATTAAAACAAATAGATATTGATGATTAGTTTTTGGGGATTGAGAGTGGGGATCAATATAATTTTTTCAATCCCCATGATATGAATCAAGGATCGCAGGCAAAGGTGCCAAAGGTTGGTTCCCAATAGCCATGGACACCCATATCTCTGTCTAGCATTGGTACTCCTCCTCCCAATCTTGAAATTTCAAAGACAGATGATGAGATTACTAAATTTCCTTTAGATAATTTATTGGTGAATAGCACTACCGCATATGTAAAAGATATTGCTCTTAGTGAAATTGAGTGTTTTAAATTATGGGAGTTAAGGGCTGAAGTTTTAATTATGGTAATAAATGCCTATTTTTACAATCACTCCCAATGGAATCAGTTGTTCAAATTAGTTGAAAATCAACTAGTAAAAATTGAAGTTTTGGTGAATCAGGATCTTATAGGGGCAATATATGTTACTAATAATTACAATGATAATGTTTTAGATATTACATTAAACAGGCTTGAGAATTTAAATGTAGAAGCCTAGTTGTACTACAATAAATGAGAAAAAGATAAAAGTCTTGTGCTTATCATTGATGCAGAAAAGGAGAAAGTTGTGGTGAGTTCTATTAAGTTGTTTGGAATTTACATTTAAATTCTTTTAATTTTTAGCTAAATAATATTCTTTCTTTAATTATAGTCAAAATATGAGAATTTGAGAATCAAGCGAGGATACTTGAAGTGCACCTCCAAAATGCATGAAAAAGTTTAATGCAATGATTTGCTTGAAATAAAAACTTGTTTTGTTGAGTAAAAAAAATAATACGTTGAATAAAATCATCATAGAGCATCGATTAGATATGTAATATTTTTTTCAAGCAGAAAGCTGGTGTGAATCCCTCATTGTTTTTAGTAGGAGATGCATCAAAGGAAGAATGGACAAATCTTGAAAATATTAATGTTTCATCCAAGGATCTTATGAATTTAGGGATCCTAAAATATGATACAAGCCATGGAGAGGGAATGTCTTCTATAATAAAAAAATAGTCAAATTCTCCACATATTGAAAAAGAAAAAATCAAAATAATGTAAATATTGTAGTATTATAAGACAATCAATTTCAAATTAAACTATTGTATTTGTAATTTAATCTTATCTCTAAAAATCAATATGTATTTTGTATTTATGGCTTCCCTCATGTTTATAGTGTTCAAATTTTGCATCTATATTTCCAATTTAGTTAATCATTTATTACTATGCAATATCTAATGTATTTAAAGATAGTCATTTATATAATTCCATGTATGTTTAAATTTTAAAAGAATTTGAAACAATTAGATTGATAAAGAGTTATAACATTTGATTGATATACAATCTCATTGTGATATAGCACTTGATACATGTCTTTTTATCAAATATATATTGTGATTCTAATATTGTAATGTGGTCAATTTTACAATACCTAAAATATCATGCATAATAGTTTCTAATAAATAAAAAAAATATCACATTTGGTAATGAATTAGATTCCAATGTTTCTATTTAGAATATATACCAAACTAAAACATAGGTAGCTGAAACAATCTTTTTACAATTTCTTCTTCATAAATGGCATTCCTATCTATTTTTTCAAAAGCATTTTGACTATCATAATTAATATCATTTCTATTGATTGTTGTATTGTTGACACCTCTTTTTGCATTGAGTGAAATCTAAATTACAAGCACTCTTTCATAAGGAAACCCATCCACGGGATAATGGGAAACATATAACTTCAAATAAATTTCTAGATTTTTATTCAATCTATTTTAAAGCATAGATTTAACAAAAGATAATGCATTAAGTACCCTTTCATCTTCCACAACCCCCAAAATTATTTTTTTGGTAGAGTTTATATAATTGAAAATATTCACTAATATTTTTTTGCATGATGTTGTTGGGGTAATATTTTTTACATAGCCTTATAATAACACCACTTTTTGATTGTTCATTTAAACATTGATATTGAGAAATCATTGTAAGTCCAAAATATGTTGACTCCATAAATACTTTCATAAAATACCTTTAATTTTAACTCCATTGATCTCCACTTATTTTTTGAAATTTTTAATGAAGACCCATGTATTTGAGAAATAAATTATTTGTTAGTTCACCATATGTAGTGTTTCAAAATACAGGATTCATATTTTAAAATGACCTTGAATTTCAGTAGACAAAATTTGTGAAATCTTTCTTAATTTCATCCACTTCTCATAAATAATAGTATCATATAATACACAAGTTACATGAACTTTTTCAATTTTTGCTCCTACTAAATCAATACATTTTTGGAATGTGTGCAGTGGTATCTCCTTCCCATTAACCATGATACATAGATGATCGTTAATATTAAATTTCAAATAGCTTTTAGGGTCCTTAATATTTATTAAAATTTATCAGTTACCAAATATTGATCCCTTAAAACATTCTTCCGATAAGTATAACATATCTAGAGATTGACAAATCTATTTTCTCAATCGTATGAAGACAACAATATATGGATCTTTCTTGTGTATGTTTCATCAAACATTGTATTTCTTTCAACATAGACAAAATACCACATAATGTCAAAAAAGTTTCTAAATCTATTAAATGGTACAACAAATTTTTTGCCTTGTCAACTTCCATTTGATATTTATACTTTAAACATGTTAATGATGGTTATTCTTCAAAAAAATTGCATGTTGGCTCATACATAGATATCCATCTTGTATCAACATCTTTCAAACACTTTTTACTATAAATCACTCTAATCGTAAATTTTTAAAACTATAAAAAAAAAAATTGAACTATTTGACATATATACATGCAAGTCATAGATAAGCTCCTCCACTTTTGTGATATTTTCAAATGTGCTAACAATATTGTAAACAAGATTCATTCTATAAGCCCTACAATGAATTAGAATAATATATGAGGCAATTGTTATTTGCACTCAAACATAGAGACCATTTCTATGTCCTTGCATCACCGATGCACTATCATCACCAACATACACTAATTTGGTAGTTATATCATAATCATCCATCCCAACTATATCCTTCAAATTAAAAAATCAACAATATATAAAGGTTTTCAACATTGTAATTTTTTGTTGTTTTATGTATAGCTATCATATGAGGTTGTCTTGAATGGTTATGAAAAGTATAAACATGAAAACAAATCCACGATGTGATACCAATGGTTGTGACCTCATCAATTGACAGGGAGATAAATCATGTATTTTTTACTTTTTATTTCAAATCCTCCTCAATCATGGTGAGACATTTTGTCATTTCTCAAGTATTTTTATTTGACCAATGGGATTGTGGAATGTTATGAAATCAATTATATTGGAACAAAATCTTATAATCTAAAAAATATGATATATGTCTATCTATTTTTAAAATGTGATATATGGTAAAGAACTATATATTTTTGGCATGAAGATTAACTTGAGTAAATTTTCCTAACCGAGATATTATTATTTCTTCTTTCTCAATGAGATGTCATAGATATTTCAGATGATATTCATACTATGTTGCATACCTTGCATGCATGCATTCTTTTGCATCTTTCCATCTCTATATTTTTTGGGTTTATCCATATTTTTGTTTTACCAACACATATTTTTTCATAATGTTTCTAAATTATGTCCATCTTAAGCTACATTTTATGATTATTTTCTAGTCTCCAGCTACATATTGGACATCTACATTTTGTTGGAGTATCAATACCATTTTCTAGCTCTACGATTCGATGAAAGGATATTTAGCTACCTAGTCAAACCTAAAAGACCTACCAATTGTTCACGTATTTTTCTTCTTTTGCATAGATTTTCTAGTGTTGTCTTCAATGAAAGTTTGTGTTTGATGAGTATAAATTTCATCTGATATTTGGATCTCATTATCAAGAATGTCCTCTAGTTTCCTCTTCCTTCGTATAGAATTCTATGTTGAATTTTTAACAAAAGTTAGTGTTTTATGATATCTACAAGTTTGTTATTGTGTTTTCACCTCATCTAGTTTGTAATTGTCCTCCATTTGAGGCATCTCATAGTCATAGTTATGAATGTCTTCGAGTGTTGTCATGTCATCATCAATAATATATTCAAATGGTGACATGTTGTCATTAATTTGTTCATCCTAAATACCATTATCTGTGGGTTCTACATTCGTTTACCTTTAAATTTTTATTGAACCTAAATATGATATTGAAAATAAACGAAAATATATTTCATCATTTAGTATAGTACCTGTGTTTGGTGTGGATGTCAGTTGATTAAGGATTTTTGTGGCTGGATAAAATAAGTTAACAAGGTTTTTTTTAATGATTGTCCCACTCCCTTAACATTTCCATTAGATGGCATTTAATTGGAGTTGTTTACAATGTAAACAGGTAATGGATGTTGGCGAGCGATACAGATACTGTTAGTGAATGATGGCAGGCGATATAGGGATTTTTGGGTGACATGAATGCTGATGGATCATATGGATGCTAACAAACAACACTAATGTTTAAGGGTGCACGAATGATGTCAAATTCCATGGATATTGTCAAGCAATGCGAATATTGGTGGGCAACACAATTTCAAACTAGCGACAACTATGTTGGCAAGTGACATTGTTAAAAACTAACAACTGCTATACTAGCAGCTGAAACTAGCACAAATGAACTGTAGCAATGTAGATATGCTTTTAAAGTTTGATCGTAAAAGGATTAAATATGCTCATATTTACTTTCGACTTAGTGGTAACATATATTTATAAGTATGAAATTTATTTTAAATAATAAACGAGTTAAACTATAAAACTATTTTGCATCCAGATAATTTCGGTGAATCCATGCTATTCACTACCCCCAAAAATCATCCAATGCCAATATTTAAAACTAAAATATTCTTGAATTAATGAAAAATTTCCACTAAAATTTACCATGTTTATATTTTCATTTAAAATTTTATCTTGTTCATTGTGCGATGTTTGTAATTGCTATTATTTGACTTTCTTCTTTTGTTCAGTGTGTATTTGTTCCTGAGGAGGTGCGACATTAACTATAACATTTTGAAGCTTGAAATTATGTGCAATCTTGTCTTCAATTGATGTAACCCTTAGCCATAAAGATTGAATTTGTTCTTCTTGTTGTTGTGAATTAATAATAGAACAAGTAGTGGCACTTTGATTATGTTGATTATCTTAAACTATAGTCTGTCCTTTGTCCTTGGAATATTGTCCCCATAGTAATTTATGCTTTGTCCTTTTTTATTATATATGAATCATATTGATAAGTTCCAAGTCCCACAAATGTGAATAGAGTATGAGATAATTATTCTTTTGTATTGACAGGATTAAAAAATTTCTTATGCAACTTGTCACCTATTGGATCTTTCATATCATCGTCATCACTATCATACCAATATGTAACTATGCAATTAGGATCTTTGGAATTAGCCAAATGAGGGGGATCTAGTATTGTCTCCTTGTTGTATAGTAATTGGTAATGCTTTATGTGCATTTTATAAAATGTCTTTCATTGGTGTTTTATCATTTTTTTACTTGACTCACCTATCTCATATTGATGTATTCGATCAAGTATGATGGGTTGTGCAAGTGATATAATAGAATGATCCTTAAAGTGTGATTACATCATTTTGAAATATCTAAAATGAGTATCATTTTTTGGAAGATTATATTCATATTTGTTATGTATAAATTTGATACATCTATGGGACGTGAAAGGTAAAGTTTCCATGACATAAATCTAATGTCTTGCTAAATATAAGTTTTAGTGTAATTGGTTGGAAATAACTTTAAAAATTAGTAGGTTAGGTAATAATTTGAGACCTACTAGTAAATCCAATGTGATAGTTCCAAGTGTTTGACAAGAAGTTTATCAAATCCCTTAATATTCTATTCTATTTTTTGTTGTTGTTCATATCAATACCCAATTGTTTTAAGACAATAGAGATGTAAATATTCATTCCTGAACCATTGTCGACCAATGCGTGCTTGATGATATTTCCATGTATCTAACCTTGAATGAATAAAAGAAGACCTTGATATTTAATATGCTTAGGAGGTAAGTATGTATTACTAAAGGTGATGACCTTTTCAATATCCTTGATTGTATTCATGATAGAATAAAACGATGTTGTGTATCACTAGGGAGAGTTGTATTGCATAGTGTGTCATATAACATATCTTTGTAGGCTATTTCTATTTTGAATAACTCCAAAATAGAAAATTTAGGAGTATTTTGTAGTTGATCAATGATATCATAACATTTAGATTGACTTGCTTGCCTTGTAGGAGGTGGAGGGTGTTGAAGAGGAACATGATGACCACCTTCCCTTTGCCACAATGGATGGGGTATCGGTCTACATCTAGTTATGACAACATGGTCATTAGAATCTAATATGAGCCTTGATAAAATGATAGGAAAAACATGGTGATTAAGATAACCTTGAGGTCTAGGAACAGGAGGGAAAAAATGAGTCATGCACACCCTTTGGTGCTTGGTGGTCATAGGTTGGAGTTTGGATTAGACATTTCAATAATATGAATTGAGAAAGGCTTGAGTTTGCACATTATTCATTTTAGCATTTTTGTGATATTTTGATTTGATTTGATTGATATTTTAAACTTTGAATTTTTACAAAAGGGTTTGGGGGTGTAACTAGTCAAGGTGTGTTTGCTTTGTAGGCTCTTACATATATTAATTCTAGTCATAAATAATGAACATGACCTAAATGACATTAACTACAAAAGATTCCACTATTTTTTAGATGCACTATCCCATCTCTAGGATATGTTGAGAGTAACTTCTTGAGATTAAATGATTATTGGTGTAGTATAAAAACAAATGGTTGAAGACTTCCCATAGTTAAAAAATCTAGGTATTTTCGATAAACCATAAGGTATGGTTAAACTAAAATATGTATATAATGTCGTTTAATAGTTTGAGTATTGAATCAATACCCATCACACCATGACTCAGGTAAAATTGAAAACCAGTTTGCCTAGAAGAACAATTTCTACGAGTTTTAAAACTGTCAGAACATAATTTTTAAGAAAGAAAAAACAATTGAAAGTTATTGAAAAGCAAATATTTTGTGCAAGGATATTAGAAATTTTCAAGCCTTAAAGTCAAAGGTTCTCTTTACTGTCTGAAATTCAACTAAAACGCTAGGACAAATATTGAAAAAGAAAGTAATGCTCAAAACATGTACGGGTTCGCCAATATTTTTTACATTATTTTTTATAAATCAATAAATCATGTTGTTTAATAGTTATAAAACTAAATAATTATTAGAACCCTAAATATTTACAATAATCGACAATTCTGATTTTGACAATTGATAAATATAGAAAATTGTTATTTTTAGAAAACATCAAGAAAAATATACTTAGCTTAAATTGGGATTTTTGTTGATTGTTTCAGATATCTAACAATGAAAATCAGTAAAAGAGGTGATTGTGCATGCTTAGAATTAAGAAGAGAATCTAAAATTGTCTCTAGATAAGATTGTTATAGGTTGATAGGAGTGTATGTTGCTTGTGTCTATTAATCATAGACTTGTCCTAGTTTATTGTGACAACTAACTAATAAGAAAAGCCAAAAATTAACAAAAAAACTAATGTTGACATATCAGAACCATAATCTTAGAATACTCTTGGACAAGACCGCTATAAGTGGACATGAGCGCAAGCTGCTCGTGCTTATTGACCATGAACTTATCCCAATTGAATGTGAAAAAAATATGATTGTTTCACTCATTTTGCATGTGTTTATTAAGTGATTTGAGATATTACAATTTAGATTATGCCACACATAATTCACTTTTTTCCTTATTTTGTCTTTGAAACCCTGAGGGCACTTTGAAAGTGTGAAAACATGCAAAAGAGATGGAAGTGTAATGGGCTGATCTGACTTCAATCACCCCCTTGATGGTTGGTCATTGTCTATGTATATAATACTCCAAGAAGGAAAATCAAACCCACATAGTTCTCCCACCTAAAGTGATTGGGCAATTGTGCTCTTTAACTATGTGTATGTAGCTATAAATATGGCTTTGATACTTAATAATAATAGTTTTTAACTTAATTTGAGATACTTTAGACTTGGCTTATGGCCGCTCCTTGTGAATGATCTTGAATTTGAAAAGAATACGATAAATTTTCTCAATGTGCAATAGTGTGTAAGCTAGCAATCAATTGATAACAAGTGGGGGTAACAAATGACTTTTAATGTGTATTTATAGGTGAACCTTTTGATAATTTTATTTAGCCTAACTTGTGAAACGTGCTGGAAGACCCAAAAGAATGTTTCAAAAGTTATAAACTAGTTATCATTTGGTGTGGGATGTAGGCTAGTCTAGGTTGACAAGAGTGTGGTAACCCTTTTGTTTGCCTAGTATAGATGTGCCCCTAAAGATCAGGGACAACTACCCTAAGCAAAAATTACTCTGAGGGTGATTTAAACAGTTTGAGCATTTGACTTTGAAAGTTTTGTGTAGTAATGACAACAAATAAAAGATCAAGTCTACATATAGATAAAATGATTAGAGAAATGTTGAATGAGAGTCATGTTTGGGAACAAGTTATGTGGTTTAGAATGTGTCAGGGATTAGCATTGTCAAGTACCTGTGACTAAATTTATGTGTTTACACACACTCACCCATGTTAATGCAAGAAAGGTAAGTGTGTTTTTACATCTTCTAAGAATCAACATTACCAATATTCACAGACTTAGCTTCGCATCATATATATATATATATGATGCGAAGCTAAGTCTGTGAATATTGGTAATGTTGATTCTTAGAAGATGTAAAAACACACTTACCTTTCTTGCATTAACATGGGTGGGTGTGTGTAAACACATAAATTTAGTCACAGGTACTTGACAATGCTAATCCCTGACACATTCTAAACCACATAACTTGTTCCCAAACATGACTCTCATTCAACATTTCTCTAATCATTTTATCTATATGTAGACTTGATCTTTTATTTGTTGTCATTACTACACAAAACTTTCAAAGTCAAATGCTCAAACTGTTTAATATCACCCTCAGACTAATTTTTGCTTAAGGTAGTTGTCCCTGATCTTTAGGGGCGCATCTATACTAGGCAAACAAAAGGGTTACCACACTCTTGTCGACCTAGACTAGCCTACATCCCACACCAAATGATAACTAGTTTATAACTTTTGAAACATTCTTTTGGGTCTTCCAGCACGTTTCACAAGTTAGGCTAAATAAAATTATCAAAAGGTTCACCTATAAATACACATTAAAAGTCATTTGTTACCCCCACTTGTTATCAATTGATTGCTAGCTTACACACTATTGCACATTGAGAAAATTTATCGTATTCTTTTCAAATTCAAGATCATTCACAAGGAGCGGCCATAAGCCAAGTCTAAAGTATCTCAAATCAAGTTAAAAACTATTATTATTAAGTATCAAAGCCATATTTATAGCTACATACACATAGTTAAAGAGCACAATTGCCCAACCACTTTAGGTGGGAGAACTATGTGGGTTTGATTTTCCTTCTTGGAGTATTATATACATAGACAATGACCAACCATCAAGGGGGTGATTGAAGTCAGATCAACCCATTACACTTCCATCTTTTTTGCATGTTTTCACACTTTCAAAGTGCCCTCAGGGTTTCAAAGACAAAATAAGGAAAAAAGTGAATTATGTGTGGCATAATCTAAATTGCAATATCTCAACTCACTTAATAAACACATGCAAAATGAGTGAAACAATCATATTTTTTTCACATTCAATTGGGATAAGTTCATGGTCAATAGGCACGAGCAGCTTGCACTCATGTCCACTTATAGCGGTCTTGTCCAAGAGTATTCTAAGATTATGGTTCTGATATGTCAACATTAGTTTTTTTGTTAATTTTTGGTTTTTCTTATTAGTCAGTTGTCACAATAAACTAGGACAAGTCTATGATTAATAGACACAAGCAACTTACACTCCTATCAACCTATAACAATCTTATCTAGAGACAATTTTAGATTCTCTTCTTAATTCTAAGCATGCACAATCACCCCTTTTACTGATTTTCATTGTTTGATATCTAAAACAATCAACAAAAATCCCAATTTGAGCTAAGTATATTTTTCTTGATGTTTTCTAAAAATAACAATTTTTTATATTTATCAATTGTCAAAATCAGAATTGTCGATTATTGTAAATATTTAGGGTTCTAATAATTATTTAGTTTTATAACTATTAAACAACATGATTTATTGATTTATAAAAACTAATGTAAAAAATATTGGCGAACCCGTACATGTTTTGAGCATTACTTTCTTTTTCAATATTTGTCCTAGCGTTTTAGTTGAATTTCAGATAGTAAAGAGAACCTTTGACTTTAAGGCTTGAAAATTTCTAATATCCTTGCACAAAATATTTGTTAGCTTCGCATCATATATATATATATATATATATATATATATATATATATATATATATATATATATATATATATATATATATATATATATATATATATCGCAACATTCAAAGACTTAGCTTCGCATCATGTGTGTGTGGGTGGATGGGTGGGTTTGTTCTATTTCGAAGTCTGTACTCATGTCACTAACTTTTTAGCTAAGAAAGCATCTCAAATTGGGAAATATTGTAGAAACCTTAAAATGACTCTTTGACATTAATTTAGTGTTATTTTATATAAGTTTGGCATATTTGTCTATGTATGGATGATAAGTCTAAATCTGACATTATTCAAGTGTGATGATGACTTTTTGTAGCTTGAAACCCATTCCATGCAAACTCGTGCTAACCTCCATAACCATTTTGTGAACTTCCAATCTTGTCGTTGGGACTGATGGTACAACCTAACACTTTAGCTTGTTCCATCTTTTACGTCTTTCATGTTTCTAGCTATTGGTATTCGACGTATGTGTGAATCTTGCAAGAATTTGAATTTAATTATTTTCAAATAAATAAGTGATTAGGCTCATTTTTTCAATCAAGCATTATCAAGTACTCATTTAATCCTTAGCAAGCATTGTTGGAGCACTCTTGGGACATTTAAATGGAGCTATTTATGTTATGCATTTTTTGTTTATTGACAACTTTGTTATCTTTGATGGGTTTAACTAATTAGAGGGGCTAGCTAACTAAACCTATCATGCAAACCCACTAAAACTGGCCCTTGTCCATTTCATATTTGCAAGATTCATTGATTTTAGAAAGACAAAAGTTGGAGTGCACATTTAGGGAAGAAGGTGAGCAATATGAAAGCACAAATGAAGATATCTATTGTAGATTGCATGTCCTATCAAGACTGTACATTTTTACTAAGAATCAGCTCGAACCATTTGTATGGTGTTGAAATTTTGACAATTGTAGGTTCATATTTAGATGGTGAAAAGTAATAACTTCATATCAACACAGACTAGTGTAGATTGTGATGACAAGTTTTGAAATGACTCAAAAGCCCTTGTGGCAACCTTCCTAAAAGCCAAGAGCTCTCTATCTCTAATTGTGTTTTTAATTAGACATTATTTATCGTATATTATATATTTCAAGATGCTTAATTAGAGGTGTGCATATTTTGCAAACACTACTATAAAAATGGAAAGTGCTTCACAACAAATTTCCTTTTGAATTGTGAAAACGGAATTAATTCAACACAAAGAACCATCATACTAACTAACAGATTTTTATTTCTTTCTAAACATAAAGTTATCAAATGCATCTGCATGAGATAAAAAATTAAACTTTTATCTTTTTTTATTCTTTACAATAACTATATATTCTTTCTTCTATTGCATGCAAACCCGTATGATTGTAATAACATCCAAATCAGTTTAAAAAGCTAAACGAAAAAATGTTTTCCACATAACTCATAAAAGTCTTTGAATATTATGAATTGCATCCCCTATTATAAAACTTTTCCCTAAAACATGTACACAAAGTCAAGATTCTTAATGTAGTTGTGGTGATGCTTATAAACAGATTTCAGTTGGGCCACATGGAATTTGGTCTTCAAGAGCATTTTCTATGTATGCAACAGATGACAAATATTTCCATTTCATATCTTGTTATGTGAAATCTTGTTGTTCCTAGCATTTGTTGGGTTTGTTGCACATGTAGAAGGTAGCAATTTGATTATGTTATGTTCTATAATTGGAACATATCTCTAATCCAATGAAGGTCTTCCATCATGTTGTTCCTAAGAAGTTCTTATGGCTCTCATCCTCCCAAGCTTCTCCTCTTTCAAACTTACAGTGACTACAAGTCCTTTCCTTTTGCTACTCAATTGACCCTAACTATTAAGAGATGCTCTCTCCATCATTTCCAATCATTGGATTTGTTGTAAGCCCGTCTTTCACATTTTATACTGGCCAAGCATCTTTCCATTTCCTTCAAGTGTTCCTCTCTTTTTGCTATTTTGCATTCCCCATCTCCTCCAGCTTTTCATTCCAAATATGTGCAAGCTTCCTGAAAAGAGGTTCATGACACCTCCATGGTAACATCATATCAGGGCTTTTAACAAATACACCATCAGTATGTAAAGGTAGCGTCCACATTGCATACTATACATCTGATTTTATTAAGTCAACAACATGGTCTAGATATCCAAACTATTAGAAAAAATACTTTTCAGAAATTGAAAATAAAGCCTGATCTCTTCATATCACTGCAGGTCTGACATGATGCATGTTGTTATAGTGCAACCCTATGTTTACAGATTGCTTCACTTAGCATCTTCAATAATTTCTCCAAGAACGTTGTTCATGTTTAAAATGATGGAACCGGTTTGCAACTCCCACAACAATTTTTCTTGCAACAATCTTGGAGATAAACTTGAATGCAGTGTGGCGGTCAGCACATACTTGAACGTTATTCATGACTGCTATGTTTTAAAGTGGGTATGCTTATCAATTCAAATGCAATTACCAACTTCTCATTGAGGTGGCAAAGGAATAATTCTTTGTTCTCTCTGTCCTCATCATTCAGTATGTCTTGAACCTGAAAGATAGCCTGCTGCCTTCATCTCCCTAGACAATTTCTCTAACATTGCATATATCTTGTGTCTGTGGGTGTGATCTATCTTCTACACAAAAAGAATGTACCGTTTTATGGACTTCAATCCAACTACATCCAGGTATCTTTTTAATTCCTCTATCTTTCATCAATCTCCTTACCTTTTGAACCTCATCCCACCTGCCCACTTCTGCATAGATGTTTGACAGAAGAACATAAGTTGCATCATTTTGAGGATCCAGTTCAAAAATAAGAGTTGCTATAAATACTCCTAACTCTATATTCTTATGTGATCTACAGGCACCAAGCAAACACATCCACACAGCTACCGTAGGTTTAATTGGTATTTTGATGAGAAAGTTTAGAGTTTCCTCAAGATAGCCAGCACGGCCCAGAAGGTCAACCATGCATGCATAATGATCAATTGTAGGTGTAATGCAATAAGGGTCACTCATGCCATTAAAGTATTTACAGCCCTCCTCCACTAAACCTGCATGGCTGCAGGCAAATAAAACACAAGCGAAGCTTACATGGTCAGGGTATGTTCCAGAGTGCTTCAATAGTTCAAAGAGTTTGAGAGTATCAGTGCAAAAGCCATTTTGTGCATAACCTGCAGTCATTGCATTCCATGAGACCACATCTCGTTGAGGCATTTTGTCAAACAGTTCACGTGCCTTCTGTGTGCTTCCACATTTCGAATACATGTCAATCAGGGAATTCACAACTACGACATCTGATGAAGATCCGCTTTCGATTATGTTTTGATGGATGTCAATGCCCTGTTCCAAAGCTCCCATTTTGGCACAGGCTGGAAGGATGCTGGCAAAGGTTGTGGAGTTTGGCTTTACACCTGCCAATTGCATTTTATTAAAATTTTCCAAGGCCTCTTCAACAAACCCATTTTGTGCATATCCTGCAGTCATTACATTCCATGAGACCACATCTCGTTGAGACATTTTGTTAAACAGTTCACGTGCCATCTGTATGTTTCCACATTTTGCATACATGTCAATCAGGGCATTCGCAACTACAACATCTGAAAAAAAACCACTTTCGATTATGCTTTGATGGATATTCATACCCTGATCTAAAGCTTCCATTTTGGCACAGGCTGGGAGGATGCTGGCAATGGTTGTGGAGTTTGGCTTTACACCTGCCAATTGCATTTGCGTAAAAGTCTCTAAGGCTTCTCTAACAAACCCACTTTGTGCATATCCTACAATAATCGCAGTCCATGAGACAACGTTTCTTTGAGGCATTTCTTTGAAGAACTTTAAAGCCTTGTCAAGAATACCATTTTGTGCATATCCTGCAATCATTGCATTCCATGAGACCACATTTCTTATAGGCGTCTCTTTAAAAAGCCTTAAAGCCTCATCAAGAACACCATTTTGTGCATATCCTGCAATCATTGCAGTCCACGATATTACATTTCTTTGAGGCATTTTGTCAAACAGTTCACGTGCCTTGTGTATGCTTCCACATTTTGAATACATGTCTACCAGGGCACTTCCAACTACAACATCCGACAGCAATCCCCTTGCCATAATGCTTTGATGGATTTCCATACCCTGTTCTAAAGCTCTTATTGTGGCACAGGCTTGGAGTATGCTGGAAAAGGTGAACTGGTCGGGTTGTATGCCTGCTCGTTGCATTTGGTTAAACAGTGTCAATGCCTCCTGAGGATACCCATGTCTTCGGTAAGCCGCAATGATAGCATTCCATGAGAAGCAGTCTCGTTCTCTCATGTCGTCAAAAATCTGACGAGCATTGTCCAAACTCCCGCATTTGACATACATGTTGATAAGCTTGTTTTGAATAAATGCTTGTGTAGCGAATTTAAAACTCTTGTGAGTGATGAGAGAGTGGATTTGTTTACCTTGTAAAAGCGCATTCTTGACAATGCAGGTCTGCAACAGCTGAATGTATGTGTGACAGTCAACAGGGGGATTGTGTTTTGTAAGGAGAATATGTAGCGCCTCCTTCAGCCGACCACATTTACATAACGCTGTGAGATTGAGATTGAGATTGGGATGGGCAGTGGATGGCAACGGCATTGTATGATGGGAATTGTGCATTGTTATTCAATCGCAATGACGAAACAAGGTATTGCTTTCGGTAATATCTGCGAAATTTCATCTTCATTTTCTCATTTTCTATGTTGATTGCAAAGCTAAACATACAGTTTCTTCAAAGCAGTACCACGCGCTGCCCAAATTTGTCGGTTAATGTGTACTCATAATATTTAATTTTTACAACAATCAATGTGAATGCGAAAATTTAAGAATACAAATTATGAGCATTCTCCATCCAAATCTTAGTCACCTATTTTTTATGATAATATATTTAGGAATTATTCATATCACTCTCTATACAAAAATGCTAAATGAAATGTAATTAATAGGGATCAATCTTGAGATGGATGCAAGGCTTTCACCTACATCAATTATATGGGACACATCATCATTTACATTACAATAGTCAAACACCATCATATTAGCGATTAACTTTTCAAAATATTTTTATGAAAAGAGAATGTGTTGATATGAAGTATCAACTAACGATAAATGAATAAATTACGTCGAAAGGGTTGTAATCTAATTCGTACGGAAGATGGTAAAGTGCAATGTCATGTCATTCATCAAGATAAAAGTTCCAAGAGATATCAAAAAATAAATGAGGTCAAGGTTGATTCTTAGATACACTAAGTTGAATACTTAAATCAATAAAAACAAGAGTGAATTGTGAGTTGATTTACCTCTACTATTAATAATGGTTAGCAATCATCTTATATGCGTGCATGCATTGAGAACAAAGTATTGTGCAAAGAAACACCTCCATCCAATAATGTTTTGATGATTCTAATAGAGGGGAATGGTTATAATTATAGCAAACTTGATACTAAGGAAGTTTCTCATAGAATTTAAATGAATGCAATGTTGTTTCATTAGGTGGCGATCATAAAGCCTTCTTTTTGGATGATGGTAAAGTGCAATGTAATGTCGTCTACCAAGTTACAAGTTCTAGGAGATATTAAAAAATATGAGGGCTTGTTCAATTCTCGAATAAATTTGATGAAACAAGTACCCCTCAATGCTTAACACTAAACCCAAAACTTATATCAATAAAAAAAATATAAATTGTAAATCGATTTACCTCTACCATTAATAGTGGTTAATGACCATCTTATATGCATATGCATCGAGAATGAAGTCTTGTGCAAAGAAACACCTCCATCCATTAATGTTATGATGATTTTAATAGAGAAGAATGGTTATCATTACATTAGCCTTGATACTAGGGAAAATGCATAAAGTTGGGAGACAACAAAGGTGACATCCATGGGGATAGATTTTTTTTTGCAAAGGGCGTAAGCCCTTTTTTCAAATTTTCCGTGCCTATGTTTGTTTGGCATGGTGCCAAAGCAAAAGGGCATACACCTTTTGTGGTTCTAAAAGGGCATAAGCCCTTATTGAATATCTATTTTTTGTGCTCACTTACTCAAACTTGTGACCTATTTTTTAAAATTGAAGCTCTCGCATTTTGGAATAGGTCTTGAAGAGGATGTGCATGCTTTGGCTTTGCATCCTTGGATTTGATATTTTGATCGCGGTCTTAGGTATGTTGATTATTAAATTTCAATTTTGGGGTTTGCATTTATATGTATTTATGCTTAGAGTATTAAAATTAAATTTTCATTGAACTCTCACATTTCCTTAAGAAAATTTCTATTTTTATAAATCTAGATACAAAATTTGATGAACCCATTGCTTGAAGAAAACATTGAACAAAATCGTAATCAAAACCCTCAACAATTTGATTTTGCAAAATAAGACATTGAATTGTATAAACAATATAATGAAAAATGACAACCATTGTAAATTATTATCAATAATTTGCTTCACTCTTCAAGTCATAGTAGATGTAATTCACTTGCCATTACATTGGAGATTGTTTTAAATGAAGTGAGAAATGTCACTTCACAACTTGATGTAATGTTGCATCAAAGAGAGGTGATGAAACAATATTATTCTGATATATTGTCATATGAGGACGTTAGAAAAAGATAACAAAAGATGTGTGTTTTTTGTTTCTTAATCCTGGAACCAACCAACTACCACCAACGAGTTGCAAACATATTAGTATTGATTTTTGTGATGCAGAGATAAAAAATAACTTTTGGGATAGGTGGTGGATAGTGTTTGATGAGACTCTATGCAATAATAATGAGGTTCTATTATATTTTTTGATAAAAAAATATTATGAGTTTGCACTGCAAGAAATCTTAGATTATTTCGACATGAAGGCCTCCAAAGGTAGGGGATGGGGGTCCTCATTCGATAGATCTGGTGCCAGGCAGGACCAAAAATGCCATAAACAAGTTCAAAGAAATAAAAGGATAATAACACATGCTTATATCCCTAAAATCTTGCATCATAGTACAAATATGGACACCCTTGAGGCAATTACTAGTCTCACATGGGTTATGATTGACCATGGGATGCATACACTCAGCAGTTCTACTCAAGATAAAAGTGTTGGTACATCTAGTAATGTACCTCCTACTATTGGTATTAGTGTCATTCCTAGTATTGGGTCTAGTGTCTCTCCTACTAGTAGTGGCATAGCTAGAAGTCATCCTATAGTTCTTGTACATCATTGCACATCATGTGGGATGAAGTGTACTAGACCTCATGTTCAGGTACAACATATATGATTTATATCTATGGAGACTAGAACTACATTTATGTAGCACACCAGTACCCAACAATATATGTCATTTACAGTTATTTTAGCATCTATGGACACAAGTATAGAACAATATATTCCATATATAGTTTCTTTAGCACTACAAAACACTAGCATGCATGAGTATATGTTATCTGTAGTTGCTTCAGGACCTCAAGACACTATCATGCTAGAGTATACTCATCTACAATTGATTTAACACATCACAACACTAGCATGTCAGACTATATACCATCTATAGTTGCTTCACCACCTCCTATTAGTATATGGCCAATTATACAAGGCTTATCTAATTCACAGTATGTATTTGACACACATGTTGAATTTTAATTATATTTTGTTTATGTATGTAAAATAATACCAAATTTATATTTTAGTGTATGTTTACTTAATTGACTAATATTTGATTGAACTTTTATTTGTTGGTTGTATAGATGATCATCAACATCTTAGGTAGCTCAGATGGCTTAGATTATGTTATTGAGATTGTGACTAACATTGCAGTACCCTACACTTAGGTTTGGAAAGTTACAAATTACATAAAGTTGTTATAATCTTAAATCACAACTATGTACATATTATGCCCGAATTTTAGTTTTTTAGTGATATATTTGTCAAATGATTGCAATTTTTAAATTTTATTATTTTTTATAGCTACATATTTGTCACTCTCTTATATGGTATATTTACATGCGTACATAATTTAAATCAAATTTATCTACAAGTATATAATGATGAAATTAAATCAAATGTAAAAGTTGATTCAATGTATTGAGATCTTGTGTTTGATTTGAGATAATGCCATAAGTGTAACTTCATATATATTTGAAACAATGTCATAAGCATAGTATCCTATAGAGTTAAAACACTCTCATGTAAGTGTAACATATTTATGTTTCATTTTCAAGAAGTGTTTCCTTAAAATCTTGTAA
The DNA here is from genome assembly GCA_037957365.1 of Torreya grandis. Classification (NCBI taxonomy): domain Eukaryota; kingdom Viridiplantae; phylum Streptophyta; class Pinopsida; order Cupressales; family Taxaceae; genus Torreya; species Torreya grandis. Next base: position 2,796,428 of record JARHVA010000509.1, on the reverse strand, counting down.
CTCTTATAGATGTTACATAATCTCAACTTAAAATTGTGCATATGTTTATTTTTTCACTAACATTATTATCTCACATTATTATTTTAAGCCAAAACAAATATGAGCTCTACGTTATATTGATTTTAGATTGATAGCAACACAACAACTATGATGTCAATAATAATGATAGTTAAAATGTTACTAATTATTTAGTCCAAAGTATTAATTACTTAGTCCAAGGTATTAATTACTTAGTCAAAATGTTCTACTCTTTGTTTTTCTCTACTAATACCACAAAATAAGTATTTACCTTCCTCTTACCTCTAGCCTTCTCCTCTTTTTTGGATTTATCTTTAGAACCACCTTGATTTATCCTCCTTCATGTTCGTGCTTTCTCTTTATGTATACAAATATTAATATTAATTTTGATTTATCTTAAATTAGGTTTAGTTTTATTTGATTCATAATTGACCTCTTTCAATTGTTGGTTTTATAGATGATAACAGATGCTCTGGGTACCTGTATGCACCAAAATTTTATACAATGCGACACTCCTGATACAAATCTAATGATGATGCAATTATCTCTTGTTTTGTGATCCACATGGAACTCTCTAGCTCTTCTTTCTCTTTATAATTCCCTAATCCTCCCTTGACCTCCTTTGGTCCCCTATATTTTGACTTCTATAGCTCTTGTCAATTTATTTTAAAAACTTCCCATGCAGGACAAAATTGCCACTCCAAGTGACAAAACTGCCCCTCTATGTTATAAAATTGCCCCTCTAATTACACAACCATCATAGTGGTTTTGTAATATAGGTGGTGGTTTTGTCTCAAAAGGGTAATTTTGTATTAAAACAGGGGTAGTTTTGTAAATTAGGTGATGGTTCTATCACCTAGAGCTACAGTTTTGTAAACTACCCCTACATAAAGCAACGGTTTTGTCCCTTTGTAATCATCTTCCAAAATTAGCTCTCGAGAATCATTCTTTAATGTGTTTTGCATTCTTTTTTTCATGTTTATTGTTAAATTCATCCCAGGTTTTCCTCCAATCAAGCCCAACTTACTCCCTCATCTATTTTTAGTTATTTTTAGTTTCTTTCAAGTTCAACTCCTAGTTGGGCTAAGTTGAACTCCCCTATGTAGGCTCCCAACACTTTCTACAAAAGGCCATTTTTCATCTAATTTTAGATCTAAAAATTGTCATTATAAGTTATTATTTTGAAGCTCTTGTAGCCATAATCATGCTACAATTCCATGAAGGTCTAACCTCTATAGTTTTCGTGTCAACTACATTGCCATAGGTGTAAAAGTGTTATTGGTTCAACAACTCAGTCTTTATAAACTAGAGCATTGGCCAACCTCAGTTAAACTATTATCCATTTATGGTTGTGTCTCTTATTCTTCCCCATATGTTTTAGAGCTTGGTCAACCTCCAGTTAAAGAGTTCTCAGTTTTCACACAAGGATAAAAAGATCTATCATATTGAGGATTCTCTTATCAACATATTACATGCATCCTAGTTGATCTATGCCTTGGTCAGGTTGGAGTCTCTTTTGATTTCAAAAATATGTATTTGTTAGATTAGATTAGTGTAGTTGTTGTTGCATTAGATTAATTTCGCTATTTAGAAAAGATCAAATTTGATAAGGAGAGATATTTATTTCTTTTCATTGTCTTTGTTACCAAAAAGAAATAATAGTCACTTTGATTATGCTTGCATTCAAATAGATTTACATTCTCTCCAATAGAAAAATATTTCACAAACCATCCATAGGTATATTTTAGTGAATTATTAAAACATTTCCATCCATCCAACATAGTGTTTCATTTTAAAGAACAAAATAAGTTTCTTGCATTCCAAACAACTAACTAGTCAATCACAAGAACTTAAACAACCTTAAGCACACAAATAGAGATATTATATCTCTAATTTTTATTTGTCTTGGTATATTAAAAGTGTTGTTTTCCTCTTTTGAAAACATAAAATAAAATTTTTCATTATTTGTCTCTCTTTAAAGAATCATTTGAAAAGTTTATTTGTGGACAAAAAATTAAAAAAAGTGTTGTCACATTGTTGTTTTAGACTAGATTTTCTTATGCATTGCTTACATATTCAGAATACCTAGCTTGCATACTTAATCCACGCTACACAAACAAAATAAAAACTAAAAAAAACACCACCACTTAGTTTTCATCTAGATAAAGCTATGAAAAATCAACACCTTGCATAATAGTGTAGGCTTATTTTTCTTTCCTTTGCATGCATTGTGAATCATTAAAAAGGGGTAAAAAGAAGTTTTATTTTATTTACTTTCATTTTTGTCATTTATGTGATTTCTACATTTCAATTCCAACAAGCGAGCATTTACTTCCATAAACTCAAGAAGACCCAAAAATAAGTCAAAAACAACAAATTAGTGTCAATAAGTCTTTCTAACATATGCAAACACCTAGATCTCATTAGAAGCCTTGCCAACACATGAAATCATCCAATTTCCATATAAGCCTTTCCTATCCATGCAAGCACTCCATACAAATCCTTGCTTCAAACATCACAACAAACATACATGACAAGCCATTGCCTAAACAAAATCATATATTTTTACCTTGGATTTTGCCTAACCTCCTTCAGATGATCCTTCTTGAGACACCTGGTCTTGTATGCCATGGTTTATTACCTAAGAAGAGCAACTGATCCCATTATTGCCATACAAACTAATATTAACACCAAGCTAATATGTGAGGTTTTTCGTTCCACTCTGATTCTTCATCTTATTATTGACACCTTAATTGCCTTATATGAACAAGAACAAATTTTTGATCCACCCATCATCATCCTTCTTCAGAATAAAGGATGTTAGTATAATGCCATTCAAGCCTAGTTTCCCATTCATACATCCTTCTTCTCCCTAGGTCTAGCCTTGTATTATATCTTTCACATTCATGGATGACATTGACTGGGCATAGTCAACCTAATAGAGTATTTCATCCCAATCTCCCCGACTTACATAGTCCTACCATCGACTAGGAGCTTTTCCTTCTTGTGATATCAGAAACCAAAGGATCATGGAGTTTTGTTTTAGCACAAATTGATGCTCTTAACAAGAATTGAGATGCTATTGATGTATTTTTTCTATCACAAGAACTCATTGCCACCACCCATTTTGAATCCTCTTCTGCTCAACAACCAACCCAATCCATATCCCTTCCATTGTGTTAGCTACCTTAGCCTGGCCTCTGAGATTCAAGTGCATAATTTAACATGTGCTATTTGCATGCATACAAATTAGTGAACCCAACATGAAGTACTTCATCCTTTATGTATCCTTTTCTTCCTCTTCTCCTCTCCTTTTTCCCTTGTCCCTCCTTCCCATTATTATATGGGTATTCATATATCCCTAGAATATGTTTGGATAAGACATAGGCAAATCTCTTGGATTAAAAGGCTATAGGGGAACCCAACACAACTTTAGTGGGCCTTCATTGATGAGTTGGAACAACCAACCATTTGACACTAACATATACTACCAACTGTATGATTGTTCTCATCCCAATGCTCATACCAGGAGTGGGGTCTCCATTCAATAAATATGAGACATATATAAAATTACAAGTAACCACCCCAACTCTAATGTTATGACCCTTATTGAGTGAGGCCATCCATCAAGTTAAAAATGTCATATGTAAAAATTATAGCCAAATATGATCATTACCTAGGAAGAATCTCTCACTTAGAAGATGAGGTCAATCATATGCAAGCAGTCATACACCTTCCTAGTAGGAGTCAAGATGCTTCCAACCCACCTATACAAACTACAATCATTATCCCTAGGGATCCTTCCCCAAACCAACCTCTTCACACTACCCCGTATCATTCCTCCTCCCCTCCTATATAGGAGGTCTTTAGGCCTACCACAAATGTGGGCCTAAACCAATTCATCATAACCTTGGTGAGTTGTATTTATGACCTAGAGAACAACCAACAAGATATGGGTTGGGGGATGGGCCTAAATTATCCTACACCATCTCATCCCTCTCCTTCTCTTATCTAAGCACTAACTCACCTAGCACCACAATAATAAGCTTATACACTTCCACCATAGCAAGAACTTGCACCCCTGCCAAACCATAGTTTTCACTAACCCTTTGGGGATATCCTCACTCATGGGGTCCCTAACCCTGACAAATCTAAATCCCATTTTTATTATCAAACACTCATTCAAACCCTAATGGGAGGCATATGCACTTATGCTCTACCTTTACAAATTGACAAGGTAGCCAACAATTTGATTTTATCTACACCCTGAGCTATATGCCTCCCACATACACTCCCCCTCTATAGACAAGCTATGTCCCACCCTATGTAGTGTTGGGTCACATACAAACCACATATACCCCACCATAAAAATCTACCACATTTCCTAAGTCTAATAACCTTCCCTCTTAATTTCACCTGTATTTGAAATCCACTCATTTGAATAACTATTTTCCAGCTTACTCCACTTTGCCTTACTAGGCTACCTCCATTCTTTCTAGTGGTTACCAAGCCAACCCCTATGTGACCCCACATTTTCATTTCAACCCCACTATAGCAACAAAAAACTTTAACAACATGGGGAATTACACTTAATACCTCAAAGAACCTCTCAATTCTAACATATAAGGGGTTCCTCTCCCACACCCCCTACCAAACCTTATCGAATTCAAAGGGGATGGGGATCCCAACACACATGTCAAATCCTATGCTACAGTCATTAGGTAACTCCTCCCTTGGGATGGGATTGTTAAAAAAATATTCCCTAAAACCCTAGAAGGGATAACACTCAATTGGTATTACCACCTCCCCAAGGGGTCTATACGTTGTTTCCACCAATTCATGACCAAGTTTGTCAAAGCTTTCAATATGAATAAGCTACTTAAGACTAACATATGTGAGTTCATGCACATCAAGTAAGAACACAATAAGTCAACCACCCATTTCATCATGAAATGGTGACAAATCTTATATTCCTCTAGAAATATACCCAATATGGATCAATGGGAATTATGTAATCTCTTCATAAGCCAAAATAGTTGATAGTGGTCAACTAACTTATAGGACTAATGGGAATATTATCACCCAAGCCAAAACAATGGGGGATTTCAAAGTGCAAGTCCAAGTAATGCCAATAATTAAGGTCCCAAGATCCTAAATTAAAACAGGAATACCACTATCGATAATGTCATCGACTAGAGTAAGAATTCAAACCCCATGAACAACAACCATTATCTCCCTAAAAATAACACCAACATCAATAATAACATAGGGGATAGAAACTAGAATCCCCCTCCTACCATTCATGCAGTTGAATTCAATTGAAAGCCACCACATAATGTGTAACATCATAACCATAACAAAAATCAATACCAACCAAGTGAATAATACCCCCAGTTTTAGAACCAAACCTATTACCATTGAAATGATTAACAAGGGTTCAAGTAATATGGGAAGAACATGAGACCTAGGGACTACAATCCCAATGTTTATTTCCTCATTCATTGATTTATCAATCATGACACTCAAAACTATAGAGAATATAACAAATTTATACAAAGACTCTCAGAAGATCAAAGGCAAATATTCATAGACATGTTCCTAGGGAACACTAGCATAAGTTCCTAATAGTTTTAAAGTGGTCCTATTACCCCTCAAAATAAAAATCTTCAAAACTATCAGAACCTCTTCCATAAACACCAAGCACACATTACCCAAAGTCAATAATAGGGTGGCCCATAAAACCAACCTATTCAGCATAACCAATCCATGACAGCATGCACTCATGATGTTGAAGCCTCTACCTCAGGGACTGCAAACATTGATATAACTCCTTAGTTGGGAGTATTATACAAGACTAGAATGATAGGGCTCATAGAACTAAAATTTGAAAAGAGGAAAAAATTATCAGTCAAACTAGAGATTATCAACCTATGGCCCTCCATCCCTCAAACATTATGGAAATAGAGTCTACCCTTACTCCCATGGGGAACTATGGTTTAATCTTTGATTTAACCAAAATGTTCGCCCACATTTCATTCCTAGACTTGCTAAAAAACTCCCCCAATCATTGATTAACCTTTTTCAATGCCTTAGGGGTGGGGTATTTATCTAGTGTTACCCCTCCTCCATAAGCTCAGATCAACCACATTGATCTGAACATGTTCCCACATAGTCAAGAGTCATGAGACATTAGTTATTTATTTGATTTATGAAGCATTCCCTCTAACTCTGAGATGGACAAGAGGAGAGATTTGGCATTATTTTTATAGGTATGGATCTATAACAATTATGTGAAGAGATCTATGGTTGATGATAGAACAAAGTCAACAATACCCACTTTTCTTTCTTATAAAATCTTAGCTATGGGGAAACCAATTTTACCACCATGTGTAACACCCTAAAAGACTATGATAGCCTCAAATATACTTACATAAGTACCATCATGCTCCTAGTAAATTTGGGCCCCAAGGTGGTATTAACTGAGTTCTATGTCATATATATAGACAACACTTATAGCATGATCTTATGAGTCCCTTGGATATATAGGATGAAGGCTATCCATTCAACCATATTCCAAAAAATATGATTCTTACACCTATGAAAGATATTTGTAGCACATAGGGATCCCAATTCCTTTGACATTTTATAATAAACCATGCATAAACAACTTGAATTACACATCAATTAACATCTGCCTACTAATAGGGTCACAAAACCCCCACAATTGGTTGTTGTTACTAGATCCACAAAATCCAAAGTCATCATCCTGAAGAGGGTTTCAAAAATACCATAAAATCTATTGAAAAACAAATCAGAAGAAGAGACATCGTAACAATTGAAAGGACCACTAACCCTAAACCAATCACTAGTTTGATAATGTGCAGTATTTCTACAACCAATATTATCAACATCTTAGAGAAAGACACTCCCCTCATTCTCCAATTCGACCCACACGAGGTGGGGACCTATGATTTCTCTGGACCTTATGGCCAACAATCAATATAGGGGTTAAGTAGCCTACCAAACCTTTTCATGTTAGAGGCATCTAGGATCGATGGAATCCCCCTTCACAATAACCATTCCAATAAATGTCAATGCTACCAATTAATGTTCAAATTTACATAAACAAGTTGCACTTCATGTTCTACCCTTGTCACTTTTGAATCACTTTAGAGTATGCTCATAGATCATGTTATGATAGGACCGTACTAATTTTCTAGAGTCCCTAATCCATTGGGTCTACTCCCTCCATGATGTTGACCATTATACTTTGACTGACACCTAGGTGTGTTTCTCATCACTCCAAACCCATCAATAGGAAAACAAACTATTCCTTCCCCCTAGAATGTGCTAGTACTCAGAGAGAATATTCATACCATATTGATAGGTAGGATAGAGATCAACATTTGGGTCCACGATTACCCATGGATTCCTAAAGGAGGGTCTCTTTTACCTTTCATGAAGGAAAAAGACCCTGAGAAGTCACTCACTAGATTCTTTCAAGCTTTCAAACATATAAAAATGGGACAAATAGTACTACCCATGTCCTACCCACACTACTACAAGCTACATAACTATGCTTGCATACCTCCTATACTAAAGTGAGATATTAATTATGTTGGCACACTCCCAACACTAAGACAAAACCTTGACTATGTCAACCTACTATCCAACCCAAAGAAAAGGTTAATAAAAAAACCTTTTGAACTCCCAAAGGTAATTACCTACCTTGACCCAAGGTTTGGAAAATAACACTTTGGGTTTATGAAAGTTATTCCTTGATATCCACAACACAAATCTAAGACATTCAAACATTTTCCAACTCTTCTATTCTCCTCATAAAGGGGATGGGATCATTATCTTCCTGAGCCTCAAAACTATGGACCATAAAAAGGGTTACTCAACATTTTCAATACCCATATGGTTGAGATATTAGAAGACCAAAAATCTTCACAAGATGATTTTCCCCCTTTTATAAAAGAACAATGGGTTCTTCACTATGACAATGCCAAGTGCCACATAGGCACTAGGGTAGGAGCCATTATCATTTCCCCTATAGGGTAGGTCATGCCTCTCAGATTCAAACTAGACTTTGAGTGTATGAACAATAGATCTAGGGTGACTCATAATTAATCATGAACCAAATTTTTGAAGTCTATCAAATGAAGGTTGAACACCTTTAGATGTATAAGACCTTTGTGCATGAGTTTGTTAATGACTTTAAATTTATTTCCATAGAAGTAGTCCCCAAGGAAAAAAATCAAATTTTCAACTCCATGGTTACCTCATCTTCGTGCTTTGACCCATAACTGATTATACCATAATCTAATTTCATAGTCTCAATTAGGATGGATCTTCTTGCATGAAAGAATCCTAGCAACCAAACCATCACCCACATCATAAGGGATGATGATTTATTGGTCTTGAATCTAGATGATAATGATGAAGCCATTATTGAGTTCTTATGAGCCTATGATGACTTCCCACCATTCCACCATAAAAGGGGCTTCTCACTTACCCACTATCCCACCTTGGCCCTTGTAACTGAATATTATGACTCTTACTATCACATTGAGGATTACTTATTATTTTATGATGAACACGATGTATTCAATACATAAGGTAAATATCCTGATCTTATCTATCCCTTGACATGTTTGAAGAGGGAAACTCTTCCCTCATTAAAGAAATAATTAACATTAACATCAGGACAAAAGAAAATCCCATACTTCTCAAGTTAGGATCTTCACTCTCTAATTAGGGGATGGAATGCCATATGAATCTCCTCATATAAATCTCAAAATATTTTGCTTTATCCTACACTGACATGGTAGGCATTAATCCTGATGTAGTTGTCCACAACCTAATTACAACATTGAATGCAAAACCTATCAACAAAAAACTTAGGCCCATCAATCCTAAGACCATGTTGATGGTGAAAGAGGAAGTCATCAAAATTTTAAAAGTCATATTTACTAAGCCAGTAGATTACTCCAAATGGATGTCTAACATTAATCCCATTATCAAGAAGAAAGGCAAGATTAAAATCTATATAAACTTGTAGGATGTTTAAAAAGTAAGTCCAAAGGATGACTTCCCTCTCCCATCCATTGACATCATTATTGATGCTACTATAGGGTATGAATTGTTATCACTCATAGATAGTTTTTTGGGTACAACCAAATCCACATTTCTAATGAGATTAAAACAAGACCTCATTTACTACACCTTGTGGTACCTTTTATTATGTTGTGATGCCCTTCAATCTCAAAAATACAGGGGAAACATATCAAAGGTCCGTGACCCACATATTACACCATCTCATTCACAATATAGTGGAGGTGTATGTAGATGATCTTCTAGGAAAAATAAGACTACACCATATTAACATGTTTGATCGAATACGATGTCACTCTCAACCCAGAGAATTGTGTGTTTGGAATCACCATAAAAAAACTCCTAGTGTACATCATCTACTAATGTGGAATCAATATTAACCCTATTAAAATATAATAAATATTATAAATACTCCCTCCCATAGACAAATCTGGAATTAGAATGTTCTTAGGTAATATAGGATCCATTTGATAATTCATTCATGATCTTGCCTACATTATTCATCCCATCAACAACTTACTAAAAAATGTAAGCATCTTAACTAGGAAAAATTATTGTCAGGAGGCATTCAAAGAATTAAAATGATTTCTTATTTCTCCCCCTATGCTCATGGAACCTACACTGAATAATCCCCTAAAAAATTTATATTATATAAACTAGGGTGTCCCTCACCTACATGTTGGCTGAAGAAGATGACACCAACAAACAACATGCCATTTATTTCATTAGCCAAACCCTCATTGATTACGAGATGAAATATACTCAAGTTGAAAAGGAATGCTTAGCCATATTATTTGTGACCAAATGACTATGGCACTATATGCTCAATCAAGAGACAAGAGTTATCGTGAGATCTCAAGCCTTATGAACTTTCCTAACTCAACCAACTCTCTTTAGGAAGGTTGGGTGATTCATCACACTCTTGAGTGAGTTTGATTTGACACATGTCAACCAAAATCCTATTAAGGGATATATTATTGTTAATTTGTTAGATCATTCACCCTTGGAAGTTAATGACCTCATTCATACTGAATTCCCCAATGATTTGATATGTTATGTAGAAAATACTGCTATTAGCTCCTCTCATTGGTATGCATACATCATTAACTACCTATTTGACCACACTTACTATTAGAGGTACAATCACTGAGAGGGGGGTGAATCAGTGATCCCAAATAATCCAACTTCAATTCTTGTCTTTAAAAACACTTAATTAATTACCACAAGAATTCATGAAGCATACACATCATTCATAGCAATGAGCAAGAGATACAATGCAAGACCAATCACATAACACATAAAATACATGGTAAACCCTCTTGGGAAATAAAACCCACTGGAACCTAAAATTGGACTATTATCCTATAATAAAAAGATCTAATTTAGACTATATACAAATGATCAAGGAACTACAATCCCTATTTAGTGAGACTACAATCGCACAAGGTGCTTCAACACCTATCTACCTGATCTGTAATAACAACCAAACCTTTTAGCAAGTTTCACCTTGAAAGGAGGTTGAAGCCACCTTAGATGCTAAGTTACCATAAAAACACATATGAACACATCTACCTTTGCATTGATGTCTTCAACATCTGGTGATGGACCTCTGATTATCACTCTTCACCTTCACTCATACTCAAATAGCAAGAGCACTATTTTTCCAAAAAAATTATGACCAATAGGTCATACAAATAGTCCTTAATATGTTTTAATCTTCAACTCATCCTCAAGGCACTCTACCCCTCCTTTTATCCATAATTCACACGCACAAGCCTCTCTCAAATCGCTCCCAAGTCTCTCACACAAGTCTATAAACCAACACATTTGGTTTCACTATTTATAGAGAAATCATGATCATCACCATCTTGGTTGGCCACTAGGCATGCCTTAACCCTTAAGGCATCTATCACATGAATACATAGCTCAATACAATCTTCATAGGTCAGCCATAGCATCTATGGGTCACCCTTATGGAACTACACCTTTTAATAAGGCCCTTGTAGCCCTTATAGGTCTCATGTAAACCCATTCACTCCTTTAGCACTTCATCAAACAAAAAAAGAAAATAAGAATACTTTAAATTACATGGTTCCACTCCTTATGTCCCCTTAGACATCCTCAAATGATCATAGTCAACTTTTCTCACCTATGTATATGCTCAAACAACTCAAACAATGACCTACTGTATAAGAACATCATGAACAAATACACAGTTAACTTAAGATTTTTTCATACTGTATACAATTGGTTAAACCTTAAAAATGCACACATATCATCCTGATGGAGTCTAAAACTCTCCCCAATAGATAATTCACCATGAAACATCAAAACAACATCCACATAAGCTCAATTACTCTTCTCGAGTCACTTACAGAACAAGCATGGACACATGGTCAACTTGGAACCTTAACATATTTGACTATACACACTTTTAGATATTTAAATTAGGTTCATTAGATGCACCACGGAGTCCTCTTCATCTTTTATTTTTATATCATGAGCAAATTCTGTCTAGATTGAAAGATATGCCCAAATACCAAACACTATTTTTTCCTTTGTTAAATTTGAATAATTAAAAGACAATGGTCACAGTTAAACCTTGAATACTAAGATTTCATCTCTTGTCCTAATTGCTTAGATAAATTATTCACCATTGATCTTGTCTAAAATTTAATGTATAGGTGCCAATGCTCAAATATTAAACCTTGACCACTTTGTTATCATCTCGTGTCCTTGCTCAGCTTGGCCAATCACACTCTGTCGATCTTATTGTAAGAGTCTTAAACTTTAACAATGTTAAAAATCAAACAAGCTGACCACTTTGAATTAATACACACCATATATCTTCAACTATATGATCATTCACTCACCATTTATCTCTATTCTTTACTTTTTCCTAGTCGTTAAACATCGTGCACTTCTTTCCATCTCACTACTTTCTGATATCTTGGAGCAAATGTACTCCTTTAATCTTCTATAAGATGATCGATCTTTATCTTTGCTAAAAAATTATCACATTGACCATTTTGACTCTATGTGTACCATTGGATTTGGAATTATGAACTCCCATGAATCATTGGATCTCCACTGGGTCCAGATCATTAACATCATGCAAATTGACTACGTATGGGGACCAATTGCAAAATGCTTAGAAGGCCTACTTTGCACAGATATATATTTTACCTCAATCAATTTCATGACCTCGCATTTGACCATATGAACATCTTTCATAGGGGAATCTATCCATGTAAAAAAATGCTCTTGAAACCTTTACACATGAGAGATATAACACGATTAATTTGCTCACTTAGATTTTTTTGCCACAGATCCAACTATGTCAAAACTTGTCTAGAAGGCCAGCTTTAAACATGCATATCTTTTGATGTTCTTGGGCACATGATCTAAAAATTAACACAAATCAACTATGCACAAAATTGAATAAACCCATATAATCACCTTTTCCTAAAACATCCACACTTGTGAGATATACTAACATGAAAAATACCTACTTGGCTCTTTCTTGGCTCATGCAAATTTGGCTAAGTATGGGAAAATACTATCAAAATGTGTGGGAGCCTAACTTTGCATATGCATAAATTTTGAAGCACTTCAAGGCATAACTTGAGAATTAGTACATAGAAACTAGACACAAAAATGAATAAACCCATATGATCATTTTTATCTAATACTTTCACTCATGTGAATGCTGACCTCATCAACATTCTTACTCGGCTCTACTTTAGTCCTTTTGCAAATTTGGCTAAGTATGGGAACATAGTGAATTCTATCTGAGTAGCTAACTTTGCATCTTCATATCTTTGACCACACTTCATCACATGACTTGATAACTAGCACATAAAAAATAGGGTCTAATGTGATCACAATCATATGACCAACTCTCCTTGACTCATTCCTATGTGGCAATGGTGATGTCATCAAATTGCCTACTCAATTTTTTTGCCATTAGACCCAAAATGTCTAGATGATAACAATCATCAACTAGATGAAATCCACTCATGCACACAATCTCTCAAAGAATATAACACTTCTTATTAGACCTATTTCCCATGATCAATACTTCAAATTCATCCCTAAACATCTCAAACCAAGCAAAATCTAAAGATCAACCATGCCTTCTTCAAGCATACTAGACAAACACATTGCACACTTTGTAATTATCACTTAGGCTATCAAATCACTTCATCCACTCACCATGACACATCCATGACATCATTAATAATTCTCCAACACTTACCTCAAAGGTACCAACTCATAGTATAAAAGACATCTTTGCATCATCGCATCCAAGTATGTTATTTTGGAAATGATCCTTTATGCAATGCCTTTGTCAACATGTTACTTTGATGTGTTGACTAGGAAGAGTCATAAAGAGTCCTTTTTCATTGTCATAGTGGAATTTGTGGTGGATACTTTAGTGGCCATATGACTACCTAAGAAATCTATAAAATGGGATACTTCTAGCTCACTCTAGACCATGATTCTCTTGAATATATATGTAAATGCAAGAAATGTAAATGTTTTTCACTTGAGATACATGATACCAATAGGGCATTACAACCCATCATCACCCCATGGCCATTTTCCACTTTGGTCTTGGACTTAGTAGGTAATCTCTCCCCTACTTTTTTAGATGGTCATCTCTTCATTATCACGACAACTAAATATTTCACCAAGTGGGTAGAATTAATGTCATTAACAACTATAACTAAATTAGTCATTGTAAAGTTTATCTTGAATAAAATCATCTACCTATTTAGGTCCCACATGTCATCATTACTAAAAATGGGTCCCCTTTCAATAACCCTAAATTTAGTGAGCTATGTAATAATTTCTCTATATTGCACCATTTAGCCTCCCTATACTATCCATAAGGCAATGGCCAAGATGAGATAATAACAAGACATTGTATTTAATTTTGGTCAAAACTATTAGAATTTCCAAATGAGATTGACATCTCAAGCTCTATCAAAAACTATGGGCTTATAGAATAACTATTAAGACACATATGGGGCAACCCCATATTCACCCGTGTTCAAATCAAAATCCATACTCCCTTAGAAGTAAAAAAACCTTGCCTTCATGTTTCCCTCCAGGTCTTTCTTGATCAACATGAATATAGAGAGGCATGGTTGGCCCAAGTATATATCTTAATGGAACATCAAATTACCACCTCAAACAATCACATTACTTATGTTGATCGTATTGGAAGACAATATAACAAAAACATCCATGAGCACCCTGTCCATGTCAGAGACCATGTCATTAGACTCGACAGTCAAATTGATAAGAATAAAGGAGAAGGTCAGAAGTTTAAACCTAATTATTTAGAACCCTACCTAGTGATAAAAGACTTTTGAAACAAAGGCTACTAGTTATGCACTTTAGAAGGTAATGAGTTTGGTGAGTTTGTGAATTCATTGCACGTAAAACACTTCTATATTTAGTACTTACATTATCACACTATCATTTAAATTGCATTTTCATAAGTTACATATTCACCTACATATCAAATGTGTTATTCAAAAATTATTTGGTTGTTAGTCCACAAATTATAGAAACTTTCTAAATGTGACATATCACATCATCCCACTTTCACATTACCCTATCACCCCATAAAAATCATTATCATAATCAACATCTTACATTGGTATTTGTATTAGTTCTTATGAGTAGATTACACCTCTCACCCCTACATCTTCTTTCATAAATTAGAAAAAATAAACTAACCTACAATTTAGTCTATATGCGTGTTCATGATATAGTCTCCCCTTATGGTGCATTATGAAAATAGGACATAGGTAGATATCTTAGATTTGAAGGCTATAGTGGAATCCAACTCAACTCTAGTGAGCCTTCATTGATGACTTGGAATTAACTAGAATTTGACACCAAAATATACTACCAACTATATGATTACTCTCCTCCCAATGCTCAGACTAGGAGTAGGGTCTCCATTCAATAAATATGAGATGTATATGAAACAACAAGTAAAAGCCCTAACTCTAATGTTATGACCCTTAATGGGAGAGGCATGGCCACCCCTCATATGGTCACAAGGCCACCCATCAGCTTAAAAATCTTAGATGTAAAAAGTATAGCCAAATATGATCATTACCTAGGAAGGATCTATCACTTATAAGATGAGGTCAATTATATGCAAGCAATCATACACCTTCTTAGTAGGAGTTAAGATGCCTCCAACCCACCTATACAAATTAAAAACACTATCCCTAGGGATATTTTACCAAACCAACCTCTTTACACTACCCCATATCATTCCTCCACCCCTTCTGTATATGAAGTCTTTAGGCCTAACACCAACATGAGCCCAAACCAACTCATAATCACTTTGGTGAGTTATATTTGTGACCTGGAGAATAAACAACAAGCTCTGGGTTGAAGGATGGGCCTAAATCATCCCACACCAGCTCATCCCTCTCCTTCTCTCATCCAAATACTAACTCACCCAACATCGCAACAATAAGCTTATACACTTCCACCATAGTAAGATCTTGTCCTTTCCAAACCATGGTTTTCACTAACCCTTTGGGGATATACTCACTCACAGGGTCCCTAACCCTGACAACTCTAAATACCATTCATCTTATCAAACACCCATTCAAACCCTAATGGGAGGCATATACATTTATGCTTCACCCTTGTAAACTAATGTGGTATCCAACAATTTGATGTTCTTTACACCCCTGAGCTATGTGCCTCCCACATACACTCCCCCTCTACAGACAAGCTATGTCCCACCATACATGGTGTCAGGTTCCATACAAACCACATATACCCCACCATAATAAGGTACCACACTTACTACATGTAATAGACTTCCCCCTTACTTTCACATGTATTCAAAATCTACTCATTCAAATAACTATTTTCCAACTTACTCCTCTTTACCTTACCAGGTACCTTCATTCCTTCTAGTGGTTACCAAGCCAAACTTATTTGACCCCACCTTTTCATTTCAACCCCACTAAAACAACAACGTACTTTAAAAACATAGGGAATTATGTTGAGTACCTCAAGGAACCTCTCAATTCCAACATATAGGGAGTTCCTCTCCCACACCTTCTACTAGTCAAGACTAACATATGCTACTCAAGACTAACATATGTGAATTCATGCACATCAAGTAAAACATAATTATTTGGCCACCCATTTCATCATGATATGGTGTTAAATCTTAAAATTCCTCTACCAGTGCACCCAATATGGATCAATGGGAATTGTGTGATCTCTTCTTTTATTCCCTTAATAGGGAAATGAGGAAGGATGTCCAAAAATTCCCATTTTGATCCTATGAATAAACCTTTGAGGGCACCTTGTAAATTAACCAAGAGACTATTGATAGTGGTAAATGGACTTATAGGACCACTGGGCATATTATCACCCAAGCTAAAATAATAAGGGATTTCAAAGTGCAAGTCCAAGTAATGCCAATAACCAAGGTCCAAATATCATAAATCAAAATAGGAATGCCACTATTGATGGTGTCATTGAATAGATTAATAAGTAAAGCCCCATGAATAACAACCAATATCCCCCCATAAACAATACCAACATCAACAATAACATAGGGGCTAAAAACTAGAATCCCCCTCCTGTCATCCATGCATTTGACTTCAAACGACCTCTACTACACAATGTGTAGCATCATAACCATAAAAAAAATAAATACCAACCAGGTGAACAATACCCCTAGTTTCAAAACCAAACCTATTACCAATGAAACAATCAACAAGGGTTTAGGCAATAAGGCTAAAAACATGAGACCTAAGGACTATGATCCCAATGTGTATTTCCTCTTTCATTGAGTTATCGGTCATGACACTTAGAACTATAGAGAATATAATAAATTTATACAAAGAATCCTAAAAAATCAAAGATAAAAATTCGTAGACATGTTCCTAAGGAATGCTAACTTAAGCTCCCAATGTTTTCAAGTGGTCTTATTACCCCTCAAAATTAAAATCTTCAAATCTATCAAAACCCATTCACCAAACACCAAACACACATTACCCAATGTCAATAATAAGGTGGCCCATAAAACCACCCTATTTATTAGAACCAACCCATGGAGGCATGCACTCATGATGATGAAGCCTTCATGCCAAGGACTATGAACATTGATATAACTCCACAGTTTGGAGTACTATACAAGACTAGAATGATAGGGGTCATAGAACTAGAAGTTGAAAAGAGATAAAAAAACCATCACTTAAAATAGAGAGTATTAGTCTATGGCCCTCCATCCCTCAGACATTTTAGAAATAGAGTCTTCCCTTAAGCCCATGTGGAACTATGATTTAATATAGGATTTAACCAAAATATTCCCCCACATTTCGTTCCTAGACTTGCTAAAACTCCCCCATTCATTGGTTAGACTTTATCAACACCTTAGGGATGGGACATTTATTTGGTG
The DNA here is from genome assembly GCA_037957365.1 of Torreya grandis. NCBI lineage: Eukaryota > Viridiplantae > Streptophyta > Pinopsida > Cupressales > Taxaceae > Torreya > Torreya grandis. The sequence goes on along the minus strand of JARHVA010000509.1, from coordinate 2,778,835 downwards.
TTACCCCTCCTCGATAAGCTCAAATCAACCACATTGATTTGGACATGTTCCCACCTGGTCAAGAGTCATGGGAGGTTGTTTATTTCTTTGATTTATGAAGCATTCCCCCTGACTTTGATTTAGACAAGAGGGGATATTCATCCTTATTTTTATAGGGATGGATCTATAACAATTATGTGAAGACAACTATGGTTAATGATGCAACAAAAGTCAACAATGCCCCCTTTTATTTCCTATAAAAATGTACTTATGGGGAAACCAATTTTACCACCATGTGTAATACCCTACAAGACTATGATACCCTCAAATCTACTTCCATAAGGACCATAATTCTCCCTATAAATTGGGGTTCCAAGATGGAATTAATTGATTTCTATGTCATAGATAAAGACACCAATTATAACATGATCTTAGGAAGCCCTTGGATACATAGAATGAATGTTATCCCTTCAACCATATTCCAATAAATATGATTCTTACACCTAGGAAAGGTCTTTGTGGCATAGGGGGATTGCAATCCCTTTAACATTTTGTAATAAACCATGCATAAATAACTCAAATTACACATCTATTACCATATGCCTACCAATGGGGTCACAAAACCCCCACAATTGGTCACTATTACTAGATCCACAAAATCTAAAATAGTCATCCTGAAGAAGGGTGCCAAAATACCATAGGTTCTATTGAAAAATGAATCAAAATAAAAGACAGTAACAATTGAAAGGACCACTGACCCTAAACCAATCACTAGTTTGATAATGTGCACTATTTCTACAATTGAGATTATCAACCTCTTAGAGAAAGACACTCCCTTCATCCTCCCATTTGACCCACTCGAGGTGGGGACTTATGATTTATCTAGACTTCAAGGCCAAAAATCACTAGAGGGTTTAACTAGCCTACTAGATCTTTTCATGGTAGAGGTATCTAAGAATGAGGGAATCCCCCTTCATAATAACCATTCTAGTAACTATTAGTGCTACCACTCAATGTTCAAATATACATAGACAAGTTGCACTTCACATTCTACCCTTGTCACTTTTGAATCACTTTAGAGTATGCTCATAGATCATGATATGATAGGACCATACTGATTTTACAAAGTCCCTGATCCATTGGGTTTACTCTCTCTACAAATTTTAACCATTGTACTTTGACTAACACCTAGGTGTTTTTTTCATCACTTTCTAAAACCATCAATAGGAAAATAAAATATTCCTTCCCCATGGAGTGTGCCAATACTCAAAGAGAATATTCATACCATAATCATAGGTAGGATAGATATCAACATTAGGGTCCATGATTACCCATGGATTCCTAAAGGAGGGTCTTTTTTCCCTTTCATGAAGGAAAAAGACCTTGAGAAGTCACTCACTAGATTCTTGTAGGATTTCCCACATATAAAAATGGAAAAAATAGTACTACCCATGTCCTACCCACAATACTACAAGCTACATAACTACGTTTTCATGCCTCATACATTAAAGTGAAATATTAATTATGCTATCACACTCCTAATGCCATGATAATTCCCTAACTATGTTGACCTACTATCCACCCCAAATAAAAGGTCAATAAAACAACCTTTTTAATTCCCAAAGGTACTTACCTACATTGACCTAGGGTTTTGAAAATAACACTTTGGGTTCTTGAAAGTTATTCCCTTCTATCCACAACACAAAGTTAATCCATTCACACCTTTTCCAACTCTTTTATTCTCCTCATAGAGGGGATGGGCTCATTATCTTCCTGAGCCTCAAAACTATGGACCACAAAAGGGGGTACCTAACATTTTCAATAGCCATATGGTTGAGATATTGGAAGACCAAGAAGCTTTACTAGATGATTGTCCCCCTTTTACACATGAACAATGGATCCTTTACTATGATGGTGCCAAGTGCCGCATAGGCACTAGGGCAAAAGTCATTCTCATCTCCCCTAAAGGGAAGGTCATGCCTATTAGATTCAAAATATAATTTGAGTTTATGAATAATGGGGATGAGTATGAGGCCCTATTTTTTTGCATGATCAAACTTAAGGATCTAGGGTGACTCACAATTAATCATGAACCAAGTTTTTGAAGTCTATCAAACTAAGGCCAAACACCTTCAATTGTATAATAACTTTGTGCATGATGTCATTAAAGACTTTAACTTTTTTCCATAGAATTAATTCCCATGGAAAAAAATTAGATTTTCAACTCCATGGTTACCTCATCTTTGTGCTTTGACCCATAGATGATGATACCATAATCTGATTTCTTAGTCTTGATTAGGTTAGATATTCTTGTGTGCAATACTCCTAACAACCAAACCATCATCCACATTAGAAGCAATGATGCTCCCTTGGTCTTAAATCTAGTTGATAATGATGAGGCCATTATTGAGTTCTTATGAGCCTTTGATGACCTCCCATCATTCCACCATAAAAGGGGATTCTCACTTACCACTATCCCACCTTGGCCCTTGGAATTGAATATTATGATTCTTAGTATCACATTGATGATTATTTATCATTTGATGATGAACATAATGTCTTCAATACATAGGGTGAATATCCTGATCTTCTCCCATACCTCAACATGTTTGAATAGGGCAACGCCTCCCTCATCAAATAAATATTTGACATTAACATCGGGACATAAAATAATCCCATACTTCTCAAGTTAGGCTCTTTAGTCTCTAATCAAGGGGTGGAATGTTGTAGGAAGATCCACATATAACTCTCAAAAGCTTTTGATTTATCCTACACTGACATGGTAGGAATTAACCTTGATGTAGTTATCCATAACCTAGTTATAACACCTAATGAAAAATCTATCAATAAAAAAGATTAGACCCATCAAGCCTAACGTCACGTTGATGGTGAAAGAGGAAATCATCAAAATTTTAAAAGACATGTTTACTAAGCTAGTAGATTACTCCAAATGGATGTCTAATAGTATCCCCATTCTCAATAAGATTGGTAATATTAGAATCTATATAAACTTTTAGGACATTAAAAAATGCCCAATGGATGAATTCCCTCTCCCATCCATCGAAATCATTATTGATGCTACCACAAGGTATGAATTATTATCATTCATGGATAGTTTTTTGGGTAAAACCAAATCCACATTTTTGATGAGACCAAAATAGGACATCATTTAATACACATTGGGTTACTTTTTGTTATGTTGTGATGCCTTTTAATCTTAAAAACGTAGGGGAAACATATCAAAGGTCCATGACCTAGTTATAACACCTAATGAAAAATCTATCAATAAAAAAGCTCAGGACCATCAAGCCTAACGTCACGTTGATGGTGAAAGAGGAAATCATCAAAATTTTAAAAGACATGTTTACTGAGCCAATAGATTATTCCAAATGGATGTCTAATATTATCCCCATTCTCAATAAGATTGGTAATATTAGAATCTATATAAACTTTTAGGACATTAAAAAATGCCCAATGGATGAATTCCCTCTCCCATCCATTGAAATCATTATTGATGCTACCACAAGGTATGAATTATTATCATTCATGGATAGTTTTTTGGGTACAACCAAATCCACATTTTTTGATGAGACCAAAATAAGACATCATTTAATATACCTTGGGTTACTTTTTGTTATGTTGTGATGCCTTTTAATCTCAAAAATGTAGGGGAAACATATCAAAGGTCCATGACCTAGTTATAACACCTAATGAAAAATCTATCAATAAAAAGCTCAGGCCCATCAAGCCCAACGTCACGCTGATGGTGAAAGAGGAAATCATCAAAATTTTAAAAGACATGTTTACTGAGCCAGTAGATTACTCTAAATGGATGTCTAATATTATCCCCATTCTCAATAAGATTGGTAATATTAGAATCTATATAAACTTTTAGGACATTAAAAAATGCCCAATGGATGAATTCCCTCTCCCATCCATCGAAATCATTATTGATGCTACCACAAGGTATGAATTATTATCATTCATGGATAGTTTTTGGGTACAACCAAATCCACATTTTTTATGAGACCAAAATAAGACATCATTTAATACACCTTGGGTTACTTTTTGTTATGTTGTGATGCCTTTTAATCTCAAAAATGTAGGGGAAACATATCAAAGGTCCATGACCTAGTTATAACACCTAATGAAAAATCTATCAATAAAAAAGCTCAGGCCCATCAAGCCTAACGTCATGTTGATGGTGAAAGAGGAAATCATCATAATTTTAAAAGACATGTTTACTGAGCCAGTAGATTACTACAAATGGATGTCTAATATTATCCCCATTCTCAATAAGATTGGTAATATTAGAATCTATATAAACTTTTAGGACATTAAAAAATGCCCAATGGATGAATTCCCTCTCCCATCCATCGAAATCATTATTGATGCTACCACAAGGTATGAATTATTATCATTCATGGATAGTTTTTTGGGTACAACCAAATCCACATTTTTGATGAGACCAAAATAAGACATCATTTAATACACCTTGGGTTACTTTTTGTTATGTTGTGATGCCTTTTAATCTCAAAAATGTAGGGGAAACATATCAAAGCATCCCCCTCCCATCCATCAAAATCATTATTGATGCTACCACAAGGTATGAATTATTATCATTCATGGATAGTTTTTTGGGTACAACCAAATCCACATTTTTGATGAGACCAAAATAAGACATCATTTAATACACCTTGGGTTACTTTTTGTTATGTTGTGATGCCTTTTAATCTCAAAAATGTAGGGAAAACATATCAAAGGTCCATGACCCACATATTCCAAGATCTCATTCACAAAATAGTGGAGGTATATGTAGATCTTCTAGGAAAAACAAGATTATGTGAAGGCCATTTAAAGGAGTTATGCACCATATTAACACATTTGATTGAATACGATGTCAATCTCAACCTAGAGAAATGTGTGTTTGGAGTCTCTAAAAGGAAACTCCTAGGATACATCATCTCCCAATGTAGTATCAATATTGACCCTATTAACATCTGATAAATATTATAAATACTCCCTCCCAGAGATGAATCAGGAATTAAAATGTTTTTAGGTAAGCTAGGATCCATTTGATGATTTATTCCTGATATTTCTTATGTTATTCATCCCATCAACAACTTAATAAAAAATATAAGCATCTTAACTTGGAAAAATTATTATTAAGAGGCATTCAAAGAAGTAAAATGCTTTATTTTGTCTCCCCTACACTCATGGAACCTACATCATATAATCCCATGATACTTCATATTAGAGCAAATAGGGTGTCCCTCACCCACATGTTAGCTCAAGAAGATAACACCAACAAAGAACATGTCATTTATTTCATTAGTTGAAACCTTGTTGACTATTAGATGAAATGTACTCAAGTTGAAAGGGAATGCTTAGCCATATTATTTATCAAATTACTATGACACTATATGCTCAATCAAGAGACAAGAGTTATCATGAGATCTCAATCCCTATGAAATTTCATAACTCAACCAACTCTCTCTAGGAAGGTTGGGTGCTTCATCACACTCTTGAGTGAGTTTGATTTGACATATGTCAACCAAAATCCTGTTAAGGGATAGATCATTCCTAATTTTTTGGATCATTAACCCTTTAAAGTTAATATGGCCTCATTGATACCTAATTCCTTAATTTATTGATATGCTATGTAGAAAAACTTGCTATTATCTCCTCCCATTGGTAAGTAAACATCATTAATTACATATTTGACCATACTTACCTCAAAGGCACCAACTCACAATAAAAAATATGTCCTTGCATCATCATATCCAATTATGTTATTTTGGAAATAGTCCTTTATCATAATGCCTTTGACAACATGTTACTCTGATGTGTTGAATAGGAAGAGTAATAAAGAGTCCTTTTTCATTGTCATAGTGGCATTTGTGGTGGACAGTTTGGCAACCACATGACTACCTAAAAAATCTACAGGATGGGATACTTCTATCCCACTCTAGACCATGATGCTCTTGAATATATATGTAAATACAAGAAATGTAAATGTTTTTCACATGAGATACATGTTCCCACTAGGGAATTAAAAACCATCATCACCCCATGGCCCTTTTCCACTTTGGGCTTAGACTTAGTAGGTAATCTCTCATGTGCTTCTTCAGATGGTCATCACTTTATTATCATGACAACTAAATATTACACCAAGTGGGTAGAAGTAATGTCATTAACAACTATAATCAAATTAGTCATTATAAATTTTATCTTGAATGAAATCATTTGCCGATTTGGGTCCCACAAGTCATCATTACTAAAAATGGGTCCCACTTCAATAACCCTAAATTTAGTGAGCTATGTAATAATTTTGATATATTACACCATTTAACCTCCCTGTACTATCCATAAGCCAATGGTTAAGCTAAAGCTAGTAACAAGACACTAAATTTTATTTTGGTCAAAACTATTAGAGATTATAAATGAGATTGACATCTCAAGATATATGCAACACCATGGTCTTGTAAAATAACTATTAAAACACCTATGGGGGTTACCCTATATTCACTCATGTTCAGACCAAAATCCATCCTACCCTTAAAATTAAAAATACCTAGCCTTCATGTTTCCTTCCAAGGCCTTATCGATCAAGAAAAATATAGAGAGGCACGGTTGGCCTAATTAGATCTCTTTGAAGAACATCAAATTTCTGCCTCAAATAATCACATTGCTTATGCTAATCGTATGGGAAGATAATACACCAAAAACATCCATGAGTGCCCTATCCATGTAAGAGACTATCTTTAGACTTGATAGTTGAATTGAAAAGAATAAAGGAGAAGGTCAAAAGTTTAGACCTAATTGGTTAGGCCCCTACCTAGGGAAAGAATACTTTAGCAATAAAGCCTATCAATTATGCACTCTAGAGGGTAAGGAGTTTGGTGAGTTTGTGAATTCCTTGAACCTAAAACACTTATATATCTAGTACTTACATTATCACACTAATTTTATTTGCATTGCATTTTCATAAGTTACATATTCACCTACATATCAAATGTGTTGTTTGGTAATTATTTGGTTGTTAGTTCACATAGTATAGAAAATTTCAAAATACGACATATCATATCATCCCACTTTCACATCACCCGATCACCCCATAAAAATAATTATCATAATTAGTGTCTTATATTGGTATTTGTATTAGTTCTTATGAGTAGATTAAACCTCTTACCCCTACATCTTATTTCATAACTTATAAAAAAGCTAACCTATAATTTAGTCTAGAGGCTTGTCTATGATATAGTCTCCTATTATGGTGCATTATGAAAATAGAACATTAACATGCATGAAAATAGGGTAACTTTACTTACCTATCTTGGTCCTTGGTGATGATCCCTTCATCTTAATAGTTTCATGGGACAAGACTTTGGGGTAAACACCTTTCAAATATAAAGTTAGACATTCTTGTGAAAATCAAAATGCTTATGCTAATACTAAAGTCAAGTTTCACATCTCTCACCATTTTTCTAACCCTCAAAGGTGAGCCATCACATCATACTGATTACATGGGGTTAATATTGGGGATAGTTTTCCTTTACTCACCTACATCTAGCCTTTGGTGGTGAGCCCATGTGTCTTCCTGGTCACATGAAACTAGGTGTAGGGGGTTACAAAAAAAAGTAGAAGTCAAATGTAAAAGTAATGTCAAATCAAAAAATGTCTAAAGAGAGTTATTAAAAAAACTTGCGTACATGTCTATGTTTAAAGAGTGTAAGCTTTTCCCATTTACTGGCTCTATTTGGGCTAGTTTTCTCTAGAAAAATCCAATAAAGTTAGTGTTTTATAAGTCTAGCAAGAAGTATATTTTCCCCTTTGCTCATAAGGAGTAAGTCATCTTCATTTTTCCTACAAAATGTTGGTTTATGGTTTTCATTCCTTATCACCTCACATTTATCCCTTTTCCCCTCTCATTCTTTGCTACAAATTGAAATTCATATGTTCTGTACACAAAATAACCAAGTAATCACCTTAAAAATAAATGTTAGCACAGTTACAATTACATATTTTCATCCATCACATTACATCATTTGCATACATTATTTTTACACATATACATAAGCATTTCTCATAACAAAATATCCAAAACAAAGAGATGCATATAAATATACATCGTCACATGAATAACCATCTAGAGTACATGAACTAAAAACTAAAATATGAAAATTAAGGTCACATCACATCAATGATAAGTTAATGAGAGGTAAGACAAAACATCTTTATATATATATGTCATAATAGCTGTCGATTTTATAAAATAGGGGTATATGATACAAACACCTCCAAAGAGGGACAATATGCCTAAGGGAATCTAAAAAATAATTAACATATATAGTGGTATCATAGACACTAGAACTCTACACCTAGTGCACTCGTGTCGAACTTCACCATGACCCCTTTTAGCCTTTTTACTAGCCACCCTTTAAATCAACCACATCTCATAAATATTCCAAATATTTACTATCTACCATAATAACTACCCATAATCCTAAATTATCCAAGTAAAATCTATTATAACTAAGTAAATTAATATCTTAATAACTTAATCATAATTAAAACCTGTGTAAACAACTTAACTTTTTATTTAGCTAGTTTTTTTCACAATTAAAACCAACTTAGAATGAACTTTGCTAAAAATGGGTAGAATCATCAATGATTCCCAAAATCTGCTTCAATCTAATATGATCGATATCAATTATTTATACTCAACTAAACATATTCCAAGGTAATGGTTAGAATGCATAAAAACTCCCAAGAATAACTAGAAAGATTTCTATGCACCAACACCCTACTTCTCTAAGTTTTGGCTCTACTGAATCAAAAAATATATAGCCTACAATATTTGATCACCATATACAAGGTTTTAAGTGAGAAGTCATTTTCAACAACCTATCTTCTAGCATATTTTTGGCGAATATCATAATTTAAATTATGCATCTCTCATATGTTGTGGATATCATTGAATTTTGTAATCATGTAGTAGTGAAGATTCATCCTTCATATTTTATTGTATTGTTCATCCCTAAAAGGTTTCATTAAGATATAGTTCTATGTTAGTCATTACTCTATTTAAATCAATTTTAATCATAGTAATCAACATTGGTTCTGAATAATTGACATCAATTCAAAAGAATCCACATCGATCCTGAAGATCGACATTGATCTCTGCTAAAATCTTTCTCTATCTACAAACCAAATCCTTTTTAGTTACCATCCTAAATTAATCATTATCAATTATATTAATCTAGAAAATATTTGTTTACTTTATCCATCATATCAGTTTATCTTGTTAATCCATATCAATTTATCTTAAATAATTTGTATTCATTCATATTATTAAGTTATGTTTTTCATAATATGTATCTTTTTAATAATATGTTATAATCTCTTTTATCTTTTTGATTATTTTCTTAATTGCTAAGAAAGTGGGCTGACATCCTTGTTAGGAAGTGTACCACTTCCTTGGACTAGTCTAGTACCAAGCAACCCACTCATATATCATATTAATCTATCTTTGTTTGAGTTATCTACCACATGTAGGTAATACTTACAAGACAAAAATGAGTTCTCACATCATTGGATAAAATGGTGTGCAACCATTTCCAATCACAGGTAATCCTAAAACCCTATATCTTACTTTACGTTTTTAGTAGTTTACTTTATATAAATAATGAACAAAAATACTTAAAATTTTTGGCATGCTCTATGGGACCTATTAAAGGGCCTCACTATTATTGATTATGTATTTTTGTTTTATTTGTTTTGTTTCATTTAGTGAAATTTCCTTTTTATTAAAAAATATTAACAATATTAAAAAAGCAAAAAAATATAGATTTCTTTCCTTTTTAAAATATATTATCTTATTTTAGTTTTCCTATTTTAGGAACACATCTAGTATAAGTGGATTAACTTATCATTTAGTCACACTTGTTTCACACACAAAATAAATCACAATAATCATAAAAATTATAATCAGAACAATTGCCACCCAGGTAGACCCACTTGGATTTCATCAGCAAGGGGAAAGTTGACTCGATGTTCTGACTGAGTATAAACAATTAGATGGTGGTATATAGGTTAAGCACCTAATACATTTATTGCTACAAGGTCATGAAGTGAGGGGGTAGGCCCTAATACCAAGCCACATACTACTACCAACATAGAATCAGACCTCACTATAGCATATATCAAGGTTCCTAGCCTTAAACGAAACCTAAAACCAATCTTAGACTGCCATTTTTTAGGACCTTTGTTAACCCATATCCATCTCACATTTTAAAGTTTGTTTCTTAAAAATAAAAATATTTAAGTTGTGTTTAATAGAGTGTGTGTTTTCCTTCACTAAAAATGAGATAATAAAAAAAGAGTTGTGTGTTTTACATTTAATCTTTGTTTTTATTATTTTAGCACCACATGATTCTAACGTGACAGTAGTTGCTAAAAAAAATAGAATCACCACATTCATCCTTCTCAATGGAACATTCTCCAATCCCCCATACCTCTCTCAATTCCATCGAGGATGGTATACCATAGTTCTATCCATAAAAAAACCTTGAGTTTGTTGACATTCTAGAAAACAACCTGATAGCCCTTAACCACTAATTACATCATGAGTGAGACATATCCCTATTTATCCCCTTATTGAATTTGATATATTTAGACATATCCCACCCCTAGAAGGGTTTGATAGACACTCTATGGCTATGGTTTCAACCATGGGCCCAAAATACCACCACTAATAATTAGTCCTCATGTAACATATGTTTTGGAGTCTAACACCAACACAACACCACCATTGACAACTAATAGTCCTCTTATTTACACCACTAATGTTGAAACAAACCAACCACCCACAATAACATCTAATCTTTCCATAAATAACATTAAAACCCATAACACTATCATTTTGCAACCTATGTTTAATATACCATGTACATCTTCCTTACAAAACCTAGTGGTTTACATACCTATAACATTGCCACTAATCCAAACACATGTGGCCACTAGTCGTAAACATATAATACCTCCCCAATATTAATACATATCATCTTTAAATCCATCTTATTATCAATCCATAGCCTCCTAGTATAATCCTTATGTTACCTTAACTCCATCAACCAACACCATCACCATTGGTTATCCCCTAGCTAAATCACTTCCCATCTCATTACCTCCTTAATAACATATTCAATATAATTACACCTATTCTAACATCCTAATTAGTCTTACCCCACATAATCCTTAATCAAACATCCTTCATGTCCTCGTGGATAGAATGTCCCATCTATAAGTGTCCACCTAAGGGAATAAAGGTATACTCTCTTATGAACAAATCTGCAATGAGCATATAAACCTGATAGTCCCCATCTGACCCTATCTGATGTAATGAGAAATGCCTAAATTTACCAAATTTGAAAGTAAAGAAGACCCCCAATAACACATTAGGGTGTTTAGGCATGCATGCTACCTTATGTCCCATGGCAACACCCTCTTCTTAAGAATTTTTCCAATATCATTAGCTGGACCAACTTTGGATTGGTATAGTTCCATTCCCCAACAGTCTCTATTTTCCTATAGTCAATTAGCTCAGATTTTCTTATAACACTTTTTGATAAACATCACAAGGAAAATAACCAACATAGACTTATATTCTATTTGACAATTTGAAGATGAATCAATTATCAACTTTGTTGCCCAGAGGCATATCATTATCAATCAATTATCCTTTTCCATTCCCTAACTAAAACTTATTGAATTATTTTCTAGGTCTTACACCACACATATCTCATCTACACTCCAAATCCAATAATTTAAAACTTTTGATGAAGCCTTCATTATGGCCCAAAAAATAGAAAATCAAGCCCTCGAATAAGGTAAAGTTAGATTGTGAAACCAAAATGTCAAACTAGAACCCTTTAAGGAATTCAACAACCACAATCTAAAGGGCACTGCTAATGATGTGGTTTTAAACATTACAACTTCATCAACACCCAACCAGTCTAGTCCTTCCTCTTCCCAAACACAACTTTGAATATCACCCACATGTTTTCCCTAGAAAGTACACATCTTTATGGGAATCTTACGCTTCTATCTTGGGTAAGATTTTGAAAGCATCTATCATTGAGTTTCCTCTGATTGGGTTTGCTGATGATTCCTATCCTAAACTAAGTTGGTATAATGAAAATGAATTTTGTGGATATCATCATGTAATAGGTCATGATGTTAATAGATCTTGCTTCTTCAAAATTTTAGTCCAAAATCTTATCAATAGAGGGGAACTTCAATTAGATAACCCTAATGTTCCCCTGAATCAAACCTTAGATATATTTAAAAAACCATTTCCCAATCATCCTTATTCATAAAACTTCATATAAACACACACTAAAGATCCCTAGTAATAAAGAACTCACATGATAAATATATGAATGGCCAACTTATACTAGAAAAAGTTAATGTGTCTCCAGACTCCTCCCCTGAAATACTAGACCTCCTTACAAGAGATACCTTGGAGGCAAGACAACCTGAGATGATCAAAACCACCCCCATCACCCATTCCAACCTCATTGATCCTATTACATGGGATCTCACAAAAGAAAAATATTCTAAAGATACTCACAAATCCACCCCAAATATAAAAGATAAAAGAGTAAATCCAAATAAATGCCTTGGTATCCCAAGAGAAAAATATTTCCAACACCTACCAATAAAATTAGAGTTCCCCTCACCATCCAAAGGCAAAAAAATTAAATTAAGTTAAAAGAATATCCATATCACATCTACTATCACTGAAAAGGAAAAAAATAACACCCCTAATCCAAAACAATCCATCCATATTAGGACCTCACCCTTCATCCAAACTATCTATCAAAATCATTGAATCACCCTCTAAAGGGCCCATCCAAAAATCTCCTCCTCTCCTACCGATACCAAAACCTTCAGCCAAACCCTCCACCTCTAAACACTAAAAGACTCCACTTAAAGACACAAAGGAAACACCTCCTACTAAAGCCAAATCCAAATCAGCTCAAAAGTTTGTACCCCAAAAGGATAAGGAACCACAACAAGACCCATTAAGAGTATCGTACATTACCATTCTTAACCAAATTTTACAAACATTTCTCATTTCATTACCATCCATCAAACCTTTTAGTCTACACACCAAAATACCTCCTTGGTATATGGAAGATAAGGTGTGCACCTACCATAATACTCTCGAACATGATATTGAAAATTTTAATTCACTTAAAGCCATAATACAGGATCTTTAGGAGGACACTAACCTTTTAAATGAGTAATTTTACCTTGATCCCATTTTTAACTAGGAAACATAGCTTACTACTTCCAACTCTTCATAAGAGTTATCAAAGCAGATCCTAAATCACTCACCAAACTCAATAGGCAAACCATTCCTACAAATAAAAATTGTCAATATAGTTAAATTATCATGGACACAAGATCTTAAAGTTTAAAATATGACCAAGGCTAAAGTGCCCATCATCAAGGCTCATGCTTCTACATTACTACATTACATTGATGCCTCAAATATGCATATGAAGGCTAAACCCACACTATCCCAATAGATCCATATTGATTTAAACAACTCTCACTGGGGGAGTATTGCTTATTAACACTTGATACCCCTCCAACTCCTCATTTGTATGATCATCATACCTAATGACATGCTTTTCATCCCACCCTCAAAGTGATAAATCAATCCTCTTCATCAATTATCATGTCACAAGTATGAGAAAAGAGTAATCTAGGAAAATTTGCTCCTAATTGACTTGGATCATATGGAATTGGGGCATACCATTTGGCATCCATCAAATACAAACTAGAAGAGAGACTCTCAATACTTTTTATATGCACTTTGTTTATTGTTATTATTTTTGTTTATCCACATATCAGATGTAGGCTTCCCATTACTTATATCCTTAAAGATCCACACATATAGCCTATAATGATATATAATCATGCATTCATCTGAAAACACTTTATTCATGACCTCAAATGTGAGCACCTTAGCTCTACTCATAGAACATTTCTACTAGATACTTTCTACCTATATTTAGGATGGAGCCCCAAATCATTATTTTCCATAAAAAGCATCACAATATCAACTTTTGATCATAACTTTATCTTTCATAAAGTGGCATAGGCCAAGTCAACTCAAGCCATGTTTGCCTTCATCCAAATCAATAATTTGGGATCAAAATCAAGAAATAGGCAAAATTATAGACTATTCCCTTGAAGGATAACTTTTCATAAAAATTACAAAGCATAGACTACTCCCTTGAAGGATAATTATTCATAAAATGTATATAAACCACTCCCTAATATTAAAAATCAAGAAATCTTCTTGCATTGATCATCTTTCCTATTTTATCCAAAATTTAGAAAATATGACCATAAAACTATAAAAATCAAAATTCAAACAATCCCAAGAAAGCTTCTCGCATCAATCAACTTTCCAAAATCTAGCAGACTTCTCACATTAATTAGGCTACATAAAAAATAAACATGGGTTGGCCCCATTTGGTCCTATCATTACTAGTACACCAAGACTTATCCCCCAACCTAAGGAGATAACATAGTCCTAATTTCATATCCATATCTTCTCATCTTAATACCAATTTCCATTTTCAAAAAGCCTAGGATTGGTTGATTGACGATCACCAAAGTGTTCATTGGAATTAGACAAGGCTTGTAGACTGTATAAATCATAAAGAATCTCATGCCTCACCATAATCATAAAAAACTAAGGAGTTGATTCAACCTTGATTACTCTTTTCTCATATGTCATGTAGTAAATCCATAAGCATCATCCATAGGTCAAAATCAGCTCTTTTAATAAACATTATAAGTGTCAAATCATAGAAATGTTAGTACATCTAAGAACACTCACATCAACAATATGCGATTACACAACCATTAAAGTATTAGGTAACCTGATCATCCATCCATCCAATGCAAACCATCTAAATTCACAAAGACTTGATTAATATTTAGCTAATAATAAAATGATGTTTGGATAACACTATTTATAGCCATAACAATAATTTATGTCAATTCCCTATTATCGATCTTGATCCCTTATTTTGCATTTATTTGCATGCTTCACAATAGATAACCTTATAATAAATCCAAACAAATTCCACCCATTATAATTATGACACTTTATACCAAAATCCTTAGGTTAGTAGAGGATGACCCCTTGCTAGTCCCACAACCTATCCTGGCTCACCCTCTATTAGGAACAAATCCTCTATGGATCCTAAAGAGTGTGTTTCACCTTGAGACAATAGTATATAGGTAGTTCCCTAACTCTTAGCACAAAATATGCTTTGGTTAGACCTCCCTATCATTTATTTTATTGGTAGCCCAATTAATTTTCCACTTGTTCACAATGGTGGTATTTATTTTTACTTTGGGGCATTTCTATCTATAATATCCCTATCCTTGTCAGTGTAAGCTAGATGCTCTCTCAAAAATCCATGTCATTTACATTTATTTTTATCCCTAATATCTTCATCCTATCCTACCATCCACATCATTTTAAACCCATCACCACCTTGTCATCCCTTGATAGCTTTTGATTTGAGGGGGAATACCTCACAAAAACCTAGGACATCAGACCTATCTTAATTTTTGTCTCATGGTAAGTTGTTACAAATTACTCAAAAAAAATGGGTAAATGTAGACACTATAACTTTACACCTAGTGTACTTGTGTCAAACTTCACCATGACCCCATTTAGACTTTTTACTAGCCACTCTTAAAATCAACCACATCTTGTAAATATTCTAAATATTTACTATCTAGCATATTACCTACCAATAATACTAAATTATCTAGGTAAAATCTAATATAACTAAGTAAATTAACATCCTTAAAAACTTACTCATAATTAAAACCCATGTAAACAACTTGGATTTCTATTTAGTTAGTTTGTTTCACGATTAAAACTAAGTTAGAATAGACTTTGGTAAAAATGGGTAGAATTCTCAATGATTCCTAAAACTAGCATAAATATAGTATGATCAACATCAATTATTTATACTTAGCCAAACATGTTCCAAGGTTAATGGTTAGAATGCAAAAAAACTCCCAGGAAGAACCACAAATATTTCTATGCACTGACACCCTACTACTCTGAGTTTTGGCTTTTCTTAATCAACATATACATAGCCTACAATCTTTGATAACCATCATAAGGATATAATCAGGAAGTCATTTTAAACAACCTATCTTCCAACATATATCTGGTGGAAGGTATGTATCATAATTTAAATTATACATCTTTTCTATTTTATGGATATCATTGAATTTTGTAATCATGTAGTAGTGAAGCTCCATCCTTCATATTTTGTTGTATTGGTCATCCCTGAAAGGTTTGATTTAACTACAGTTATGTGTCAATCATTATTATATCTAAATTAGTTTTAATCATAATAATTGACATCAATTTTGAACAATCGACATCGATTTTGAAGAATCAACATCAATTTTTAAGAATCAACATTGATTTTGAATAATTGATATCAATTCAAAAGAATCAACATTGATCCTCAAGATCGACATTGATCTCTACTAAAAATTTTCTCTGTCTACAACCCAAATCCTTTTCATTTACCATCTTAAATTAATACTTATCAATTGTATCAATCTAGTAAATATTTATTTAATTTATTCATCATATTAGTTTATCTTGTTAATCCATATCAATTTATCTTAAATAATATGTTTTCATTTATCTTATCAAGTTATCTTTTTCATAATCTATATCTTTTAAATAGCATGATATAATCTCTTTTATCTTTTTAATTATATGCTTAATTACTAAAAAGTGGGTTGACATCTTTGTTAGGAAGTGTACCACTTCTTGGGATTGGTCTAGTACCAGTCAACCCACTCATATATCCTATTAATCCATAATTATTCAAGTTGTCTATTGTATACAAGTAATCCTTCTAAGACAAAAAGGAGTTCTCACATCTTTGGATAAAATGGTGCACAACCATTTCCAATCACAGGTAATCCTAAAACCTTGTATCTTATTTTACATTTTTATTAATTTAATTTATACAAATAATGAACAAAAATACTTAAATAGGTATAGAAAAATGTATACAAAAAGTCTCAAGAGCATGTCCTCATCCTATGGGAAGGTCTTGATGCAAATGAGTGTCTAAGGTTGTGGCGTCAGTGACATCTCCTGCTAGTAACTCCATCTAAAGCCATACAACTATCTGTAGGTTAGAAGCCAAGATGTTGACTCCTACCCAAGCCTCTCTCTAATACTATCCTCCCTATCCTATGGCTGGAGGCTCATCCTCTTCCCCCTAGACAATATGTTGATGTTCTCTACCCCCAACTCTAATAACATTGTATATGTATGGCATGTTAGGGCGAAGATAATTTTGTGCCAACCAACCCATATAGGAAACCTATCATCTACCAGGAGCTGATCCTTAGTCAGGATAGTACTCTACTAAAAAATGTTGATTAAGCCATCCTTGATCATACCTTTCCATTTGCTCATGGTATATACAATTACAAATAAAAAAATCAATGTTAGATCCAATTGATGTGAAAATTTAAAGTAGTAAAACTAGATATACAAAAGAGATATGTAGTGAAATATGATCTATAAATGAAAACATGTAAATCAACATTATACCTAGATTTCCCTCATGCCACTTGGGGTCAGAGCCATCATTCAAAACCTCCTCCTAATTGACATCTAGGTCCTCCTATAACTCAAAATATACTAGAGCCTCACCATCTTCATCTCCTAATTGATTTTATTATGTAGGTTACTCTTGAGTGGGGTCTTATAGTGGTAGTGGTGGAGGGCCAATCTACTGCTACCCTGATCTATATTTTGCTCCTCCTCTTTTAGTAGCTTGAATGGGAGGTATAGCTGTTGTTGCCTATAGAACTAGTAAAGGGATAGACACCCCTCTCAAAAATGGAGGCCACATCAACCACCCCAACCTATTGGCTATCACCTCTTGAACCCCCATGTATACAAATCCAAGAGTAAGGAGCTTTCCCATGTAGGGCACACCAAACTACTGGGGCACCCTATCCATTGGGTGCACCTCAACCTATAAAATCTTGTCTTGAACCTGAGTGGTCCCAATGGATATTAGGAGATAGGCTACCTCATTATCCCATTTCCCAACCATGTCTTGGTATGGAAAGGTAATCAAGTCTACTACTATTAATTACCCCACAACTTAGGGTAAGGCATGGAAGGTTTCCACATCTATCCTTTTAGTGGCCTTGATATCTCCTAGTTTTCTAATCAACACTCCCCTTTGATAGGGGGTCATCCTCTCATAAACCCAACCCATGACAATGCTCTTAGGTGGATGATATCAAGGGATCCTAGATGAGACACTTAGTAAATATCCATGTATGTCTATTCTAGTAGCTCCTAGTTTTAAGAGTAACACACCCCTCTCTCCTCAATGCATCACATAATCAGTGACCAACTGTATAATAATATATTTATACCCTTTTCTCACACTAATTGAGAGGAAAAAATACAAATGATGACCTTGTTTAGGTTATGAATCACCAATCCCTTAATTTGATAATTCCCCACACCACACTTTTCACCCATGTCAGATGCATCAGGGTCTTTGAAGTTATTTGTCTAGTTGTAAGCCTCACAACTGCTATCAGTAACTCAGATAGCTATTAATTAGCTAGTCATGGGAAGAACTATAATATGACATACATCTATGAGAGTGATAATCCACTCTCTTGGGGCTTGGGGAATATGAATGTGTTATGATTGGGTTCCTAGTAGGTCATAAGGTCACATACCAGTTGACTAGAGGGGAGGACGATCCTCGCCTGTGCTATCCTCAAGATCTCTACTTGATCAAAAATGAACAACTCATCAATTATCAAAAGTGTCAAGACTTAGGGGAGCCACTCCTACTCTCAATATTTAATCCATAATATATAATCGCCTTGAAATAGTAATAAGACCTTAAGTCAGCCTAGGAATCAATTCTATTCTCCAAACAAGTCAAATTCCCTTCCCAATTCTAACATATAGAACTGCCCTCATTTATAGATGATGGTTATAAAACCACCCTAAAATGGTTATGACATTACACTAGGTGATTATTTAACCACCTCAGGTGGTTTTGTAACTACCTTAGAGAGGTGGTAATGTAACCATGTTGTGGTGGTTATGATAACACCACATCGATTATGTAACCACTACCCTATAAAGGGTAGTGGTTCTATCATGTGAGTAACGGTTTTGTCCACTAGTGATGTACCTTCCCACACTCCTCAAAAACACCCCAAATTCACCCAAAATCACAAAATAATTAACATATTCCTAATCTACCCCCTAATAATAATTTCAAAGATAAAATGTTTGAATTTCATTAGATTTTATCTAAGTTTTGAACAAGATCTCAAATTTAGGGTAAAATGAAAAAGTTAATAAAATTTACCTGATCATGTCTGGTAGCTCCTCCCACTAGTACGTTCACCATACTCTTATTGTCCTCATCCTGTTGACTACATTCTTGCTTGAAATGGTCATAGACAGTCTGGAGTGCAAAATCTCTCATAAGCAGATGGCACAAATGAATTGTTTCTGGTAAGTTTTTGAATATATTAGGCCCCAAACTAGCCATTTTAGTTTCAAAAATTTCCAATTTTATCATGTTTTCACATTTTGCATATATTTTATACCATCAAGTCATATTATTGTTAGATTTTATGGTTTATGTTCCAAAGCTAATAATTTAACATGTTTCTATATTTTGTAGCACATTTTATGACTTTATAAGTATGTGATGAAGTAGTGCCAGACTCAGTCCCCCGATGGGATGATTTAGGTAGTATGATCTTCCCCATGCATATGGTATATACTATTTTTCGTTGTTTGAATAATAGTTTACTTATTTCTTTTCATTATATTACATTTGATTCTTGTTCTCTTTTTGCAGGTTACACAAAATCTGAGCTGGCTTTGTTCCTCTACTTAAGTAAGGTAAATATTTATAACCTATTGTTTCCTTTCTATACACCTTTACTCAGGATTACACCTTGACAACTCATGACAAGGCATTATCTCAAGGGGTAATATGTATGCAACCAAATTTTACAAGACACTCTAGATATAAATTTGATGATGATGTAATGATTTCTTATTTTGTGCTCCATAGAGAACTCTCTAGCTCTTATTCCTCTTTTTAATTCCCTACTCCTCCATTAACCCCCTTTGGTCCTCTTTATTTTGAATTCTACAGATCATATTAGCTTGTTTCAAAAACTTCCCTTGTAGAACAAAACCGCTACTCCATGTGATAAAATCACCCCTCCAATTACAAAACCTCCATGATAGTTTTGTAATGTAGGTAGTAGTTTTATCTCAAAAGAGTGGTTTTGTATTAAAATAAGGATGATTTTTAAAATTAGGGTGGTAGTTTCATCACTTAGAGTAGTGATTTCACAACCACCCCTACATAAAGTGACATTTTTATCCCCTTGTAATAATTTTCCAAAATTAGCTCTTGAAAATCATTCTTTGACATGTTTTACATGTATTTTATCACATTTATTATTCACTCCATTCCAATTTCACATCCATTCAAACCCAACTTACTCCCTCATCTATTTTCAATCATTTTTAGTTCCTGTCAAGTTTAACTCCCAGTTGGGGTCAGTTGAACTCCCCCATGCAACATCCCAAATATTTCTATAAAAAGGTCATTTTGACCTAATTTTAGACCTAGAAATTGCCAGTAGAAGTTGTTATTTTAAAGCTCTTATAGCCGCAGTCTTGCTATAATTATTGAAGGTCCAACCTCTATAGTTTTCATGTTGACTACATTACAATAGGTGTATAAGTGGTATTAGTTCAACAACTCAGTCTTTGTAAACTAGAGCATTGGCCAACCTCAGTTCAACTTCTCTCCATGTGTGGTTATGTCTCCTCTTCTTCCCCATTTATTCCAAGGCTTGGTCATCCTCTATTTAGAGGTTTACAAGAATTCACATAAGGATAAAAGGAGCTATCGTACTAAGGATTCTCTTATAAACATACTACATGCATTCTGGTTGATATATGCCTTGGTCAGGTTAGTGTCTCTTTTAATTTCAGTATTATTTATTTGTTAGACTAGATTAGTGTAGTTTTTTTTTTCATTAAATTAATTTCATTATTTGTAAAAGAGCAAATTTGTTAGGGAGGGATTTTTTATTCATTGTCTTTGCTACCAAAAATAAATATTAGTTAGTTTGATTATGTTTGCATTCAAATAGATTTAATTTCTCTCCATTAGAAAAACATTTCACAAACCATTGATAGATATATTTTAGTGAATTCTAAAAATATTTTCAGCCAACATAATACTTCATTTCAAGATCAAAATAAGTTTTTTGTATTCCAAACAACCAACTAGTCAATCAAAATAAATTAGACAACCTTAGTCACACAAATAGAGCTAGTATATCTCTAATTGTTGTTTATCCTGGTATATTTAAATTTTTCTAATCCTATTTTGAAAATATAAAATGAGAATTTACATTATTTCTCTCTCTTTAGCAAATCATTTGAAAAGCTTATTTGTAGACAAAGAAAGTTAAAAAAAAAAAAAAAGTGTTATCACATCACTATTTTAGAATAGATTTCCTTTTACATTGCTTAAATATTTAGAAGACCTAGATTTAATACTTAATCTACCCCACATAGACAAAAAAAAAGTACCAAAAAAACACCACCTAGTTTGCATCTAGATAAAGCTAGGAAAAATCAGCACCTTGCATAATAGTGTAGGTTTCTTTCTCTTTCCTTTGCATGCATTATGAATCATTGAAAAATGATAAAAAGAATGTTTTTTTTTTTCATTTGATTTCAAATTTATTATTTCTTTATTTTCAGAATTTTAATTCTAGCAAGCAAGCATTTACTTCCATAAACTCAAGAAAACCCAAAAATAACAAAAACTCAACAAAATAGTGTCAAAAAGCCTTGACAACATACACATGAACCTAAATATCATTAGAAGCATTTCCATCATGTGAAAGCATCTAAATTCCATCTAAGCCTTGCCTATCTATGAAAACACCCTATACAAAGCCTTGCTTGAAACATCACAACAAGTATACACAATAATCCATTGCCTAAACAAGCTCATACACTTTTATCTTGGATTTTGTCTAACCTCCTTTGGATGACCCTTCTTGAGATACAAAGTGTTATCTTCCATGGTTTATTCCCTAGGGTTAGAGCACCTGGTCTCATAGTTTCCATACAATCTAATATTAACGATAAGCTAAGACATGAAGTTTTATGTTCCACCCTGATTCCTCATCTTATTTTTGACTCCTTGAATGCCTTGGACAAACAAAAATGAATTATTGATCCACCCATCATTATCCTTCCTCAAAATAAAGGATGTAAGTATAACATCATTTAGGCCTAGTTTCCCATTCATACCTCTTTTGGTCCTCGGGTCTGGCCTTATCTTATATCATTCACATTTTATGAATGACATTGACTGGGCATAGTCAACCCAACATAGTAGATCTTTTCTCATGAGCCATTTAACCCGATCTCCCCCACTTCCCTAGTCCTAACATTGACTAGGAACTTCACCTTGTTGAGATATAAAAAATAAAAGGATTCTAGAGATATGTTTTGACATAGCTTGACACTCTTAATGCTCATTGGGATGATGCTAAGGTCTTTTGGTTCTATCATAAGAACCCATTTCCACCACCCATTTCAAATCTCCTTCCTCTCAATAACCAACCCAATCCATAGCCCCTCCATTATGTCAACTACCTTGACCTGACATTGGGGAGTTAAGTGCATAGTTTAATATGTGTTATTCAATCCATACAATACCATGAATAGATCATAATAATGTTTGATTGATGTTGTGGTTTCATCCTAAGATCCACTATCTCCCTAGCAACACCAAATTTAAAGACATAGACTACTAAGAACACATAGTATTTTTTTTAGCTTTAATTAATGATAATTTATGTCATATTTATATTTGTATGCACATATATATCTAAATATATATGTATGCTCCATAAGATTATCCATCACAAATATATTTATAGTCATATATCCCAAGATAGTCATTTAGGTCGCATGTGGTAAGTCTAGAATCACCTTTTTGAAAAATTTTACTCATGGAAACTTTATCATTTTCCATATATCATTTTAATCCATTAAAATTTATATTTTATATGTTGTGCATGCATAAAAATTTAATGAGGTTGCAAAAGAGATATTTGGTCCTTCACATGCTGAGAGGAGATTTTCTCTTCATAATGAGTCATAAAACACCCTTGGTTCTACATCTATGGTGAGGAAGTGAAAATTATTTGGAAGCAACGAGGAGAATGAGATCTAGTTGTTGTGATAGGGGTAGTTGTAGGCATAATATATTTTGTATTCCAATATGGCCCACAGTGTATGCTTACATGGCAATTTTGTATATGTATATTATGGTCTAGATTATATCTATATATGTCTTATTTTTGATGTCATTATGACATAATTTTCATACACATATATAATATTTGACATATCTAAATGCAAATCATACATCGTTATAATTTGTGTATACATATTTACTTCTTATATGTCATTATTATTTTTTTAACATGTTGTTGTTACATACATGTTATCCTTTTTGAAAGTATCCATGTGATGATTGTTGATCTATAAAGGAAGAAATAAATAATGAAATTATATTAATGTCCAAAAATGACCAAAAGTAAGTAAATGGGAATGAAGGAAATAACCATTAACATTAAGAAGTTTTAGGAAGAGAGATAAATAAATAAAGTAGAGAGACATTTTGATTTTTTATATCATTAAAATAAGTTTTAATTATATAATTTACTATTATTCCAATTTGGTCTTGATAAATAATTTATGATTCAAATGACATTATTGAAGTCAAATAATAGTTATACGAATGTGATTTTTCCATGTTGCAATCCATATTATCTTAATAAGGATCTCCATAATTATATTAACCATAATTTTTCTTAATCCTTAAATTAGTTGTATTTCTCTAAATTTGTCTTAAATTCTACTTCTAGACCAATGATATAACAACTTGCAAATCCAATAAAAATAGTTATAAATGCATAAAATGGTTACATCCTTGCAGTCTTCAATATCCATTAGTTTTAAACTTTATACAAACAATCATTGAAAGCAATGGATTATGAGCAAATTTATCTTGTACAATACATATATTTAGTGTATGCACTAGTGGAAGACCTAATATATTCATCACACTAGAGAAACAAAATATTTTTTCCTTGCACCAATTGATTTTTCATGAGAACTCAGTTAGAGGATATCATTCTCTTGTAGCTCAAGTTGGTTTTGACAACCACAAATAATAATAGAATAAAACTTATACTTCAACTTTGCATTAAAATATTATAGAAATATTAGTCTTACATTCAAGTAATTGACAATGACAAGAGAAGTACCATATTTCATAAAATATATATATTTGACATATATATCATGAATGTGTTGGGTGAATATTTTGTCACCAGCTAACTGATAGACAAAATAGGTTGTTTCAACCACAACATAAGGAGATTGGTTGGCTGAATGTGCAGGTTTACCAAATTAGAAGGGGACAGATCTCTCCTCTCATCAAGGGGAGGTTCCCTATAAATATGAGGTGATATATACTATATATAAGTATAAAATAACACTCAGGGGTAGGACAAAACCATCCATATCTCTTTTTTTAGAGATGATGTTCACAGACAAAGGAGAAATCTTGGTGAAAACACTAAAGGCACTTCTCTTCTTTCAGAAGTGATTTTCAGCAAACAACAGAAATTCTTTCCTAGAAAGTAACTATAACAGGGCGCAATAACCAGTAGAATGAGGTGTAACACAAAGTCTCCCCCTCAACTACCAAAGAGTTAAATACAAAGGATAATAGGGGCACAAAGTCATCCCAAGATCCTTTACACAAAAACAAACTGAAAACACACACACTAAAGATAATTATGGTAGCACAAAGTCTCTCCATAGTTGGCTTCAAGACACCTTCCTGATTACTTCCACTAGTTCTGCTTATTTAATTAAATAGACAAGAATGCATTCAAGAAATAGACATAAGAAAAATTTCCTCAACAACACAAGCTATTCGAGCACAAAGTTTGAAAAGTCACTTGCTTTTTCATTCAAATAAATAAATATGATTAACAATCTGAGCTCAAAGTCTCAATAATCGCCTTTCAATTTGGGTAGAGTTTTATTTCTATAACCCAGAGATCTCTTTTGCATAAAATAAGAGAATACAATATATAGCAGCCAAGAAAGACTTGGCACTTTATTTCATGGAAAGGCCCATGCTACATTCAATGCCTTGAATGCATTCTCAGTTCAGTCAAAGGAACTATGCTATAATAGGGCATTGAACTTAAATGTGGCATGTCAATTCATCTCAAATATCTCCTCCAAAGTATAGGTTGCCTGGTCCTCTTCCTGATATTTGCACATCTGTCCACTTTGCCTTTATTCAAAGGGAGAAAAATAGGTTGTGCCTTTGAATACTTGCATGCTCAGATGTCTACTTGGTGGACTATTCCACCTATTGGAATAACTCCCTTATAGATATTATAGTGTCTCCTATAGCTTTCCCTCTTTCTTGTAGCAATTTGAGCTCTCAGGCTATCTTATTTCCTTTAGCAGGCTCTTTCAGCTTCCTCTTCAGTTGTTTGCTTAATTTATTTTAAGGTTTTTTGCCATATTTTAAAATAAATAGATATTTCATTACCCTAAATTTGACGTCCGTGGGGACGTCATCGGTCGCTGGTCGCTTGAGCCACTTGAACCTTGAACTTTTGAACCTTTGAGATTTCATTGGTTTAATGGTTGAACGGTTTGGGGTGGTCCTATTGGCTCCTTGGTTCAATCACTTATTTGGTTCAATCGCTTCCTTTCTTCTTCAGTTGAACCATCTCTTCAAACTGGTCTCTAAAATCTTCTGCTTCCTTCCTTCACTCGAAGCTTCTTTGAACATTTGAACCTTTGAACTTTGAACCATTTTAGTTCAAAGTTCAATAGTTCATTCTCTTCCTTAGAATCCTTTGGTCCTTTTAAGTTTTTAGATCCTTTTCTTTTCTGTTGAACTCGTTCAACCTTTGAACTTTGAACTCTTTTGGTTCAACGTTCAATAGTTCAATGGTTCATTCTTTGTTCTTCGAATCATTTATTTTTCTAAGTCTCTTGATCTTTGAAATTCCTTCAGCTTTCTATCTTTTAAACCCCTCAAAGGGAAGGTGTCACTTTAGGCCTTGAGAATGGTCCATTTTGTGGTCATCAAGAGTCCCCTGTAAGGGTACCTACCCTTCGGGGTCCTTCGAGTGGCCTTGTTCTTCAAATATTTAGAACAAAAAGTCCAAAGAAAATCCTTCAGACATTTTGTCTGAAGGAATTCTTTTCCCTTCCTTTGCCACTTTCTGTCGGGCCTTTGAACATTCCTTTAAACAAAATGTCCAAATGAATTCCTTCAAACATTTTGTCTGAAGGATTTCACTTGTGAAATTCACCACAAAAAATCTTTTTGAAAGATATCCTTTGGTTCCTTTTGTTCCATGCCCTCTGTGAGGGCACTTGTCCTTCAAGATTTTAGAGACTCGTTTGAACCTTGTGATTGAACCGACTGCTTGAACCAACAATGGTTCAACGGTTTAATACTCTGTTTTGCTCATTCAATTGACCACTTGAACTAACTGCTTTGAACTATTCATTGAACTCATTAAACCTTGAAACTTTGAACCATTTTAATTCAAGGTTCAATGGGTTAAATCTTTCTTCTTTGAAGCCTTCTTTTCTTTAAGTCCTTTGAAGCTGTTGAACTTTGAACTTGTCAAAGTGCTTAACTCTTTAAGTCTGCCAATGTCATTGAACCTTTAAACCCATTGAACCTTTGAACTTTGAAAGCGGGGTTCAATGGTTCAATGGTTCATTCCATTTGTTTGAAGCCTACCAATGGACCTTTTGATTGAACTTCGATGTTGAACCAGCCTTGAAAATGCCTAAGTGTTGGGAACTTGTTTCTTTGTGAGAGCTCACTTGTAGAAGTCGTTAAACCTATTGAACCTGCGAGTCCCTTAGCTGAAAAAGATTGAATAATTGAAGAATTAGAATACTCAAAACATTTTTTTTGAGAAGGGAAGAGAGAATTTCAGTCTGTAAGACCCAAAATAGTTTATATGTTGTCCCCAAAGACAAGTGATGGATTTTGGGAACAACAACTGGCTCCAATTGGAAAACTTCCATCAATTGTAAAAACAATCGAAAAGAGGAGAAACCAGAATCTCCAGTGCCTTTAAGTATGCCATTGGGCTATGGAGTCATGCTACCCAAAAAAGAAAGGTGCTAAAAAGAAATGAAAATGAAAAGCACAAAATAGAACTAAAGACTATACAGAAATTATACATATGTATAAATGATCTTATCTGATACTTCAAGAATTGAAGTGCTTCAGATGCTGCCCATTGTGAAGTAGAGAAAAGGGTGTGCCATCTTGAAAAATTCAACAGAAAACTATTTTCACCATTGAGCTGGTGGATAGTAAAAGGGCCTCTCCATAGGGAATCAAATTTCCCATGCATTCCCTTTAGTTCCCTTCTCTTGTTCTATAATAGAACTTGATCTCCAATCTAGAAATCATGGGTTTTTGCTTTCTGGTCAAAGAGCTTCTTCACTAGACTTTGATGCGTAGCAATTTGGTTCACCACCATAGTTCGTTGCTCACCTAGCTCAGTCAGGCACATGATCTTTTTGTCGATGGAGCTTTCATATGTCTGATTTTTTACTGCCTTTGCCAATTTTAATGCTGGTAATTCTAGGGTGATCAGTATCTCTACATTGAGACCATACAAAAGTTGGAAAGGTGACACACCTATCACCCTTTTGGGCATGATTCGATCTACCCATAAAGCATCAAACAATGCTTTATGCCAAGTTTGTTGGTTGTCATCTACCAGCTTTTTGATGATAGTCACTAGGTTCTTGTTGCTCGATTCTTCTTGGCCATTACCTTATGGAAAATAATTAGAGGAGTGGGAGAGGGTAATCCCATATTAAAAATAAAATTGAGTAATCTCTTGAGAAAAGAAACAGGCTACATTGTCTGTCACAATCTTGGTTTGGACTCCAAACCTGGAAATGATGTTTTCCTTTAGGAAACTACATACTACTTCTAAAGTAGAATGCTTGCCTGGAATAACTTCCACCCATTTGGTGAAGTAATATGTGGTTGTGAGGACATAATCATGTCTAGTGCTTGAAGATGTGTTTATAGCACCAATAAAATCAATTCCCCATTATTGAAATGGCTCTTATATTATCACTGGCTTAAGAGGCAAAGCAACTAACTTGGGTCTTCCAATGAACTGTTGGCATAGTTCACATCTTCTTACCCATTTGTATGCATCTTGAAATAGAGTAGGCCAATAATATCTGACTCGTAGAATATTATGGGCAGTTACAGGTGCAAAAAAATGTCCTCCATAGGCTAGATTATGGAAGGACTCCAAAAGTTAGTTTTGCTGCTCTTTATCCACACAACAAAGGAACACTCCATCAAGGTTCCTCTTATACAGACCATTGTCCCAAAAGACAAAATTGGTAGCTTTCAATTTAACAGTCCTTCTTTCTTTACAAGACAGGTGGGTAGGATACTCACCATAGGTAAGGAAATGAGCAATATTTGAATATCACTTATTTGTGGGGTGATAAAGAGGACTGTTGGCGTGTTTCCCACTTCTATTTCTTCATGCCCTGTTTCTTCTAGTCTGTTATCAGCAATCAATTAGCAGAGACCCTTCCCCACACAAGCTTCATTGGGTTGATAACAAAATCAAACTCCTAGATTTTAGTAATCTAATTGCCCCTTTTGGTTCCAAACTCTTACTGAGTTAATATGGATTTGACTGTGGTATCAGGAACCAGGGCAATAGTGTGTGAATTCAGGATGTAAAAGTGGAAGTGCTTTACTACTTTTACCACTACATAAGCATGCTTTTCTAGATTCAAATATTTTATTTCATGAGCTTTGAGAGGACAACTCATGAAGGATATGGGAAATTCTACACCTTCTTTGTTCTATTGAACTAGAATTGATGAAAGTGTGTGCTCGGAAGCATAACTGTACATTGTAAAAAATTTAGTATAATCTAGACAAACTAGAATTAGGGCATGGGCAATAGCTGTCTTGATGTCCTAAAATGTTGATTTGCCTTCTTTATTCCAGCTAAAAGTGGCCTTTCCCTTCGTCATGTTTACAATATGACAAGTCTTCTCTGTGAACTCGGAGATGAACCTTCGTAAAAAAATCACCTTTCTAAAGAAAGAGTGAACTGTAGTCTTATTTGTGGGTAGAGTAAGCTCTTAGATGGATTTGACTCTTTCTGAGTCAATCTTTATGCCTTCTCAGGATACAATGTGTCTGAGAAGTTTCCCTTCTATTACCCCAAAAATAAACTTCTTGGGATTTAGAGAAATACCATTCTGGCGACATCATTCCAACACTTATTGCAAATGGTGTACATGATCAGGACAATGCTTGGAAAAGACTATTAAATCATCAAGGTACATCATAATTAACTTACCCATTTCATCTTTGAAATTAAGGTCCATTGCTCTCTGAAAATTGGTGCCAACATTTATCAAGCCAAATGGCATCCTTCGATATGCAGAGGTACCCCAAAGTGTGGTGAAGGAAGTCTTGTGTTGGTCTGCTTTGCCAACATCCACTTGATTATACCCTGAGAAGCCGTTTAACATTGATAACATCTCTGAACCAGTCACCATCTGAAAAACTTGATCCATGATGGGCAGAGGGTAATTATCCTTTAAAGAGGATTGATTCAAATTCCTAAAATCCACGTAGAGTCAAATTTTGCTATTCTTTTTCCTCACAAGAACTATGTTAGCAATCCATGTGGAATGATGGATTGAGAATATTATTCTAGCATTCAGCATTTTCTATAATTTAGACAGAATAGTAACTGATATCTTTGGATTGTACTACCTAGATTTCTACTTGTAAGGCACCAAATCACTCTTGAAAGGAATTTCATGGCAAATTTCTTCAGGCCTGAGTGACTTTAGGTCGTCATAAGAGTACGCTAAAACATCCATGTAATGGTGAAGTAGGGTAGTGAATTTGAGCTTCTCCTCTAGAGTGCAGCACTTCCCAATGTTCACCATCTTGGGATTTTCCTTGGTACCCAAATTTATTTGATCAAACTCCTGGGAGGAGCTTGAATCCATTTGTTGTTGTTTGATGAACCTATCGTGCTTGTCAAATAATTTCTCAAGGGAAACCAATCTTTTAGGAATTTTATTCCCTTTTAGTTGTAGGAACTCTTCACCTGCATCTAGACTTGTTTCAGGGACTGATTCAATTTTTTGAGGCTCATTGCCTTCAAAGTGAAGCTATTGAAAGCTGTCTTTTTGTTCCAAGAAGGTGATGATTTGGTTGTCACCATTGAACACTTGCCAATGATTGGCATTGTCAGGCACACTTGTTCAAAATACCAATTTGATAGTGTACATGTCTCCCTTAAAATCTTGGTGAGGAACCAAAAGAGTTACAAAAATAGCTAATGCATCAGCTCGATCATTGAATTCTTTGGGCACTGCAGAGATACTGAAAATATCAAAGATTTCAATTTGATCCCAAACTAGATTACGGTAATGATGCAATCTCTCATTTTTGGTTTGGTACAGGTTCCTAACCTAGAAAACCACTAGCTTAGCATCTCCTTTGGCATGAAAGAGTTTGACACCCCTATCTTGAGTGGCCTTTCATCCCAGTAGCAGTGATTCATATTCAATGGTATTGTTGGTGTTGCTAAACTGCAATTTATAAGAATAAGGGAAAATATCTCTTTGAGGAGATATCAACACAATCTCAGCTCCTGAGCTGGTAGAAGAACAACTACCATCAAATTCCAAAATCTAGACATCATCAAAAACTAATTTTTCCTTAGATTTTTCTTTAATTGGAGGGGAGGATTCTTCTGTATTTGTAATACGTTCTACAAATCCTTCTGCTATTTTGTTTGAATCGATTGTCAGATGGTCATTTTAGAATTTTCATCAGATGCCACATGAACCTCCTCTGTGGATAAGAAGTAATTACTTAAGCCTAAATATTCAAACAAAATTTGGGCTTCAGGTGCTGATGTTTTAGTGACAACATATTTTACCTCCTTCTTAGGAAGCAATCTTTACATCACACCTTTGACTAGGATCCTCACTTCAGACAGGTCCATACTTAACTTGTCACCAACATTCTTGCAAAAATTCTACCCAAGAATAATGCCATATGAGGTTGGGACATTAGCCACCAGGACTATCATCTTAATCCTTTTATCAAAAAATGCTGCAAATGCAAATTGAGCGTCCTTGATTTGTCCCAAAAGTGGCACTTATTTGTTCTTCATGGAGAAGCATCTACCAAATGTCTTGGTTAGTGTGAGATCAAGGGATTTAGCTACTTTGGCAGGCATGATGTTATCAAATGCACCTGAGTCTATGATATAATTGTTAAGCTGGTGTCCATTTATCATCAAGGAGACATAAAATGGTTCTATCCTCCCGAAAGTAGTAGGAGGAGCAATGACAAGGTTATTCCAGGTGGATGTGGGAGTCACCTTTAGAATCGCTGGTGAAGTAGGGATAGTTTTATTCTTTATGCATTGAAGTAACTTATCCAACTGCTTAGGGTTGGATTACAAGAATTCAAATTCAAACATTTAAATTTTAATTTTCTTGACATGGTCGACTATGTCAAACGTCTGAAATGAATTAGGAACAGGGAAAGACAGTTCATTCTTTTAGTTTTTAGGGAGGGTAGGACTAATTTGTGAAATTGAAGTTGAAGGTGAAGGTGTACTTGAGGTACTTTTTTATTACTCACTGGGTCCTTTGGCTGGAAAGGTAGAGAAGTTCTTCGTTTGGCAATTGAAACTGCTGGTTGAGGTCACTCATCTATTTTTTCCTTATCAGCTTGTTGGGCTAACCAATTATGGGATTGGGTGAATACAACATATGATCCATCAAATGCTCTACCTTTACTTTTGGGTTCATCTTGGTAATTTAGGAAACCAATGTTGGAGTCACTAGCTAATTCTTCTTCTCCCTCTATGAAGAGATTAGTGTCATCTTCTTGGTTCAACTCAGGTTGAAAGGAGAAATTAGATTCTATTTCAAGATATCCAACTGCTAAATTGGTTGGAGGTGCTTCAATAGCAAGTTTCCCCTATGGGGGAGGAAGATGATTTGGTTGCCCTTGATTTCTGGTAGTGCCTTGATATGAATTATTGGGGAATGTTCTCCTTGGTATATCTCGGTACGAAGGAGCAAAAGACATCCCTTGTGCCATTTGCTTTTTGAGAGCTAGTAACTCATTTGTCAGCTTTTGCACCATTGGATTAGTGGTGCATGTAGATGGATATTTAGAGGTTTAAGAAGATTTACCTTTATTAGGATCTCTCCTTATCTTCCCCACCAAAATGAGATCATCTTCTACCTCAGTAGCCAAATTCTACACTGCAGCAAGGTCTATGTGGCCAGCACATCTCAGTAGAAAACTTACTTCAGGCAGCTGAGAGTTGATGAAGAAGCATTTGAGATTCTCATCTGCTGGTTAAGAAATTGTAGGAATCATGTTCCTCAACTTGTAAAATTTGGAAATGAAGTATCTCACTAGTTCATGAGGCTCCTTCTTCATCTGTGTGAGAAGGGCTAGCAGGGCATGCACATATTTTACAAGCTTGAAATTGGATTCAAATTTGGCTTTAAGAGTGTTCCAGTCAGTCATTAACTGAGCCTATAGGTGGTAGAACCAGTTTGTAGTAGCACCTTGTAATGTTTCTACAAATAGCGTGATTGCTATGTCCTCATACTCCACACCTATCACGCCACAGGCTATGTTAAAGGCTGCAATATGTTCACCAGGATGAACTCTCCCATCACTAAAGAATTTGGAGAAATTCTTCCTTGACCTACATGATAGCTCATGTAGAGGTGGAGTTAAATTGAGTGGGCCAAAAGAGTTACCCTAGGGGCCTTGAACTGCCATTATTTGACTACTAAAGGGAGGGATAACAAATGCTTGAGGGGTATGTATTGACAAAGCTCTACTAATAGTAGAAATGGATATTTGTCTGGTAATGGAGACCTAACTTTCATAGGAGAAAAACTCCTAGTTTGTTGAAGGTGAGGTTGTGGAGAAAATAGATCAAAATTAATTTGTTGTACCAACTCAAATATAGGGTCAATAATACCTTTGGATCTCTAGCTTCTTGTATACCATGGAGCTGCCAGATTGTAAAACTTAAAATGGAAAAAAATTAGAACTACTTCAGTTTGAAACTTGAGGCTTCAAGCTGCTTGTTCTTCCCCAGCGGAGTCACCAAAAACTGTTGGGTGAATATTTTTTCACCAGCTAACTGATAGGAAAAATAGGTTGTTTTAACCATAGCATAAGGAGATTAGTCGGCTAAATGTGCAAGTTTACCAAATCAGAAGGGGACAAATCTCTCCTCTCATCAAGGTGAGGTTCCCTATAAATATGAGGTGTTATATACTATATATATAAGCAAAAAATAACACTCAGGGGTAAGACAACACCATCCATCTCTCTTTTTTTAGAGATGATGTTCACAGACAAAGGAGAAATCCTAGTGAAAACACTAAAGGCAGTTCTCTTCTTTCAAAAGTGATTTCTAGTAAACAATAAGAATTCTTTCCTAGAAAGTAACTATAATAGGGTGTAATAACCAGTAAAATGAGGTGTAACACAAAGTCTCCCCCTCAACTGCCAAAGAGTTAAATACCAATGATAATGGTGGCACAAAGTCATCCTAAGATCCTTTACACAAAAACAAACTGAAAACACACACACTAAAGACAATTGTGGCAGCACAAAGTCTCTCCACAGTTGGCTTTAAGGCACCTTCTTGATTACTTCCACTCATTCTACTTATTTAATTAAATGGATAAGAATGCATTCAGGAAACAGACATAAGAACAATTTCCTCAACAACACAAGCTATTCTAGCACAAAGTCTGAAAAGTCACTTGCTTTCTCATTCAAATAAAGAAATATGATTAATAATCTGAGCTCAAAGTCTCAGTAATCACCTTTCAATTTGGGTAGAGTTTTATTTCTATAACCCATAGATCTCCTTTGCATAAAATAAGAGATTACAATATATAGCAGCCAAGAAAGACTTGGCACTTTGTTTCATGGAAAGGCCCATGCTACATTCAATGCCTTGAATGCATTCTCAGTTCAGTCAAAGGAGCCATGCTAGAACAGGGCATCAGCCTTAATTGTGGTGTGTCAATTCATCTCAAATGTCTCCTCCAAAGTATAGGCTACCTAGTCCTCTTCCTAATATTTGCGCAGCTATCCACTTCACCTTTATTCAAAGGGAGAAAACTAGGCCTCACCTTTGAATGCTTGCATGCTTAGATGTCTACTTGGTGGAATATTCCACCTATTGGAATAACTCCCTTGTAGATATTACAGTGTCTCCTATAGCTTTCCCTCTTTTCTGTAGCAATTTGAGCTCTCAGGCTATCTTATTTCCTTCAGCTTCCTCTTCAGTTGTTTGCTTAATTTGTTTTAAGGTTCCATGCCATATTTGAAAATAAACAGATATTTCATTACCCTAAATTTGATGTTTGTAGGGACGTCATCGATTGTTGGTCGCTTGAACCACTTTAAACCTCAAACCTTTGAACCTTTGAGAGTTCATTGGTTTAATGGTTTGGGGTGGTCCTATCAGCTCCTTGGTTCAATCACTTCTTTGGTTCAATCACTTCTTTTCTTCTTCAGTTGAACCATCTCTTCGAACTGGTCTCTAGAATATTCTACTTCCTTCCTTCCCTCGAAGCTTCATTGAACCTTTGAACCATTTTGGTTCAAAGTTC
This sequence comes from Torreya grandis, assembly GCA_037957365.1. Classification (NCBI taxonomy): domain Eukaryota; kingdom Viridiplantae; phylum Streptophyta; class Pinopsida; order Cupressales; family Taxaceae; genus Torreya; species Torreya grandis. The sequence continues at coordinate 2,743,833 of JARHVA010000509.1, read as the reverse complement.
AACAATTCATTCTCTTCTTAGAATCCTTTGGTCCTAAGTTTTTGAATCCTTTTATTTCTATTGAACTCGTTGAACCTTTGAACTTTGAACTCTTTTGGTTCAAGGTTCGACAGTTCAATTGTTCATTCTTTGTTCTTCAAATCCTTTGTTCTTCTAAGTCTCTCGATCTTTGAAATTCCTTTGGCTTTCTATCTTTAGAACCCCCCAAAGGGAAGGTGTCCCTTCGAGCCTTGAGAATGGTCTATTTCATGGTCACCGAGAGTCCCCCCACAAGGGTACTTGCCCTTCAGGGTCCTTCAAATGGCCTTGTTCTTCAAACCTTTCAGAGAAAAAGTCTGAAGAAAATCCTTCAGACATTTTATCTGAAGAAATTCATTTCCTTGCCTTTGCCACTTTCTATTGGGCCTTTGAACATTCCTTCGGACAAAATGTCTGAAGGAATTCCTTCAAACATTTTGTCCAAAGGATTTCACTTGTGAAATTCACCATGAAAAATATTTTCAAAAGATATCCTTTGGTTCCTTTTTTTCCCTGCCCTCCGTGAGGGCACTTATCCTTCAGGCTTTGGGAGACTCTTTTGAACCTTACGATTTAACCAACCGCTTGAACCAACAATGGTTTAATGGTTCAATAATGTGTTCCACTCATTCAATTGACCACTTGAACCAACCGCTTTGAACTATTTATTGAACTCACTGAACCTTGAACCTTTAAACAATTTTGGTTCAAGGTTCAATGGTTCAATGGGTTAAATCTTTCTTCTTTGAAGCCTTCTTTTCTTTAAGTCCTTTGAAGCCTTTGAACTTTGAACTTGCTAAAGTGCTTAACTCTTTAAGTCTGCCGATGTCATTGAACCTTTGAACCCGTTGAACCTTTGAACTTTGAAAGCGGGGTTCAATGGTTCAATGGTTCATTCCATTTGCTTAAAGCCTACCAATAGACCTTTTGATTTAACTTCGATGATGAACCAACCTTGAAAATGCCTAAGAGTTGGGAACTTGTTTCTTTGTGAGAGCTCACCTGTTGAAGTCATTGAACCTATTAAACCTATGAGTCCCTTAGTTGAAAAATCTTGAATAATTGAAGAATTGGAATACTCAAAACTTTTTTTTTTGAGAAGGGAAGAGAGAATTTTTGTCTGCAGGACCCAAAATAGTTGATATGTTGTCCCCAAAGATAAGTGATGGATTTTGGGAAGAATAGAATGTATTGAAGTTAAACTATACAAGGGTGTGTCTTCTTCTATAAATATGTATTTATTAGGTATATGACAAGAAATATATAATATTCATGCATGTGATGAGGTAGATGAAGCAATTGCTAAATTACTATCCTTATTATAGGGATATGCTCAAAAACACTTTACATAGGTAAATTCATATGTACCACTTGGTAAGACTAGGATGAGGAATAATTTTCTAGAAAATGAAGTGTCAAAGCTAAATTTACTGTTGGAATGGATGAAGTAGTCTTGAGGAGGGAGGGGTTGTCTACTGTCCTTGATGGTTAGATGGTTATTTCTTGTCAATCACTCATTTAAAGGATTATAACATATTTACTAGGTTTCTTTTATGATAAAATAAAAATGTCATCTTTCAGTCTAAGATTAATATTATGTAAGTGCAAAATGTAACTAATTACTTGAACTAGCTAGCTAGGGAAATATAGGGTCCAATATGAACTCTATGGAAAAGGTAACTAATTAAATTGAAGGAGATTCATGATGGGTAGATATAAGTTTTTATCACCTATGATTGTATAAGAGATTCCTTTGAGCACCCCATAGATGATTCTCCCTAGTTAAAGATGAGTGATACATGGTTGCACATTTTTTTTGTAGCCAAATGTCTCTTAAGAGACCAAAAGTTGGTGAGTGGGTCACATGTCTTATGACTCACTAGCCTAATTGATGAAATATGTGCAAAGACACATCTGAATGGGCATATAAATTTTTAAATGGCCACCCTCTGCCCTCCATCAGGTGTTAGGACTGAAAGTTATAGTTGGCTAAATGAATCCCTTAAGAGAAACTTCTTGTCCTTGAGTGGGAAAACATAATAAAATTATATCACACATTGAGGGATAACCATGAGGGGTATAGATGAGTCATAAATGAATATAGTTTCATGGGCAAGTCCTTTGAACACCCCTTGGATGATTCTTCCTAGCTTAGGATGAGCAATAAATGGCAGCATGTTTTCTCTAATAGCCAAATGTCTTTTAAGAGACTAAAATCTGGTCAATGAGAGGTATATATTATGACTCAATATCCCAATCAATATCTATGTAGACAAATCTATATGGGTGTATAAACACTATAATATCCACTTATTTCTCTCTTTTGGGCCCTAGGATTGAAAGTTATAGTTGGCTAGATGAATTCCTTAAGAAAAGTTTTTCATCCCTAAGTGGGAAAATAGACTAAACTTATGTTGCACATTACATGATATCTATGAGGGTAGACATGAGTTGTCAATGCCTATATTCACATAAGTGACTCTTATGATCACTCCCAATATTATTCTCCCTAACTTGGGATGAGTGATAAATGATGCCACATTTTTTTTGGCAGCCAAATGTCTCTTAAGAGACCAAAAACTAGTCAGAGGGAGGCTTATCTTGTGACTCACTAGACCAATGAACCATTTATGTAGACACATTTGGATGGGTGTTTAAATTTTAAAATATCTACCTTCCACTCTTCATTAGGCCCCTGTAATAATAGTTATAGTTGGTCAAATGAATCTCTTAAGAGAAGTTTCTTGTCCCTAAGTGGGAAAATAGATCAAACTTCTGCTAAGCATTATAAGAGAACCATGAGGGGTAGAGATAATACATCAATGATTAAAATTTCAAAGATAAGTAATGTAATCACCCCTCAAATAATTCCATTCAAATTGGGATCATTAATATGTGAAAATGAGTTTTATCTCATGGCTAAATGTCTCTTAAGAGATCAAAAGTTGGTCAGTGAGTCATGTATCTTTTGTCTCGCTAGCCCAATCAATGAACTGTCTTCACTGATGCATATGAATGGGTATATAAAAATTGTAATTATGATCATATACTTTATGTTGGCCCTAGGGTTGTAATTTTTATCCATTTAGAAGTATCCCTGAAGAGAAGCTTCTCATCCCTAAGTTGGAAAATGGACCAAACTTCTACCATGTGTTGCAGGAGAATCATGAGGGATTGATACAAGATGTCAGTGCCTATAATTGCTCAATCAAGTCTTTTAAGCACCCTAAAGCGTATTAAATTCCACTTAGGATGAGATATACGTTGAAATGATTTTTTTCTCAAGCTAAATGTTTCTTAAGATACCAAAAATTGATTAGTGGGTCACATATCTTTTGACTTGCTACCCCAATCGATAAACCATCTTTACTGAAACATCTAGATGGGTGTGTAAATGTTGGAATGACCACCATACACTCTCTATTAAGATTTAGGGTAAAAAATTTTATTTTTTAAAGGCATCCTTCAACATAAGCTTCTCATCCTTGAGTGGGAAAATAGACTGAACTTCTATCGCATGTTTTATGAGAACTGTGAGGGGTAGAGATGAGCTATTAGTGAATACAATTGTACAAATGATTCCTATAAGCATCCCAAAGAGGATTCTCTACTAATTAATATGAGTGATAAATGGAAATTATTTTTATCTTGTGGTTAAATTTTTCTTAATATAATAAAGGTTGGTCAATAGGTCGCACATCTTTTGACTCACTATCCCAATCGATGAATAATCTTTGCAAACCTATCTAAATGGTTATATAAACACTAGAATGGTCACCCTATACTCTCTATCAGGACCTAAAATCAAAATTTGTAGTCATTTTGAGGCATACATAAAGAGAAGCTTATTGTTCCTCAGTGGGAAATGGACTAAACTTCTACCATTTATCGTAGGAGAACTATGAAGGGTAGAAATGAGGCACTAGTGCCTACAGTTTCATATATGAGTCTTATAATCAACCCTAATATTATTTAATGCAAATTTAGATGAGTGATACATGGTAATGAGTTTTTTATCATATCTAAATGTATCTTAAAATACCAAAATTTTGTTAGTGGGTCACTTATCTTTTGACTCTCTAGCCTAATCAATGAATCATCTTCACTAATGCATTTAAATGGGCATATAAGTGCTGAAATGGACACTCTTCACTCTCTATAGGTACCTAATATTGAAATTTCAAATCATTTATAAGCATCCATGAAGAGAATATTATCAACCTTGAGTGGGAAAATGAAATGAACTTTTGTTGTACATTATAGGATAAATGTGATAGGTAGAGACGAGTCGTCAAAGCCTATAATTATACAAATGAGTCATATAAGGCACCTTAGAGAATTATATGTCATTAAAAATGAGTGAGACATTATAAATTTTTTATCTCATTGCCAAATGTATCTTAAGAGACTAAAATTTGTTTAGTGGGTTGTGTATATTTTGACTCGCTAGCCCAATCGATGAACCATCTTCATTGACACATCTAGATGGGTGATAAATATTGGAATGGATACCTTATGCTCTCTATCAAGCCCTAGGGTCAGAATTTTTAATATTTTTTAGGCATCCCTCAAGATAATATTCTCATGCTTGAGTGGGAATATGTATCTAAATTTTACTGCACATTGCGAGAGAACTGTGAGGGGTAGGATGACCAGTCAGTGCCTATATTTTTATGGATGAGTCCTCTAAGCACCCCAAAGAATTTTTTTCCACTTAGGATAAGAAATTAATGGAAAATAGTTTTATCTCATGTCCAAATGTCTCTTAAGAGACCAAAATTTGGTTAGTGGTTCATGTATATCTTAACTCACTAGCCCAATCAATGTATCATATTTGCCTACATGTCTCAATACATAGAGATGAACTATAAATTCCTATAGTTGTACAAGAAAGTTCTCTAAGCCCCTCTGGAGGATTCTCTACCACTCAATATAAGGAAAAAAAATATCTACTTGACATGTATTATTTTTAGGCTTATCTACGTTTAAATAAGATAATCTTATCTACTCACAACTCCAACCACGTGAAGGTGGAAGATCATCTAGTACCACTAACTTGCATTAAAATTATTAGTAAAAAATTTAAACATAAATTAACACAGATAAAATAATTCAAAATTAAAATGTATTAAACCAAATAAGTTAAGTTTAGTAATTTGAAATTATAGATGCATTGAATACTAACCTACCAAGTACATCTAATGTACCATTAGGATCATCTCTACTTCTAAGTGTTTCAATAATCACTTCATGCTTGGATTCATGAACTTTCCAAAAAAAAATTGTTGTGAGGATTTCCATGATATTTTATCATTTTAATATTTTTAGTGATAACTATATTTGAATAATGAAGCACCACCCTATGTGTTTCAAAGTCCTCAAATAACCATTTTATTGTTTTTTTATGAAATCATATACAAATCCAAGTTCTTGTAACCACCATAGATCTAGTGGGATAAACTAGGTCTTCTCCATCTATGATAGTTTTGGTTAATTTTGTCTACCTCTACATAACAAGATAAGTAGTAGTATATTCCATTGCCATTTTCCTTAGTTATAATTACTACAAAAAAATGCCCTACATTTAATGTATAATTAATTTTTAAGGCCATGTAGAAAAAATAATATATCACTAATAGAACTAAGGCTACATTTAAATTATAAGTAAATTATACTTGGTTGCACAAGATTTGAGATGTGGTCAGAGTCAATCAATAATTCCATTTCATGATCCCTCAATGGTTAGAATAAATCGCTAGTATCCATAGGAATTAGGGTTCTAAAATACCATTCGTCAACCCATTATTTTGACTCACTTTCATTCCAATAAAATTCTATACAACCTAAACAAAAGCTTTCCATATCATTAGTATAAATAGTCCATGTACTAGAGTTTGAGATTTGAATAGAGTGAAAAACACTTGATCCAAGAATTATACTGTAATCTTCATACATTGTCTTATCTTCTTCCTCTATTAACCAAAAATAATCTTTGCACATAAGAATATTTATCTGATCTATGAGAAAGAATTCATTACACCAAGTCACAATAATTGTAACATCGATTGAATTATCACCATCCTTTTCATTTTCATGATATTTTTAAAGGAATATTATTAAATATGCACCTAAAACATCATGTTCCCATTTGACATGCCCAGCCTCAAATAAATTCAAGAAAAATTGAGCCCCATTCTTCTTATGCATCCTACTTAATCAATAAAACATCTAAGAATTCTTAAATTATCCTACATAATTGTCTGACCAAGTGTAGTGTGTATTAAACATGATTTATCTTACATTCATATTTATATAAAATATCTTAAAATAACCTTAGACCAACTGTATAGAGTGCAATCTGTCATTGCTCATATAAATTTGGTACTCCCTCAAAATATTTATGTTATCCTCTATGCTATTAGGTCATTTTTTAGTATAATGTGCATGAAAAATCCAAACTAAATTGAATTATAGTACTAGTATTGAACCTCATCCTATGGTTGTAGCGTGTATTTTTTAGAAAAGTCAAAAACTGAAACAATGGTGCCAACTATTGTGCTGCATAGCTTGAACTGATTATCTAACTATTTTTATTTTTGTGTGTGTTTTGCATATTGGTAGATAATATTATTCTTTAATTCAAACATTAAATTAAATATAGATACTTGGGTTTTAACCAACTCACATCTTGATGACTACACATCTTGATGACTATTTTTTAACTTTGAATACATACTTTACAGATTTGTACTTATTAAGATCAACTAGTTTCTTTCCAAATTCATGTGAGATTTTTTCATGTATATAGCTAGTTAAATTTGAAAACCACCACAAGTGTTACATATTCTATCTAAACATCATTTGGAAAAAAAATTATCCCTCAGGTCTTTGACAAAAATGACTTAGGTGGGGAAGCCATCATATAATCCTACATAATCTTATCAATATGTAAAGTACAATGTATATGATGAAAAACATTAAAATGTATAGCAAATTCAACATGGATCTTACAAAACCATGTAGTGTGTGCTTGATTTATTTTAACATAGAAAGGCTTGCACATCACAAATAGCCTTTGTCTGATTATCAATTGCCCATTAAAAAATTCAATATTTTTTTTTATAAAATTATGTTTGGGTCAAGTCCAAGATTTTTTTTACATGTAGCTCATGATTTTTTAAACCTTTTCTTATGTTAACAACATATTTTACTTTATATGAGACCCTTGTTTTTTCATGCCAAAAAAATTCAATCATATGCCTTGTTTCTTCAATTAAAAACTTATTTTTTCATGGGAGTCCACCTCTAAATGCCCAACAATCTGTGAGTAAAGGGTCACCAAGCCTTGTTCTTCATTTTATTTAATTTATTAGTGTTTTCTTATTTGAGTTAAAGGATGTACTTGTTTGACTAATAAATCAAGATTTAGATGTTGAATTACTCACTATAGATTATGTTATTACTCACTTGCCACATTACTATCTTTTTTGAGTTGTATTGCCTATTGCATTAAATAGATTCTTTACTCTTACATTATTTATTCTATCCATAGTGCTTATTATTAACCCTAAATTATGCATCATAGGGTGAAATTTTTTCATTTTCATTAATTACAAAAATAGTTGACATCATTTTATATGAATTTTATTCTCAAATGCATAGTCCCATACTTGTTGAGCATGATGTTGGAATGATCTTTTTGACATTTTACCTTCCATAAGTTTTATTATTTTATTATCTATTTCAACCAAATATTTTGGTGTTCATCACATTATCCTTGAAGGTGTGGGTTTAGGAGTTATATTTTGTATTAAATTGGATGGTTTTACCACTTCAACAATAAAAGGGATATTAGAGTGTTGAATAGGTACATTAAAACCTATAGGTGAAGTGAATTCCTCTTCATTAGCAGAGAGATCAATTGGGGTCATTACTTAATGTTGATTATCATCATCTTCAAAAACTTCATTATGGATGGATGTTTCATTATATTATGTTTCTCCATGTGTTTTACTGTTCAATGCAAATTCATTAGTTATATGCTCTAAATTTTGAATTTCATCATTCAATAATAATTTATTAATTTCTCTTATCTCATTTGAATACATATCTAAATTAAATTCCATCAATTGGGCATGTTATTTTCATTTTAAATATTACCTAGTGTGGAGGCAGTACATTCACCTTGCCCATAAACTCTTATGGATGCTCTCCTATCTAATTATCATTTTCTTTATTTTTATCTCTTCACTTTAATTTACTCATTTGTTAACTCCTTAATTCATCTGTTTTAGAAACTACCTAACCCTATTACTTATAATACTAAAATAAGTCCAAGTCTAGAATAAAATTTTAAGAATTTATAGTGATTGAGATAAAGTGAATGGAAAATTTATATAATTTGTAGTGTCAACAATAAAAATGAGCTTGTATAATGTGGAAAATGGTAGTGAATCTATCTTTAAAGGGATTGGAATCCTAGTCAAAGGGGAAGGAATTGGCAATGAACTATAAGATTTCATTCCACCATAAAATAACTCACTTAATCTAACCCCTAGAGTGGGAACCAGTAAGATTAATAAGGATCTAGATTTTGAGGGTTGGACCACTACTAAAAAGAAAGGCAAAGGTCAACCAAGAAAAATTGTTAATGTTGGGGTGGATTCCAAAGCAAGAAGACCCACCCAAAGAGAAACCAAATAGAAGGTTGTCAATATGGACATTGTTATGGGTAGACATAGGACTCTAGAGATTGGCTCTAGGAGAGTCTAAGGCAAATGAAGATCCATTTATGGAATATTAGAGGGCTCAATAGCCCTCAAAATTAGTTCCTTGTTAATAACTACATTTATGATAATAAAATTGATATCCTCTTATTACAGGAAGTCAAGATGAAAGCTGAAGGATTTTAGCTTATTGCAAGAGAAATATGGCCTAACACTGAGTATTGTATAAGTGGTGCATCGGGAGCTTTAGGAGGTATATTCACTATGTGGAATAGAAATGTGGTTAAAGATAGTCTCATTTCTAGATGCAAGAATAGTCTGTGTTAGGATGGTTACCTATAATAAATCTTGGAATTTAGTCAGTATTTATGCCCCTAATCAAAGAAATACTAAAAAGGAGTTGTGGGATCTCCTTTCCACTCTGATAGGGAGAAATAAGGAGTATTTTTGGATGATTACTTGTGACTTCAACTCCCCACTCTATCTTTTGAAAAAGATTGGTGATATTTTAGACTACACTGATAACATGGATGACCTAGCTGAGTTTCTCAATAACATGGATCTTATAGACCTAGATCTTCAAGGATAACATTTTACTTGGTCTAATAGAAGGAAAGGTGACAACTTAATTCAAGTTAGATTGGATAGGGTGTTGGTCACCTCTAATTGGGATTACACCAATGCCTATCTTCTTGAAACCCTTCCCAAGATGACCTCTGATCACAACCCTCTCCTTTTATCTTAGAAGGATAAAGAGAAAAAGGGCCTTTTCCCCTTTAAGTTTGATTTAATGTGGACTCAACATCTGGGCTTTAGACTAGTTGGTGGAATATCACTATCCAAGGATCCTAATGTTTAGGTTGGCACATAAGCTAAATATTGTGAAAAATAAGGTCAAAGCTTGGAACATGTATACCTTTAGAAACATATTTGAGAACAAGAGAAGGATATCTTCCAACCTTACTAATATTCAACTACTGATCACCAATGGAGACATCACTAATGACATGTTGTTGCAAGAAGATTCCCTGAGAAAGGAATGGAGTGAATTGTTGAAAAAGGAGGAAATCTTCTAGAAGCAAAAATCTAGAGCGTAATGGCTCTTGGAGGGGGATATAAATATTGCCTTCATCCATCAATCCACCATGATGCATAGGAAGATAAATAGCATAATTAAGTTAATGGATGAGAATGGATCTCTGGTCCATTTGGATATTCAAGTGGGGCAGGTGGCTATCACCTATTTTTAAAAATTCCTTGTTATTCAAGACAAAATAGAGAAGTAAGAGCTTCTTAACATTATCCCTACCTAGCTTAATGTTAAAGATAATAATCTCCTTACAAAACATATGATTGAAGAGGAATTACATGTTTTCCTCTCTTTGATGGTTGTTTTCAAGGCCCTAGGCCCTAATGGATTTCCTTCTGCCTTTTTCTAATAGTTTTGGGAGATAGTGGGATATGATGAAATTGAGGCAGCTTCATACTTCTTTAGGAATGGAAAATTACTGAAATAGCTTAATCACACCTTCATAGTGCTTGTTCCTAAGAATCTGGATCCTATTTGTATGAGGTAATTTAGGCTTATTAGCCTTTGTAATAAAGTCTATAGGATATTCTCTAAGATCTTGGTATGCAGGTTACAACCTATCATAGATCGTCTGATCAATAATAGTCAGAAGGGGTTTATCCCTGGTAGAAATTTTTTGGATGCTACCATAGCTACTCATGAATTTATTCATTCCATGGAGAGAAACAATTTGCTTGGGATGGTCTTCAAACTTGACATTTCTAAGGCTTACAACATAGTGGCTTGGGATTTTATATTCAAACTCCTTGAGAAATTGGGGTTCCAAGACAGAATAATGTAGCTCATCAAAAATTGTCTAACCATTGTCAAATACTTTGTCCTTGTCAATGAAGTCTCTAGGGGTTTTTTTAATTTTGGTAGGGGTCTTATCTAAGGTAACCCCTTGTCCCCTTACCTCTTCATTCTTATGGCTATGGCTCTAAGTAGGAGTTTTATGAAGTTACTCAGATCCTAGGAGACTAAAGGTATTAAAACTACTTCAATAGTTGAACCTACTACCATTTAGTAGTTTGTGGATGACAATATCCTATTTGGAGCTACCTTAATGGTGGAAGCTAGGAAATGGAAGAAGGTTCTCAAGGACTATGCGGATGCATCCAACCAATGCATCAACTATGAGAAGAGCTTGGTCTATTTCTTTAACACTCTTATGGACCTTCAACAAAAAATCATGGGGATTTTTGGATGTTCAAGTGGTGAGCTTCCAAGTACTTTCCTCGGCCTTCCCTTAGCTATTAAATATGTTCCTCCCATATATTGGAATTCAATTCTTGAAAGAATTCAAAAGAAGTTAGCTAGGTGGAAAGGTAAGTTATCAAGTCAAGCTGAAAAATACCAACTTCTAAAGGCCTCCCATTAGGGAATTCCCATTTATTTCCTTTCCCTCTTCAAAATCCCTAAATATATTATAGAGAAGTTTGAGAGAATTCAAAATAATTTCCTATGGTCAGGGGTGGAAGAGAAAAAGAGGATTTACTTGGTCAATTGGGACAAAGTTTATAGACCTAAACTGTAAGGAGGTCTTGGGATCAAAAAAATTCACTTGATCAACAAAGCCCTCCTAGTTAAGTTTGGGTAGAATTTATTGAGTAGTAGAAAGGACTGAAGGATCATAATGAGAGTAAAGTACCTCTTTAATAGTAAACCTAATGATTTCCTTCACACCATTGGTATCCCCATAGGTTTGGTGATTTAGAATAATGTGTTAAAAATTAAAACCTTATTGATGCAGGGTATTAAGTGGAAGATGGGGAATGGTAGATCCATCAAATTATAAGAAGATAGTTGGTTAAAGCGAACCCATCTCTATAAGATCTAAAACCTCTAAAAACTTGTTGAAAGGGCCATTACTTACTTTGGGAGGTTGGTTACTGATCTTCTTAGAAATTGTGGCTAGAAACAACTATCAGAGTGTTGTCAGGACCATAATGACATTCTTCTGATTGTTGAGGAGTTACAACTCTCTCTCTGAGGATGCAGGGTTCCTATATTCCCCTTAAAGGATAAATTATTGTGGGAAAAAGATGAAATGGGAGTTTTTAAAGTCAGATCTACTTAGAGTCTAATGAGGACTCTAACTTTGGGATAAGGGTTTGAAATCATAACCTTATTCCCACGATCAATCATTTATGGTGGTTTTCCACACATAACAAGATCCTTACCATGGATAATATCCACATTAGAGGCTTCTAAATACCAAACCGTTATGCACTCTACATGGAGGAAGAATTAGTTTCCCACCATTTGTTGCATTATGAGTTCTCATGGGAGGTTTGAAACATTGTTATGTAGAGTCTTGGAGTCTCCTAGAGCATGAATCATGATCTCTCAACTGTCATAAAGTGTTGGTTGCCCCATTTTATTCATCTTATATGCAAAGAGATATGGGCTTAGACCCCCCTTATATTGGCTTGGGTACTTTGGAAGGAATGGAACAATATGTTATTTAGAGATAAAGAAAAATCTCCTAAGGAGTTATTTTGTATGTTTTCTAAATTGTTTTAGGAAAATATCTCTAACAACACTTTGAAAGCTATTGAATTTCCTCCTAATAAGCTTAAATCTAGTATTACTAATCAATGAAGTTTCCCATGCTTCTACTAATTGGGTTCCCCCTAATGTTGGTTAGATGAAGCTTAATTTTTTTGGAGCTGCTAGAGATAACTCAGGTCAAGCAAATGGGGGTGGATTCCTGAGATATGATAAGGGGGAGCTTGTAGTTGCCTATGTTAGAGGGTTGGGGGAAATTTCTAATAATGTTATTAAGGCTATGGCCCTCCTTTGGGGTCTTAAGGTGGCTCTTGTTATTGGTATTAAAAAGCTCCTAATTAAGGGTGATTCCAAGCTTATCATTGATGTTGTTAAGGAGAAATCCAGGGTAGGCTGACAGCTTGCAAACATCATATAGGATATAAAGAAAATCCTTTTTTTATTTAAAGGATTTGAGGTTAAACATATCTACAGGGAGGGTAACCAAATGACAGATGCTATGGCTAATATGGGTATCAACCTCTTCCCTAAAAGGTGCTAGATAAATCTCAACAATCTTCTTATAAATGTTAGATATTACCTTCAAATGGAGGCCCAACCTTATTCATCCCAATGACCCTTTTAAAGCAATATTATTTAGAATATATTTTCATATATATTCTAATAGGTGGATATTTGATAGACATTTACCATTAGAAGGGTCAAAAAGAGGTTGTCATTAGTATGGCTAAGATGATGTATCAGTACACTTTAAATGACGAGAAATTCCACATCAGCAAAAGTTAGATCACCAAACGTTTGAGGCAAGTGCTTAGATGTCCCACAAGGCTATATCAAATATTAGTGGCACATTTTCCAATTGATAACCTACACAAGATTCATTACACTTGCAATTATTAATTGATCAATGTGAATGATTTGAAGGATGAGCTTGGGTGTTTGAGAGGTATCAAGAGTTGGTTTAATGATGATAGCCACATCATTATTTATAGGCATTTCTATATCAAGCTGCATTATCCCTGGGTGTTGGGGTTTGCTCTATGCAATATTTTCCCCAAAATTATGAAGAATTTAACTATGGGTGGTGGCAAAGTCTAAACAGAACCCTTGTCTTGTGAATAATCTAAGGCTGATGACATGATATGAGGGAGGTATCACTTCACTCCTGGAATGCCTCAGTGGATTCGATGAAAAGTTATTTGTTCTATTTTCTATGTCTTAGGATGAGGATCCTAAAGTCTAGGTTGGATGAATTTATTTTGAAGTGAAGATACCATAGCTAAGGCCAAGGGTTTAAGATGTGAAGGGAAAAGGCTAAATAAATAAACTAAAGTCTAGGACCCTGAAAGCATGACAAGATTTTTTAGAGAGGGTGAGTCATCAGTTCAACTGTAGAGTGGCTTCGACAAGGAGAGGCTTATCAACCCATGGGATAAGGTTTGTTTTGTTATTATGAAATACATTACCTTGGAGGGTAACTTCAAGTGTTTCTACCGCTATCATTTTGATTTATTGAACCATTTTCATCATAAGGTGCTTGTTAATTTCTCATTTTATCTCTTGTCATCTTTGGAGTCTTCTATGAAGATTGATAAGATTTTATTTTAAATTAACCCTACTTTTATATCTATCCCACTTCACTAAGGCCTAATTTTTTGTCTTTACCATTTCCACCTAGCTCTCTATCCACCTAAGCCCATTAAAGCCTTTCTGGTGGATGAGGATAATGACAATGAGTTAAATGATAACATCCCTTTAAATATTAAGTAAGGTAGTCTTGGTAGTATCATGATCCCTATTGTGAAATATTCCCTGGGCCCTATCAGTACTTCCCACAACTTTAAGGATCTGGTCAAGAAGAAAGGCTTTGAGTCCCCTCTTGTTTCCCAAAATATTAACCCTTTTATGTATGACCCCTTTCTTTCAGCCCCCATGGGTGGTGAAATTGTGTCCCCAGGCCAATCACAAAAAGTGGCAGTTGAAGGTTTGTGTGATTTGAACAATAGCCCTGCCCACTCAGGCAACAAAAAGAGAAAAGGACATACTAGTGTACACTATGCACCTAGGAAGTTGGGTAATAAAAAAGTCAAAAGGTATTTTGGTGTTGATAAGTAGGAAAAGTTAGTTGTGGAAAAGGGGCACTCTGAGCTTTAGAATAAAAGGAAAAGGATAAATAAGACCATGGGAGTACTTTGAGGAAGTTGAGAATTCAAAGGTCAAGTAGATTGGCTAATGGAAAGACCCCGATGTTGAATATTGTAGACTATTCTTTGGCCTCGGATCCAAAGAATGAGGTGGAGATCATGGACGTCAAATTTACTCCTAATCAACTAGAGGAATAGGAGGGTGAAAGCTATTTTGAAGAGTTAAATAACTCCTTTTATGACTCTGATAAGGAGGACACCGAGTCCTTTGAAACCCCTGGGAAAGAAGATGCCAATGAAAATATTTGTGATAATTGCATTCAGCTTAAGAAGGACTTGGAGGATGTAAAGAGTGGGATATTATCTATAGAGGACAAAATGAAGGTATTTGCTACCATTTACTTGTTGGGGGATCAAACCAACAATAGATTACAATTGTGACAGCAATAAACGTGAAATTAAATCAGATTGACAAGTAATTAGAATGATAATAGCAAGAACAAGAGATACAAGAAAACACCCTAAAAACTTGTATTAACAAACTCTTTACAAAAGGAATACAATTGAAGAAAGCTTCTTTCTTCCACACCTCTCCAAGATGTATAGATCTCTCAATAGATCTCTATTCCTCAAGAGCTATCTCTCTCAAGAATAATCAACTCCAACAAGCCTGGATTGATTCAATTCTGTACTGTTCTTCACACACAATGAATTCTTCTACAATTCAACTGCTTCAATACAATAAGCTAGGAAGATCTAATTCTTTATATAGAATTAGGAGACTTGAGCATGTACTTCCAACAAACAGTTGAACCACTTAAACAAGGGCTCTAAAAATAGTAATGCTAATAATAGAGACGCAAGCTTGAGTCTCCAACTCAAACTTATCATGCAAACACTCACTTCTGTCCACGGAAATAGCTTTCTGGACACGCAGGTAACCGACGTCGATTCCTGCTGCTTGTCTGTGACCGCCGTCGGCCAATTCTCTACCGACGTCAGCGTCTCTGCAACTGCCTATGACCGACATTGGTCGCTCCTGATCGACGCCAGTGTCTGTGTAGACTCGAACCTGATAATGAATGCTCCTTGGTGAAGTTTTTAGCTCCACACCCTAACAATCTCCCAATTGGAGATAAACAGCTGCACCAGTACCTGTACAACAACATCTTCTAGCTCCACCATCTTCAACTCAATCATGAAGACCAATATAAGTTGAATGAAGATTCAACTTCTCCTTTGTAACTGGCTTTGTTAGCATATCAGTAGGATTCCTATCTGTATGGATCTTCTCCAGCTTCAACTCACCATCTTCCAATACCTGTCGTATGAAGTGATACCTTAGCTGTATGTGCTTTGTGCTTGAATGAAAGGCTGAATTCTTAGCCAAATGGATTGCACTCTGACTGTCACTATACAATCTACAACTCTCATGCTCCCTACCAAGCTCATCCATGAACTGTGTCATCCATATCATTTCCTTGCTAGCTTCTGTGGCTGCAATATACTCTGCTTCTGTAGTTGACAAGGCAACAACCTTCTGCAACTTAGATATCCAGCTAACCGCCGTTCCACCTACAGTAAATACATAACCTGTAGTGCTCCTCCTGCCATCCAAATCACCTGCCATATCTGAATCTACATAACCATGTAGAGAAGTATCTAAACCTCCATAGCATAAGTGCCTACTGCAGGTTCCTTTCACATATCTAAGGATCCACTGAACTGCTTTCCAATGTTCCTTACTTGGATTGGCCATATACTTACTTACAACTCCCACTGCTTGGGCAATATCCGGTCTAGTACACACCATTGCATACATCAAACTCCCTACTGCGGAAGAATATGGAACCTTACTCATGTACTGTACCTCATCATATGAATTAGGACATTGTTCTTTACTCAACTTAAAATGTCCAGCCAAAGGTGTGCTTACTGGTTTAGCATCTTGCATATTGAACCGTTTCAACACCTTGTCCACATAATCTTCTTGAGACAATATCAACCTGTGATTTTTCCTGTCTCTCTTAATGCTCATGCCAAGGATTTTCTTTGCTGCTCCCAAATCCTTCATAGCAAACATTTGAGCTAATTTTACCTTAAGCTCTGAGATATCCTGCATGTGAGACCCTGCAACCAGCATGTCATCTACATACAACAATAGAATAATATATCTACCATTATCAAATCTCTTGAAATACACACAATGGTCTGATTGACACCTACTATAGCCATGCTCAGTCATAAACCTATCAAATTTTAAGTACCATTGCCTAGGAGCTTGCTTGAGGCCGTACAAGCTTTTCTTCAACCTGCACACAAACTTCTCCTTACCCTTGACCTCAAATCCTTCTGGTTGTTCCATATAGATTTCCTCATCCAGATCTCCATGAAGAAATGATGTCTTAACATCTAGCTGCTCAAGATGTAAATCCTCAAAAGCAACCAAAGACAAAACAACCCTTATTGAAGTCATTTTAACAACAGGAGAAAAAATCTCACCAAAGTCAATACCTGGCTTTTGTGCAAATCCTTTTACCACTAATCTGGCCTTGTATCTCATCTGTCCATTCTCACTTTCCTTCAACCTGTAGGTCCATCTGTTCTTAAGTGTTCTCTTACCAGCTGGCAATTCAACCAAATCCCATGTTTGGTTTTCTCTTAAGGACTCCAACTCCTCAACCATGCCACGCTCCCACTCACTCTTGGACTCCACCTGTATTGCTTCTTCAAAACTCTCTAGTTCTCCACCATCGGTTAGCAATAAATAAAATAAAGAAGGAGAATATCTAATTGGAGGCTTACTCACCCTTTCTGACCTCCTGATGGGTGTCTGAGACTCGTCCACAA
This sequence comes from Torreya grandis, assembly GCA_037957365.1. Taxonomy (NCBI): domain Eukaryota; kingdom Viridiplantae; phylum Streptophyta; class Pinopsida; order Cupressales; family Taxaceae; genus Torreya; species Torreya grandis. The sequence continues at coordinate 2,726,515 of JARHVA010000509.1, read as the reverse complement.
CACGCTGTCCACCCAAATTCTCTGATAGTGACCGACCTCGGTCACCTGAAGACCTGTTACTAGCCGACGTCGGTTCTGCCTGACCGACCTTGGTATCTGTACGGCCGACGTCGGTCTCTGTATAACCGACGCCGGTTTCTGTCTTGCCGACGCCGGTTCCTAACCTGCCGACGTCGGTCTCTGTGTTTTCCTGCAAGTGATTATTTCTTTTTCCTGCGAGCTCATCTTGGACTTTCACCTCATCCAATTCACCATTGCTCTGCTCAGATTGATTCAACTTCCTTAGCTGATCACAATACATCACTCTTTCATTGAAAACAACATCATGGCTCCTGATTACCTTGTTAGTTTCTAGATTCTACAATTTGTAACCAAAATCATCTGAGCCATAGCCAATAAACGTGCATCTCATAGACTTAGCATCAAGCTTCTTTCTATTTTCCTTATCTATATGCACAAAGGCTTCACAACCAAAAACTTTGAGATATGAGAGATCAACCTTTTTACCTGTCCATGCCTCTTCTGGAATACCACCATCCAGCACTGTAGAGGGTCCTCTGTTAATCAGGTACACTGCAGTGTCAACAGCTTGTGCCCAAAACTGTAAGGGCAAACCGACATGCAATCTCATACATCTTGCATGCTCTATTATTGTCCTGTTCATCCTTTCAGCAATACCATTCTGCTGAGGTGTCCTTGGAACCATCCTTTGCCTACGGATTCCATGCATGTAACAATAATCTCTAAACTTATGATTGCATAACTCACTGCCATTGTCTGATCTCAGGCACTTTAATCTTTTACCTGTTTCATTCTCAACCATAGCTTTCCAAAATTTAAAAGTATCAAATACATCAGATTTCTTTCTAATACAATAGATCCATACCTTCCTTGTGGCATCATCTATGAAAGATACATAGTATTGTGATCCTCTAATGGAAGCAACCTGAGCCGGTCCCCACACGTCTGTGTGAACAAGCTCCAACTTGTGCCTCTTCTTAGAAGACCCAGTTTTGAGAAAACTAACCCTTTTCTATTTTCCAAATACACAGTGCTCACAAAACTCTAGATCTATGCCTTTTAAATCTGAAAGCATACCTTTAGACTTAAGAATTGACATCCCCTTCTCACTCATGTGGCCAAGCCTTGAGTGCCACAATTTAGCATCCACATCTGAAGTAGATAATACAGAAGGAGATTTGTTAGTAACACAATTACACAAATAGAGAGTACCTTCTCTCTTACCTCTGGCCATAACAATTGCACCCTTGGTCACTTTCCAAGATTCTGCTGTGAGAGTTACTGTACAACCCTCATCCCCTTATGTGCCCCATCTTTCCACAATTCCAGCATTGTGGCCTTCTGCCATTTCTGGATTTAGATCTGCCTTTCCCCTTTGATTTGGATCTTGCTCTGCCTTTCTTGCTCTTCTCTTTCTACCTTCCCCTGCTCTCAAAACTTAAAGCATTCTCAGATGCCTCTTCTGTGCTTTTCCTATGTATTTCCTCATTCAAGATAACACTAACAACATCCTCTACTTTCAAAATATTTGATGCAGATGCAATATTACTTACTGCCATTACTAAGCCATGCCAACTTTCAGGCAAGGAACATAATATCAAAAGAGATTTTATCTCATCATCAAACACTATATTCACTGAACTTAATTGATTCACAATACCATTGAAATCATTCAGATGAGTAGAAATAGATCCACCTTCATTCATATGCAAATTAAATAACTGCTTCATAAGATATACCTTATTGGAAGCTGAGGGTTTTTCATACAAATTTGCTAACGTAGTCATCAACTCTACCGTAGACTTTGCCTGTGATAAATTGGATATCACAGTGGATGCTAGACTCAGTCTTATAAAACCCAGAGCCTTTCTGTCAAGAACTTTCCATTCTTCATCCTCCATGTCTTTGGGCTTCTTTGCAATACCTCCTAACGGTAAGTAGAGATCTTTCTGATACAGATAGTCTTCTATCTGCATTCTCCAGTGTTGGTAATTTTTGCCATTGAATTTTTCCATTCTCAATTTACTTTCATCTTCCATTGCTTCTCCCACTCAAACAGAAATCCCTACAGAAACTCCTGTGAGAACCTGTAATCAATACACACTACACAGATCTAAACTACCTGTTAGTGAACCTGAACTTTGATACCGATTATCAAGCTCTGAACCTGTAACCAAGGCTCTGATACCACTTGTTGGGGGATCAAACCAACAATAGATTACAATTGTGACAACAATAAACGCAGAATTAAATCAGATTGACAAGTAATTAGAATGATAATAGCAAGAACAAGAGATACAAGAAAACACCCTAAAAACTTGTATTAACAAACTCTTTACAAAAGGAATACAATTGAAGAAAGCTTCTTTCTTCCACACCTCTCCTAGATGTATAGATCTCTCAATAGATCTCTATTCCTCAAGAGCTATCTCTCTTAAGAACAATCAACTCCAACAAGCCTGGATTGATTCAATTCTGTACTGTTCTTCACACACAATGAATTCTTCTACAATTCAACTACTTCAATACAATAAGCTAGGAAGATCTAATTCTTTATATAGAATTAGGAGACTTAAGCATGTACTTCCAACAAACAGTTGAACCACTTAAACAAGGGCTCTAAAAATAGTAATGCTAATAATAGAGACACAAGCTTGACTCTCCAACTCAAACTTATCATGCAAACACTTGCTTCTATCCACGGAAATAGCTTTCTGGACACGCAGGTAACCGACGTCGGTTCCTGCTGCTTGTTTGTGACTACCGTCAGCTGATTCTCTGCCGACGTCAACGTCTCTGCAACTGCCTATGACTGACGTCGGTCGCTCCTGATCGACGCCGGTGTCTGTGTAGACCCGAACCTGATAATGAATGCTCCTTGGTGAAGTTTTTAGCTCCACACCCTAACATTACTCCAAAGTGATTCACTGGAGTACTACTTCACTGTTTGTCCTACAGGATGCTCAGGATGAGAAGAAGGACAAGGATGGCAAGGCTACTAGTAAGGAGGAACTATTGGGTTTCCTCAAGGATGATTGGAAGGCTCTACTTAATTAGTTATGTGTTTTGTTATTTTTAGTTTCAAGTCTTTTAATGCTTTTATGTTAGTCTATTGTTTGTTTGTTGTCACTTCATTGTTCATGGCTACTTGCCTATTTTGTTGCCCTTGGGGTATTTTGTAACAGGGATCTGCACCCTTGTTTACAACTTATCAATATCAAAAATAGTAGAAATGAGCTTGAGGTTTGTAAAATACAAAATGAATGAGTAAATTTTGTGGATACAAGAGAAAAATTCATGAAACACAAAGGGCATGCATGCTTTTAAAAAGAACACATGCCATTTATGAAATTAAATATAAATGAATAATATTATTAAATACCCTTTTGTTGACTTTAGAAGGGTTTATGCCTTTTGTAAAGGGCGTATGTGTTTTACAAAGGGTGTACACCTTTTGCAAAGGGTTTACACCCTTTTAAAATTTATAAAATTTCACTTCTCTAATTTCCCTCCAAAATTGGCTCAGTTTTAGGCCTGGGGCTCTAAACCTAGCCTAAACCCTGTCATGAACCAACCCATTTATTTTTTTGAACATTTATGTGTCTTTTCCATCTTGCCTACACATCTGATCAAGCATATTTTTTTTATTTTTTTAAAAATTATATAGATTTATAGAGAGGAAAACGTAATTTTTTAATATATATTTTTTGCAATATTAAAATATTAATTATAATAATTACTTAATTTATACACAACATACCTCCTTATGGTCTATATACATATCATTACAAATACCTTTATAATGTTTTGACCATTAATAAAAAGTTTATAAAACTTATATCTCAACAATCTACACATCATCAACCAAGCTCTATAAAAATGATATTCGTGAAGTTAAGGTAAAAATGTTGTGTTTATACACTTGCATTTTCAATGCTATTTTGTATGTGATTCATAAACCCTTACTTGCATAGATTCTATTGGAAAGGTCATATGCTTGTGGAAACTCTCATTGTAAGGGTTTACCAATAATGTTCTTACACCTAATAGGGGTTTGAAACTTTTGAGAGCCCTGTGTTTGCACCTCCAATTTAGTTTTGTGTATGTGCCCTTCTCCCATCCTTTGTTGAAATACCTATGTTTCACGTCTTTCATCCAAACCTTAATTGTATTTGATTGATCATAATATGCCCTTAAAAATTGATTAATATTTTAGGTTGGATAGCCCTAACCACTCCCTACTTAATCATTGAGCATTTCCTACATTCTAATATTCCAAAGTGAGTTGAAACTGCAAAAAATTCTCCTATTTATGTGTGTGTGTGTGTGTGTGAAACATTATGAATAATCTAGAATGTTTTTCTATCTTTTGATCTTTGATACTTGCTACCAAGCAAATTTGACTTTGCAAATTAAAATTTTACTCTATGGACCACTCCTTGGAATTTGGATATGTGTTTATGCTTTTTGATAATGTTCTAAAAGAGTGCTAGGTGATTTTTTAATGTTTCTATGAATATCTAAGTGAATAATAAATTAGGGGTGATTTGTAATTATAGATTACTCTTTATTTAATTATTATTATGATTGGCCCATGAATTATGTCTAATCTGACCTAATAGAAACTTCCTAATTTTAAAAATAGTTTTTAAGGTCCCCTAGAGACTACTAACATAGTAAGACACCTATAATAATCAATTTTTTAGGTTTACCAACATTGTCTTGGAAGTGAAAAATGAATATTTTAAAAATGAAGAATGTCTATTTATGATTATAAAGGGTTTTTATATAGATTAAATAATCCTAAATAAATACATCTAATAAAAAAAGGTGGCTAAGATAGTATACGAGTATAAAAATAAAGGGAAAGTATGCTCAAAATTCAAATATATGTGCATTATCCAAATTTATCAAGGTATGCCAATGTTGATATTTTCAAAGTTCCAAATACCAATTTTAGTTGTCTACAGATGATGTCATTTTAATCTAGTATTGTAAATGATAAATTAAAAAGATTAAAGAGGTAAATTTGGTAACTTGTGATAACTGTGTTTTGTGTTGACAGTTACAACAAATATATATCATTTTATCCATGTGAATCCTGAAAGAAACACAAATAGATGAATGTCCTCTCACAATAATAAATCTGAAATAATATAAATCTTTGAAACTATCAAAATTAAAAAGTTAACTAATGAATACCACTAATGGTATTCAAATCAAGTTGTCACTTATCGAACTTGATTGGAGAATAACATGGGGTGAGCATGACCAAAGGAGATGTAAGTGCTGAAATTTTTAATTTAAAAGTGTAAATGATTTGAATACCATTAGAGAATTAGGTGTTATAAGTTGAGTGATGAAATATCCTCAACCAAACAGCTATGGGTATCAAAATATCCCTTTTGCAGAACCTTAAAATCAAGTTTATATATACAAGGATCAAACACTATAAGCAGATAAAGACTCAAAGTGTTTACGTAGTATCATTATTCCCCACCAATCCTCGATAAATAAAATAGAATAAAAATGTTTTCATAAATAAATGTCATGCTCCATATGATCCATATATTCCTAAAAATAATGTAGAATGTAAAACTATGTCCCAAAATATCATAGAATGTCTAAATTATTCCCCAAAAATCACATATAATATATCTCAATATAACTCATATAAATCATATAATTTGTCTCATAATGTGAAATTAGCTATCTAACATGGCCTAGATATCTAAAACATGCCCCTTGCATGCCCATTTTGATATGAGGGATGAATTTCATGAATCAATCATCTCAAAAGAAAGAGTTGTGTGCATCATGTGTTATATTAAAAAACTACACACACACACACATTCATACATGATAAAATATGTTCTCATAAAAATATTTTGAACACTACAAGCATACATGAAACATGTAGCCCAAAGGAAAGGAAAATATTTTTTATTATCACACATGATATAATTATGGTAGTATTTTTGTATAATTAGGTGTCATACTTGGCTAGATATATCAATAAAGAACACTATAACTAAAATCATAGTAGATGAAATACATGAATCATGGAAATAAAAAATAAAAATAGGTAACACACAATAGATATGTGTATGATATAAACCACAACACCAAACACAAAGTAATAGTAAATTAGGTCCATAAAAAGATATTTAAACATGCACATGAACACAATATCATAGTGAATAATCCATAACCACAAGAAACATAATAAAAAATCACAAAAGCATACAAGATATGACTAGACTCTGACATAAAACAAATATGACATGTCCATGAAATGGACTAGAGGATCCCACAACATAACTAACATGTGACATAAAAGAAATAGTTAATGTATTTGAAAAATATATAACATAACAATGATCAAATAATGTCACAATTGTCAACATCAAATAAGAAATAAGCAAGTAATAAATCAAGAATATTTTTGGGATAAATGTGTTTCGCATTTTTATCTCGACATTTTAGATCACTACCTATGATCCTTGCTCAGGACAAACATCACCATCTAGTATAGTAAAGCATCATATCCATTATAAGTACTGCTCTAAAAATTATGAATAAGAGAAAGTCATGTATAAAAAACCTAAGTAGCTCAATATAACTAGTAGAATAGTATATAAATATATAACCTTAAAATTGTATGTAGATGTCGCTAGTATGGGCATGCCCCCAATGTGGAAAGGTTTTTTGTGGGTGTGATGCATGTCACATATCTATATATCCCTATCTCATGTGTAACTTATATGTCTTGCATATTACTCATGTATACCGTGATAAACATGTGCATATAAGATATATAGGTGACTTGCCATTTATATTTAAAATGCAGTTAATAAACTATGTGTACCATTAAATCAAGCCATGCATATGTCTTATTTTCATAATTTTGAATATCTAAAGGTTTTTATAATTTTTTGAGATTTTTTATTTTTATAATTTTTTTTGAAATATTGATAAAAATAATAAATCAATGAATGAATCAATTTCAATGGACAAAGGCCATGGAAATAAAAGAATTGGAGGGATTCAAATAATTAATCACACAAGTCAATGCATAGTGTGCACCAAATGTAATGACAAATCAATATGAAGAAGGTAAGTGATAGGCCTCCATTATATGGTAAATTTATGTCTCAAAGGAGTATGTAATAAAACTCATCATAGGTGAATTTAACAAATGGTAAAAATTTAGTGTGTGCATCTCATAATATGTATCAGGATAAAATAAATGTGATTGTGTAAGCTCAAATGTGTTGCATGAAAAAAGTAAACACAGATAGTAAATATAGAGAGGTGAGACAATAATATGATGCATCGAGGTTTAATGTGTCTCAAAGAGTGGAAACTAAGATAAAACTATTGTAAAGTATGTATATGCATATTTCATCATAGGATAGCTACCATAAATATTTGGATTGGAACAAGCAATCGACAAGCAAGGGCCAGTGAAAGACATAATGGAGAAATAAAAAATAAGGGATAGAAGAATGATAAAATAAAAATTATATGTACATGCCCAAATAGAATAATGGAGAAATAAAAAATTCAACACATAAGAGATGATGATCAAACAAGAAAACAATATGAATCTATATAAAATAAATTATGTTGATATTATACTATGATGTCATCGATTAAATGATGCTCACATAGAGGTCCTGTATCAATTGATGAAAATGTCACATGTTGAGATGTAAAAATATTTCACTATTGGAATCTAAAAAATGGTCACAATTTATAGAACATCCATAATTATCAGCATGATCACTATAATCATGTATGTATTATGTAGCTCTAGTATTCAAAATAACCTGTGGACTCAATTATATGTCAGGATAAGTCATCAATGTTATTTGTGGAGAAATATCATAAGGCTCATGTAAAAATAATATAGGATGTATGGATTAACTAATGCAAGTCGAACCTAGAAACAAATTCTAACCAAAAAAATAAACTTCAATGCAATTTCATCATCTATGCATATTTCTAAAAATTCATCATTTATTGTCGATGTGTATTGTTTAAGTTTTACCCCTATAATATATATACTATTGACTCAATATCATACATATTTTAGATATTAATAATCAAAATATTGTGTTATATGTTATGTTTATTGTAATTGTGTTATGTTAGATTTGACAAAATTATTATTTTAATGGAGTGTTTATTTCAAGAGATTCTTGTATAAAATTAATATTGCAAGAAGCCTCCAAAGTTATATTCGTATTTTAATTATAATGTGGATCATTTTATATTTTATGATACACCATATAATAGTTTATTTTCTCTTGTTTATCTTATAGGACATCATTTGTATTCACATCAATGTATTGAAGGGGCGTTTTACATTTATTTTTATTAAGTGAAGGTTGATTACTAATGAGACCTCATAAGTTATCAATGCTTACCATGTTTGAATTATCTTGATATTGCCCTAGTGCTGTAGGTGTAAAGTTTAGACAAGATAATTATTCATCTATGCTTACAAGAGTTTCATTGTCATCATCATTACTATCCTCTAAGTTTTGATTTTTTATAGTGGTAAATAAATGAAGATTAGGCAATTTTTCCTTTGCATTTAATATACACATGTTGGTCCTTCTACCACATTCTACTAAATTGGCAAGATTGATGTAATTTTTTTTTTCTTTTTTAGTCTTGTTTTATTCTCTGATATCTTATGTATGTATTCATTCTAATGGTATGATATACAAAGTGGTATTATGGATGATTCAATTATGTTTGATTGTGATATAAATCCTTTACGTGGTTCCAATTCTTTGAAACATTTGAAAGCTTTATTATCTGTAGGACATGTATGCATACATCTATAATGTATAAATTTTAAGCATTGATGTGAAGTGGATGGAAAAACATATATCAAATGAATCCAAGGTTTACCAAGTAATAGGTTATAATTAAAATGGTGTAACATCACTTGGAATGTAGTGGGTAACGTTTTAAACCCAACTATTACATCAAATGTGATTATTCCCAAATATTAGAAAGGTATGTTGTCAAAATCCCTAGTGTTCATATTTTGTTTTTTTGATAGAATCAATATTAATACAAAATTATTGGATAAATATGATGCTATAAATATTCAACTCTGACCCATTATTTATCATTACCCACTTAACCCCCTTATTTAGTATTTGTACCTAAATATAAAATGGGAGGATTTGATATATATTTTGTTGGGTGGATAAATATTATTTTTGATATGAAATTGTATCTTCCGTTTATTTTAATGTATTTAAAATGGATGCAAAATAAGCAAGTTTTGTATTTATTGCTAAAGTTTTACCACATAGTGTTGTATAAAGAATGTCCTTATAAATAGCTAATTTCTTTAGCAATTTAAGTATAGATTATTATTCATGAGTATTCTTAAGTCGATCTATGATAGACCATAATCTCTAATTATAGTATTTTGTATTCTAGATGGTGTAGGGAGATTAATAAGGATGTTTTGATTATCCCCACCTTGCACAAAATGATTATGTATCTTACATCTACACTATATGTCTAATATAAGCCTACGTTGGATAAGAGGTGAGGGACACTAGTTGATTCCACCATAAAGTATTGAGTAAGGAGGGGTGAAAGGAGCCACACATGCCAATTATATTCAAGTAGTAACTAGAAGAAGTTTATATTTTACATTCATTCAATACATGTTACCAAGGGGCGATAAGAATTATTTATGTATAGTAACATTCCTACTTTATTTGCATCTTGATTCATTTATTTTACTTGTCTTAGATATGAATGTATGATATAATAGATAAATAAAATATAATTTTGTTAATAACATGGCTATAAATTCTAGATTTAAAAAAAAATTGACTTATGGGGAATCATAAATAGAACTTGATATTAAACCCTAGTAGGGTAGAAATTTGGAACCTTATGAAAAATGCAAAACCCTAATGTAGAAGTAAAACCTAGAATTTTAATATTCAAATAAATGATCACATTCAATTTTTTTTTTGCTTATTTTACACCTAAGAGATATAAAATAATGGAAAATATTCCCTAATTCAGATTATATAAAATTCAATAATAAACACAATAAGTTGAATTGGAAAGGCTAACTAATATTACAACTCTTGATTTAGAAATGAAAAGACAAGAGAGGGGTTATTTACTTAACTAATTATGATTGTATGTTGCTAAAAAAAGATGTCATAAAATATATAAATTATTTTTATGCACTTTTCCAGTTGCTTAGATAAAAAATAAGGGCTAAAAACCTAGTAAATGATTCTGAAAAATTTAGATGCCTACGGTAGCTGAGATTGTCAAGATTTTCTAGTGGTGTCCCTATGCATAGTGGGGGTATGAAAATTTTAGGGTCCATATTCCTAAAAATACAATATAATTTTGTGTGTGCATAATTATTCAATCATTCATGAAAATACCTATTTCTAGCCTCTTTCATCTAAATCTTAATTTTTTTAATTGACCACAAGATACCATTAAATAGGGGTCATTATTTTGGGTTGGATAGTCCCAACCAATCCATGATTAAGAGATAAGAAATTCATAAGTTTAAATAATATGAAGAGGTATCAAACCAAAAATATTTATCCCACGTATGTGTGTATGCGCATAACATCGTGAAAAATCTAGAATTCAATGCTATCTTTTGATATTTGTCACTTGGCACCACAAAATTTTTATTTTGTGCATTCATATTTTTCTCTATGGACTCTCTAGGGCTGATCATTGAAATTTTCGGATGTGTGTATGCATTTTTTATAGTGTTCAAGCAAAGTGTTATGTGGTTTCCTAATTCTTATGAGACTTTCCAAGTGAATAACAACCTTAGGGTTGATTTGTATTTATAGATGACTCTGATGATTTACTTTTATGACCACATGAAATGTTTCTAGACCAACTGATGAAGACCTCCCAAATTGAAAAATATGCATTAAGGTCCTTTAGACACTAATGATAGAGTAATACACCTATGGTGACTAACACCATTTAGGTTTACCAATAATTTATTGGAAGTGAAAAAGGATGATTTGATAAATGGAAAACTTTTGTCTAAGATTATGAAGCATTCCAATATAGACTAAATAATACTAAATAATTATATATATTTAATAGTGGTGGGTAATATAGTAGATGGGTATACAGATAGATGGAAAGTGTGCTCAAGAATGAAATATGTTTTGGGTATTTCACTTTAGCCTTAGGGTTAAGAATATAGAAATGAAATGGCACAAGGTTGATAATTAGATATATAGCAGGCAATTAAATTCTAAATATGAATATAAGAATACACTAAATTTATTATGTTGAAATAGTATAAATATAGAAAGTACAACTATGCTAGATATATAAATGACAAAGAAGAGAAGTAATTAGATTATTTTGATACTAATTAGTTCTAGATCATGAAAAGGTTGCAATAAGGTAGGAATATAGTTCTATAATACTTGTTAGATTCTAGATTTGGTGCCTCTAGCTATCTAGATAGTTATATCAGCCCTAGATGGTTATGTCGATGCTATTGCTTGAGTCCAATGATAGTGTCATGTATGGAATATATTGTGAAACATGATGCAACCACCAGGATGCTTTTAGGTTTGGCTTTGCCTTCACATTAGTGCATTCATATTTGGGTCATGGACAATCACTCTATGTGAAATGGAAAAAATCTAAATTTCCATATTCAATGTGACCTTGGGGAAAATGGGTTAGTGGGCACACACTTTCGAGCTAACCCCAATGATCTTGTTTCAAAGGGTGCTACCTACATATCTAATACTCTAGAAGAGGGCCTTAGACTCATGTAGTTATCCTCTATATGTTGGCTTGTGTGTGAATCATGAAATGTGTGTAAAGTAAGTACAACAATTACCTGGCTTGTAACATGGAAAATCAGTCTCTTGGGCTTCTTATTTAATACTTTAGACCTATAAATGTGCAATACCTATGACTAGTTAGAAATATGAATAAATAAGGAAGCTTTGCTCAATTGAATGTTCTTTGAATGCTTATTGGTATTTTTTATAGGTATTTATAGGTTAGGAATTAGTGAGGGTTGATCTTATATTTATATCAGTCCCTTTGGAGTAATAACTCATATTAAATAACTTAGGTTGACCATTAAGATATGTTTCATTTAAAAATTAGATGACTTTAGGGCATTAGACATTTACATCGAGGCAGGATAGTAATGTTGACACTACTATCTATCCCATACATTAGTGTCTAGGGAGTGGAAAAATAGGTACATGATCAAAACATGTAGAGCTATAAGATAAGTACATTTTAAGCATTATGGGAAAGATGAAATGTCTGTGTCATGAATATAAGATTGGTTAGACTAAGAGATAGGCCAAGGGGCATATAATAGAGTAGATGGAAGGCTTGTAGAATCAAGGAGAGTGTATAACTAAGAAGAATAACCAAATCCTGAGTTTTCCAACTATACAAGACTGAGGTGATACATATTCATAAAATATCATCTACATTTTCCCCCCATTTAATTAAGTAATGAAATTGCTAGTTCAAAAGAAAGGAATAAGTACCTAGGTATGCATGCCCACCTTGTATTTGTTTGAGTTAAATTTAAGTGATATTCTGATAACTAACCTTCAACCAAGATAATATTATAATGTAAAATTAGTGAATATAATCTGGGTTAAAAGTTCTTGAAATCGATTGAAATTGAAAGAGCACGGTTTAGGAGTACACCTATGTACTGATGTAACCTCCTTACCTATTGGTAAGTTATTTTTCAAAATATGTTTCATTTTAAGGCTCTAAAATTGGGATTGGGATAAATATAGATAAATATTTAAAGTGCAAATATCCAAGGAGATAGAGATGGAGAGAGATTGGAAGGCACATCTCCACAACTTTAGAGCAAAAGTGAGTTGTCACATGGGAATTGAGATTAGTTCAACCATGCAACCTAATGATAATTATAACTTAGTGAGGATGGATGATCAATTCCAACCTAAAAACTTGGAAAAATTGAGTGATTTTATCACCTTAACCATACCAAAATTTGAACCAACTATTATAGTATAATAGCTTAATATGGTCCATAAAAATCTGTAGGGAATCAATACGTGTAATAGTTTTGGAATCTGAAATTGATTTAGATTTTTCAATATTAGGAACATGTTACATAACATATGCACCTTAGATATGTATCATATTGAAACTATGTATAACAATAGTACCAATGTATATAATTCTACCATAACTGTTAATCTGAATCATATAAATGTGTGCTTAGGCCAGTTAGGATAAATGTGTAAGTGTGGAGGACATGCTTCCAAAGCATGCCCCCATTATATATGGATAAATATAAAAATTGATATAAGTACCAATGTGGAGGACATGTTTCCAAAACATACCCCCACTATAAACTGGAGATGTTGAATACTAAATAGGTGTGGAAAACATGCTTCTAAAGCATGCCTCCACTAAATCTATGAAATAATATAAGTACCGTATACTAAATAAATGTGGAAAATATGATTCCAAAGCATGCCCCCACTTAATCTAAGAATTGTGAATGTGTGGAAGCCATGCCCATATGACATGCCCCCACTAAATATGCAAACTGATATAAGTACCACATACTAAATGATTGTGTTGAACATGCTTCCAAAGAATGCCCCCACTAAATATGAGAAGTATGCCAAGTGTGGAATACATGATTCCCAAACATGACCCCACTAATATGACCCCCCTTTGAGGTGAGAAAAAAATAGGAACTGTGAGTTACTGTTAGCCAAATTTTGAATACCATTACCTAGGTTCACAAAAAAATTGCTTGTCATGCCTCATGACCTTGTTCATAACCCATTCCATGCTTTATGAGGTTTTAAAAGGGTCTTTATAAAGTCCTATTATCATAATTTAAGGTTAATTTGATAATATTAAGGTAATGTGTTATATTAAGTCTTATGTTAGTCTAGTCACTCCATGATGTCAAGTGGTGTCATAGGTTCATAAATTTTCCCTCAAGTCATATTTATCCTTGATCAACTTGTATAAACATTTCGTATATGTTTGGAAATATTAAGGTTTATTATAGTTTAAGTGAGTGAAATTGAGGAGAAAGTTGCTTTTAACTAATTCAAACACTTGTAAAAGTTAACAAAGATCAAATATATGTACACCACACTTATAATAGCTTATGGAGGAGTTATCTAAAGTGAATTTATGTTAGGAATTTCATATTTTGTCAATTTTGTAGGTGCAATGTCCATAAAAGAGAAATAACTAAAAAGAAGTCATTTTCAGTCACTTATACAGACTTGAGAGGATCTACTTTCAAGATAAAACATATTCAAAGTGTCCTTTCACCTATTCAGGTCATATCCATGTATATCTAGCTTGTATAGGTCCTAAGAAGTCATAAGTTGCACTAAAACCTCCATCCCTCCCTTGGAAAGCTAGTAAGGGTCAACTTCATATGCTCAATAGGACAAAGGAGAGAGAGTCATGGTCTAAGATTATGGATAGAGGAATGGGGCCTAATGGAATTTATTTTTGTGGCATTTATTCTCATATTGGTGCCTCAATCTTTATGAAAAATTGTTAAGACCAACAAGTGGACTTAAACCCCACAGGCTTAGTTTTGTGCTATTTTCATGTAATTTGTAGCTCATTAAAAAATGATAGGAATTTTTGAAGGTATTCATGGATATGAAAATACTTTTCACACACTCATCCATCAGGTTCAGTTGTGTGAATAACCAAACATCAAGAAGAGTTTTCATATGAGAGGAGTTGTAGGGTTTACACTTGAAATTTGGAAGTTTCTACAAGTTTCATGCATACATGTGGTTGTCAAATGTTCTCCACAACACTTATAATCTCCTCCATAATCTCACATCATCATTGATGAACATATTAATATTGTATAAGGCTCAAACCCTTCAAAAACTCATTAGTTTCTTTTGTTGCAGGCCTATACAAAGGCTAAGGCAAGGTTCTTATTAGTTGTAGAGGTGTAATCAGACTAAGTGTTCCTCAAATGGTATTTAAAAACTCTATACTCCATACATAAACATATTCATGATTTTCCTCACCTTCAAAAATTTTATCTTTTGAAAATCTAACACAGACTTCAAAATGAGAGAGACCATGATAAATATTAGGAAAATAATCATAGGTTTAGATCATGTCAAATAATAACTATAGGTTTGTGTCAAGAGATGGACAAAAAATGAACTAAGTAGGAGCAGTTTGTGACTAAGACCTAAAAAATGAGAATCTAAGACAGGTGCTAATGGATTGGTTCAAGTGTGTGAGTGATGAGATAATTTTTTTTATAATGGTTAAAATTATATCCACCTCTTTCATTCAAGAGTGTCTAAGACTTTTCAAGACCAAAAGATGCAATCAGGTAGTCTTGATCAACACACACAAGCCTACCATGGGAAAATGAGCAGTGGAAGAATGTGTATGATGGGAAACAAATATTGAGAAGTCTACATGGATAAAATAGGGGTTGGAACATATGTGATATCATCCAAAACACTAGAGTGTTAATGATTATAAAATCCAATTCACATTTACAGTTAAGATACTTAACATACACCTACAACCAATAAGGTTTTAGTGTGAACAGTGACAAGAAAGGGTGTAATGGTTGTATGGGAGATTGGGTTTGGATGAAAAATTAGAGTTTATATAAAAACTATATATAAATATAAACCTAAATATAATGGTCAGAAGAGAGTGATAAAAATAAACTTATCTTGAGCTCTGTAGTCACACAGTCAAAACCACATAGTTAGGCCTGCCTAACTAAATGAAGGATGCCTACTTATTTTAAAGAAAATAAAGTTTGTGAGAAGAAAAAAATAATATGGGAATTATCCTATAATTATATTATGACTCCATATGATACTTAGGTCCAATAAATATAATTTCAAAAGTTTGGTCAGTATGATTAGACCAAGTAGGCCTAAGCTTGTAGACTATACAAGCATGTATATGTAAAGTTGTGAAGAGAAGTGGTTTAATTGAGGATTAAATGAGAAAATAAAGGATATATAATGTTATTATAATTTAAATTAACATTATATGAGATTTTATACTCTTCCACATGGAGGAAAATGCTTAACACAAGTTGTTAGGGTCAAGAGAGCTAGTGTGCTCATAAACCCTAAGCCTAATCTAGGGGTGGTCATAATAGATTTGTGGAGATAGATGACAAGGAATAATATTTAAATAGGTAAATTTTGATGATATATATCTTATTGATGTATTTTATACCAAAACTAAGAACTGTGACTCTTTTCACACATGAATCTCTTTCTTGACCTTACTAAATGTAGTTTTACCAGCTTGAGGAGGCACTTTATCAAACTTAGAACAGTATTAAGGTTTTTAATGGTAACCAAATATAATTTTTTAATGATAGGAGACCTTGTATACTTTAAATTTTTGGAATTTTTTTATTGTTTAATGGCCTTGTATTTATGAATCATCGTTAAGATGATAAGTATGTTTTTGGTTGCCTAAAGACCAGAATTGACCTACTGAGAGAGAAAGAGTTACTAGACACCCAATATGAATTGTATGACCATTTAAAACACTTTTAAATAATTAATTACTCTAGGAAGAGTATCACCATGACACTTGTACTTATAACTATACATACTCATTAAATGTTGTGTTTTTGTGAATTTTTGGGCTCAAAACAAGGTATTTGACCTCATGGACAGATGTAAACCATTGGGGAGGAAGGAATTAGGTGTATTATATCTTATAAATTTCAAAAATATGTACATTTCACCTTGTAATTACTCCTATAGGTCACATTATTGAAGGCAGTGTGAAGAAGGCTTGTGAAGACTAGGTTTTTTGGCAATTTCTTGGTTTGCCTACCTAAACATGGTTTCAAAAGCCCAAATTTAACATGGAAATTTTTCATGGGCTAATAAAAGTGAATAAAAAACTTATTTGTTGTTTTATATTCATGTGATTTCATTAGAGCTAAAAATTATTTTCTAGGCCTAGAGGGCTAATGGAGGCTTACTTGAAGAGAGAGATTAGATGAATAAATTCACTTTCACTCAGATTTGGGTCATGACATTTGGAATATAGATGTAAGGGGATACTGGGTACTCAAAAATATTCCTATTTTCCCAAGATCATTCATACATTCTTCTACACACGGATTTTTGTGTGTTTGTAGAGCTACAACGAATTGAAGGCTAGTGAGAGCTTAAGGTGAAAAATGAGGTCTTAGTGAGTGTTTGATAGATCAAAATGAGGGTTTTTAGGTATTTTATTATTTATATATACCATCTATGGATAATAATTTCATTAATGAAGATAAAATCATGTTTTGATCCATTTGGGCAAGATAGGCGTGGTAGAGCAAATTGGGTTTCAAGACACCTAAAGAGTTACTTGATGATCACCATTGAGATGTAAATTTGGAGAGATTATAACAAGTACAAGGTGTAAAAGAGAAGATAAATAATATAAATCAACCTGAATTGATGATCAAATATGCCACCTGTCACCTCACAAGCTATAAAAAGGGTTGTTTTGAAGAAGAATATCAAAGAGTCAAGCTACTAGAGAAACTCCCATGCCATTTGGAAGAGGAAAGCATCTTCCAAAAAACAACACATCTTGGAGACTTGATAGGAATATTTCATAAATATTTTTTTATTATAACTCTTAATAATACACTTGTCATCTCTCTCTTCTATGCCTCTCTCTATTCTAGTCATATTTCTCTATTTAAGCAGCCTTGTTTGGATACGTATTCATCCTCCACCTAGGTATGGCAGAGCCCTACCCATTTGTATGACTTTTATCAATGATAAATAATTGTATTTACCTCATTTTATGACTATTATTAGTGTGTATGTATGAATATTTGATCTTGTCAAGTGATTTGACTTATCTTCCTTGGCATGTTGTCTTTTTCTAATACCTAAATGTAGTTTGAAAGCTTCTTTTGCAGGTCATGTGAAGTGTGTAAGTGTGGTAAAAGGGTTGAGTGAGCTTGTATATTAACTAGTGTCCTATAATACCTATGCATTAGTCCTCCTATCCTAATCATCTATCATCACCTTCACATTGAAACACTTATGTGAGAGATTTAGATTAGGACTAGTGTATGTAAGGTTAGTTTTCTTGGCCTACAAGTACACATGCAGATGGATGGTAGTGATAAACTATTTGTTGTATCACTCCCTTTGTTTGATTTCATGTTATCCTTCTCCCTTTTAATTTTAAATATAGTTAGTAGTGGATCCTAATCGATACATCAAGGAGAGATATCCCTATAACCTAGAGGTTTGACCCACCTAATGGTCACCTGTAACCTAGGATCAATCCCATTGCATAGATCAATTTGAGAGGGATTGAATAATCTCTCAAGGGTGAAAATTTGAGTTATAACAATTCTAACATGCCTGATGGGACTAGATTTCAATCATTTAAAGAGTTTTGGTGTTTTTCTTCAATGTAACATCCTTTTGAGGTAGTTCAACAAACATCAATGGCAACTCTAAATGCATTCAATAGGCTATAGCATCCCATGTACCATTTTAATCAAGTGTTCTTTCATTTTTGAATTTCTCGTTAGGTTTTATGGTTGGGTTTGATGTTTTATTTTGTTATACACAAGTTGAAGAGCTACATCAAACTCATGTTCATTCTTTTCATTAGTTTGTTGACCCTTATTAGCAGTATGTTGAACCTCATCAGCCTTGTTATCAAAAGTATTACACTCCTTCTTTGCCTCAATAGTCATACCAAGATAGTCCACCTCTTTGATAGCCCTCTTATTCCCATAATTATCCTTCTAAATACCATGTTACCCCTAGTCAACATAACCATATTTCAAATTAGTCCATTGTGAGTTTTTTAATCAAAACCTCTTGGACTATGAAAGGTATATGATAGGGCTTAACACACAAAGGGAATATGGTCAAAATGTTCCTAGTCATCTCATGCATAATGTGAGAGACTCATTGAAGTTGATAAATATAGAGTGGGCACCTATTTAGAGAGAAACTTAGAAAAGACTCACTTATAATATGGTGGACATAAGTGGCCTAATTCAAGTCATAGAGGATAAGCTAAGAGTTAATGAAGGATGGTAGGTTCAATGTTATCATCCCCATGTGACTTCATATATTCCACCTCATCCCTCTTATGTACTGGCCATGCTTCCTCAAAATACCATTTCAAATGAGCTTCAAATTGTCCCAAGTCCCTTACCTACCCCTCAAGTCTTCCCATCTTGGAAATCAATCTAAGAGAACATTCAAAAGAAAAAAGAGGTCGTTGTTGAGCAACCTAGTATTAAGAACCAAGACAAATCAAAATTTGAGAGCTTTATTTCTACTTGGATGGAAGATAATGAATCTATCTTGGCACAAAACTCCAATCCTCTCCCTCAAGAACCCCCCCAAAGAAGTCCTTCAAGATTTCAAGTTGAAATCAAGTGGTGAAATCATGGGATAAGCAAAGTGGAACAATCATAGATTAGGGAGTAGAGATCAATGAAGAATATGAACCTGTTCAAGCCCCTCCCATCCCCATTCAAGAGCCTAAATTCTTTCTATCTTTGAATTCAATTCAAAAAGGAATCCAAAGTAAACAAGATATCCTTGTTGAGAAGCTTGAAAAAACTAAGAAGTTTCCATCTTGGAATTCCATTCAATAAAGTATTCAAATGAAGAATGGGGTCCTTGTGGAGAAGGTTGAAAGCAAAAGCATTCCAAAGATGGAGGGATTAATTGATCAATGGAGGGAAGAAAATAACAAGCACATTGAGCATGAGAACTCAAAAATGGTTTGTGATGGTGAACCAACTCTTTTTGAGCATAACACCCAAGTTGCAGTTGTAGATCACTTCCAAGAAGACTATGAGGATGACACTTTAAGTGTGTGTGATGATTATTTCACTATTATAACACCACTTGGTCAAGAAAGATGCAAACCAACCTTTGAAGTCGAAGAGGAAGGTAACTTTGATGAGGTACAAGTTGATAAAATGATAGTAGACTTTGAGAGAGATGGTATTTATTAATATGAACAAGTTGATCAGGTTGTTACAATAGATGAGGGATCTTATAATGATATATTATAGGTGGCAAAAAATTGCTTTTAGCCCTATGAACATGATCAAAGATTTATATCTTCTAACTCCTCAAATTATGTTGGAAATACATCTGCAACAACTCCTATCAAGCCTGAAGAAGGCCTAAGTGAGCTATAACCAAGTGAAGATAAATTGAAGGACTTTTTTTGACTCATAAGATTAGGATACACTCTTATAAAGACATGTCATGGTCTAATTTATATTGAAGAAGGTAGTTTTGTCAAGAAACGCACCAAGAAAGAAGAAGGCAACTCTCCACGCTTATCATTCCAAGAATTTGTTCCATTTGAAGATGACTTATTTGATGTACTTAAACAAGGTTATCAAATTCTTATTACATTTTCATGTTCTTATTCACTCTTGGAAAAGGAAACTAAGTTGTATTGGCCTCAAGCTCTCAACAAACAAGATACACTTCTCCTTAAAGCCAACAATACAAGCATGCCAAGAGATTTATCTAATATTGTTTAGCTTGATCAAGAGTAGCCTATGGATGAGGTAAAAATGAGATTGTTTATGCCAATAAAACAAGTTTGGAATGTGTATTATTTGGTATTTGAATCACATAGTTAGTCTATGTGCCCGAGAATGAAGCAAGAAGGCCAAGTTGCTAGTTAAAGAGGCTATGAGCATAGTAACATCTCCAAATGCAAGAAGAAGCCTCCACTCCATGAACCATGCTTGGTTGGACTCCACTAAAAATCTAAAAATATGATTCCATGGTGTCATGATGACCTCAATAACTTCCCATTTGATCCT
Organism: Torreya grandis; assembly: GCA_037957365.1. Lineage (NCBI taxonomy): Eukaryota > Viridiplantae > Streptophyta > Pinopsida > Cupressales > Taxaceae > Torreya > Torreya grandis. The sequence goes on along the minus strand of JARHVA010000509.1, from coordinate 2,705,589 downwards.
AGAGGAGAAAAAAACATTGAGATTAGTTGTGTATAGTGTTTGCTTTTGTCGTATCTTTCTTAAGTGTTTGTGAGCACAAGTGTGTGTGTTTTGTCTTATTTTGTGTTTTGTTTATGTGTATTGTGTGTTTGGAGGTAAATTTAAATATTGTATCTTATGTCAAAGTCATTTTAGGTATGTTTTTGAGTATCAGATGACTCCATTGCCCAATGGATGGACTAGGCAACCAGTCTATATGCTTAGCAAGCAAGCATCCCCAAGAGACCACCAAAGATGATAGCCAAATTTTGGATATCATTACCGAGGTTCACAAAAAACTTTCTTGTCATGCCTTATGACCTTGTTCATAACCCATTCCATGCTTTATGAGGTCTTAAAAGGGTCTTTCTAAAGTCCTATTAGCATAATTTAAGGTTAATTTGACAAAATTAAGGTACTATCTTATATTAAGTCTTATGTTAGTCTAATCACTCCATGATGTCAAGTGATTAGTAAAATGGTGTCATATTTATCCTTAACCACCTTATATAAATAGTTCATATATGTTTGGAAATATTAAAGTTTGTTTGTAAAGTTTAAGGTGAGTGAAATTAAGGAGAAAGTTATTTTTAACTAATTCCAATGCTTGTCAAAGATAAAAAAGATCAAATTTCCATAAATAACACTTGTCTAGAGATTATGAAGGATTTATACAATGTGAATCTATGTTATGAATGTCATACTTTGTCAATTTTTAGGTTAACATCCAAAAAATAGAAATAACTCCAAGGCATTTTTAGTCACTTATATAGACTTAGGAGGATCTAATTTAAGGATAAAATGTCTTCAAAGTGTCCCTTCACCTTCTCCAAGTCATATCCATATATATATATATATATATATATATATGGATATGACTTGGAGAAGGTGAAGGGACACTTTGAAGACATTTTATCCTTAAATTAGATCCTCCTAAGTCTATATAAGTGACTAAAAATGCCTTGGAGTTATTTCTATTTTTTGGATGTTAACCTAAAAATATATATAGCTTGTATAGGTCTTGATAAGTTAAAACTTAAATCAAAACCTCCATTGCTCCCTTGGAAAGCTAGTAAGGGTCAAATTCATATGCTCAGTGCGGACAAAGGAGCAAGAGTAATGGTCTAATATTTTGGGAAGAGTAAGGGGGACAAATGGCCTTTAGTTTTTTGACATTGGTTCTCATATTAGTGATTCTATTTTTATGAACAATCATTAATATCAATAAGTGGTCATAAACTTCACTTAAATCCCACATGCTCAATTTTATACAATTTTCATTCAATTTAGAGCTCATTAGAGCATGCTAGGAATTTTTGAAGGTATGTATGGATATGAAAAAACATTTCACACACTCCTAAATCACATGTGAATAAACAAACATCAAGAAGAGTATCCATGTGAGAGGAGTCATAGGGTTTACACTTGAAATTTGAAAACTTCTGTAGGTTTCATGCATACAGGTAGTTGTAAAATATTTTCCAAAACACTTATTAGCCACTCCATCATCTCACATGATCATCCATGAACATATTGATACCGTAAATGGCTCATACCCTTCATAAACTCATTAATTTCCTTTGTTTTAGGACTATATAAAGGCTCAAGTAGGGTTCTTGTTGGTTGCAGAGGTCTACTCATTCTAAGTGTTACTCAAATGGTATTTATCAAATCTATACTCCATCAACATATTAATTCTTTCCCTCACCTCCAAAAAAAATTATCTTATGAAAATCTAACACACAGACTTTAGAATGAGAGGGAGTCAACCATGAAAGTAAGTAGGCATCATGTTTAGAAAAGTAAAATACTCCAAACGAAACTTAGGATAGTCAAATGAAGGTGTATGCAATATCCTTGTTAAGGTATATGATCACTCTTATGTATATAATTAAAAGGGTTAGATCATGGTAAATAATATCTATAGGCATGTGTTAAGAGATGGATGGAAAATGAACTAAGTAGGGGTAGTTTGTGCTTGAGACCTAAAAAGTGAGAGTCTAAAAGATGTTCTAAGAGATTAGGTCAAATGTGTGAGTGATGAGATAACCTTGTTTTATAATAAATCAGAGTATATCCACCTCTTTGATGCAAGAGTGTCTAAGACTTTTCAAGGCTAAAAGATACAGTTAGGCAATCTTGATCAACACACACAATCCTACCATGGGAAAATGAGGAGTAGAAGAATGTGTATGATGAAAAACAAATATTGAGAAGCATACAAGGAGAAAATAAGGGTTTTTAACCACTATTATATCATCCAAAACACTGTATTTTTAATTATGAGAAAATCCAATTCACATTTGTAGTCAAGATACTTAACATACACCTACAATCAAGAATATTTTAGTGTGAACAGTGACAAGAGAGGGTGAAATAGTTGTATGGGATATTGGGTTTAGATGAACAAGTAGAGTTTATAGATCCATTATATATCAATATAAACCTAAATATAATGGTCAAAAGAGTGATAAAAATAAAATTATTTTGAACTTTACAATCCCACAGTCAAAACCACACAGTCAGGCCTACCTAACTAAATGAAGGATGCGTACTTGTTTTGAAGAAAATAAAGTTTTTGAGAATAATAAAATAATATTGGAGTTATCCTATAATGATATTATTACTCCATATGATACTCAAGGCCAATAAAGACAATGTCAAAACTTTGGTAAGTTTGATTAGACCAAGTAGGCCTAAGCCAGGATACTATAAAGGTCTATATATGTAAAGTTGTGAAGCAAAGTGGTTTAATTGAGGATGAAATGAGAAAATAAAGGATATATAATGTTATTATAATTTTAATTAAAATTCTATGAGTTTTCAGACTCTTCCATGGCAGGAAAAGGCTTAACATAGGATGTTAGGGTCAAGAGAGCTAGTATGCTCATAAACCCTAAGCCTGAGCTAACGGTGGTCATCATAGATTTTTGGAGATAGATAACAAGAAATACTATTTAAATAGGTAAATTTGGATTATATATACCTCATTAAGGTATTTGATACCAAAACTAAGCACGGTGACTCTTCTCACTCATGAATCTCTCTCTTAAACTCACTAAATGTAGTCTTACTAACCCAAAGAGACACTTTCTCAAGCTTAGAATAGTACAAAGGTTTTTCATGTTAACCCAAACTAATTTGGAATTATATTATACTTTTAATACTATCAATTTTTTGCATTTTTTCATTGGATAAGGGCCTGTACTTTATGAATCATCGTTAAGATGATAAGTATGTTTTTGGCTACCTAGAGGCTAGAATTGACCCGATGAGAGAGAAAGAGTTCCTATACACCCAAGATGAAATATATGACCATTTAAACCACTTTTAAATAATTTATTAATCCATAAATATTATCACCATGACACTTGTATGTACCTGAAACTATATAAACTCATTAAATGCTATGTTTTTATGAGTTTTTGGGCTCAAAAAAGGGTATTAAACCTCATGGACATATTAAAACCATTTGGGAGGATGTATTGAGGTGTATTATACCTTTTCAAGTCCAAAAATCCATAAATTTCACCCTATAAATTCTCCTACAAGTCACATTGTTGAAGGCAATGGGAGGAAGGCTTGTGAAGACTAGGTTTTTTGGCCATTTCTTGGTTTGCCTACCTACACATGGTTTAAAAATCCCAAATTTGGCATAGATCATGTTCATGGGGTCATAAAATTTAATAAAACACTTATTTTTGGTTTAGAATTCATGGGGAGGTCATTAGATCCATAACTCAGTTTCTAGGCCTAAAGGGCTAATGGAGGCCTAATTGAAGAGAGAGATCAGGGGAATAAATGCATTTACACTTAGACTTGGGTCATGAAATTTGGAAAGGAGTTTTAAGGGGATACTAGGTACTAAAAAATATTCATATTTTCCAAATATCATATTTAAATTCTTCTATATAATGAGATTTATGTGTTTTCAGGGCTACAAGGAATTATAGGCTAGTGACAGCTTAAGGTGAAAAATGAGGTTTTGATAAGTGCTTGATGGATATAAATGAGTTTTTTTAGGTATATTATGATTGAGGGATACCATCCATGGATAATAATTTCAATCATAAATATAAAATCATGTTTTCTTCCATTTGGGCAAGACAGGCGTAGTAAAGCAAATTGGGTTTCAAGACACCTAAAGAGTTACTTGATGATCACCACTAAGATGTCAGTTTGGAGGGATCCTAATAAAGTGACATGTGTCAAATATCAGATAAATATTTTAAATCAACCTAAATTTATGATCAATTATGCCACTTTTCACCTACCACTTGTCACCTCACAAGCTAAGAAAAGGGGAAAATTGAAGAAGAAGATCAAAGTGTCAAGATACTACAGAAACTTGTTAGGTTGTGGAGCTAAAAGCTTCACCAAGATACAAATAGGAGGAGTTACAGAGGTTGCAGAGGTTGCGGAGAGTTACAGAATGAGTTGCAGGGCAACCGACGTCGATTTGATCAACCGATGTCGGTCATACAACAGTGAAGAAGCAACGGACGTCGGTCACCAGTCAGCCGACATCGGTCAGGGAGGAACCGACGTCAGCAGCCTGTCCGTGAACATGTAGTTTGCATGTTGATTCCAGAGAGTCTATTTTTGGACTGTTAGTTTGCATGTTAAAGGCTAGTTATAGTCTTGAGTTGTGTGTCTAATTATTGTAATTAAGATAGTCTAATTATTGTAAGCATGAGATCTATATATGGACTCATGGGCTGTATTGTAAATTTAGTGCTAGAGAGTAAGAGAGCAAATAAGCTCCTTCTAAGAGAGGATATCAATGGTGTGTTCCTCCTAGTGCCACGGTACCAAGTGTGGGTGCTGGTTTGGAGAATCAGAAGGGTTCTTCATATATGTATGATCTTGGTCAGCAGGTGAGCATGGCTTCTTTTGGAGATCTACATTGGTGAGTAAGGTCTAGTGATTTGCATATAGCAGCAGAGAGCAGGAGATCTACTTGGAGTACGGTTGTGTACTTGGTGTACTAGCAGCGTGTTACTGACTGGTGGAGGTGAACATCAATTCTGTATTGGAGTTGATTGTTGGGACTGAGAGAGAGAGAGGGAAGAAGGTCTTGAGGTGTGGCGAGCCTTTGAGGTGGAAGAAGAAGTGGCATCTTCTTTATTGTATTTTCTTTTGAGTGATTATTAATACAATTGTGTATTGTCTCTCATATTCCTGTGTTGTTTCATATTTCTAGTTACTTATTCATTCTAGTTAAATTTCGTGTTTAGTTTCTAATACAAGAAGTAATCATATGTGCTCTAATTGGTGGAGCAAGATCCTGACAAGTGGTATCAGAGCCTGGTTGTAGGTTCAAGAGTTGATACCAACAAGTGGTATCAGAGCTTTAGGTTGGGTTGACTAACAGGTGGTTCAGATCTGGTAGTGTTTGTTGATTATAGGTCACTCTTAGGGGTTTCAGATTGAGTGGGAGTATAGCAATGGCAGAAGAAAGTAAGCTATGAATGGCGAAACTGAATAGCACGAATGGTCTGATTGATGGAAAGAAAGAGTAGGGAAAAGGAGATTGTTGGTTGGTAGAAGATCAGTGTGTAGAAGCAGATGTTGTAGGTGTTATTGCATAGGTTGCTTTGGATAAAGTAGAATCTTTGATTACAAATTCTTTTGCCTCTTTCCATGCAGCCCGAAATAGAGCATCTTTTCATGGGTATGTCTTTGGAGACTTTGGAGAGATTTATTTAGGCGTTGGATAGCCTTGTCAGATGACTGATGAAGGGGAAGTGAATCTGAAATTGTAGGTGGATGACACACAGGTGTTGAAGGAGGTCATGCAGGTACCAGTCTTGGAGATGATTCTAATTTCTTCAAGAAAGTTGGGTGATGGGAGATGCACTGTAACTCTCACAGTGGATATACTAGAATTAGATGGTGGTAAGAAAGTAGGTATCCTTTATCTATCTACTTATATTACTGATTCACCTTCTGTTGCAGAGATGTGGCTTTGTAGGCTTGGTCACATATGTAGGAGGGGAATGCACGTTCTTAAGCGGAAGACAGATGTTTTTGATAAACTTAAGAACTGAAAAGCCTTGGTGTTCATGAAGGAGATGACAAATAGAGATCAACAGAGTGGACTAAATTATTCTGAGCAGGGTTGTGTTGATTTGAATAGGGTTTTGACCCTAAAGGAGCTCATGGGTAAAAAGTTATCACTCACAGGCGAACACAGGTACCGGCATCGGTCAGACAGTAACCGACGTCGGCAACAAGAAGACTGACATTGGTCATACAGGAACTGACGTCGACAGATGGGATACCGGTGTTAGCCAGGGAAATGACGTTGGTAGTTAGGGTCAGTGCAGGGGAACTGACATCAGTCGAATGTAGATTGGGAGATGGCTGAGATCGGTCACTAGAATAGATGGTGGGCAGACAACAAGCTATCAACAGGTCTCAAATGCTAATATTGAGGTCAAAAAGGGTAAGTGAACCTCATATTCATTGTTCACCTTCTTTATATTGCTTATTGATGGTCAAGAACCAGGAAGACGTGAAGAGGCAATGTAGGTAGAATCCAGACACAGTGGGAGCTTGGCATGGATGAGGAGTGTGAGTCCTTGGAGAAGAACCAAACAGGATTTTGTTGGTGGAGTTGTCAGCTAGAAGAAAGCACTGGATGAGGGACGGATTCCCAAGTTAAATAAGAGAGTGGATGGATACGTGAGATAGAAGGCCAAGGTATGTGGTCTTGAGGTAGCTGCAGGACAGTGGTACAGGTTTGACAGGTGGATGATAAAGCATGGCTTTTGTCAATGTTAGTGTAACTACTATCATTTTCTTTACCAGGTGGATAATGATTGCAACATTATTCTGTTACTATATGTGGGTGATTTGCTAGCAGGTTTGTACATACAGGGTTTTGCTAAGCTAAAGGTAAGGTTAGTTCAGAGGTGTGTCATGAACAATTTAGAGCAACAAAATTCTTTGGCATAAGAGACATGGAGATTTTGTCTCCAGTGGGAGCTGATGTGAAGATACTGTTGGTGGGGTTCAAGAAGTAGGATGCAGAATCGAAAAGCACACCAAGGGTTGGACAGTTCAAGCTTAGCTTAGAACAGAGTTTGAAATCACATGAGGTCTAGTGTAGACCTGAGTTTTCCCAAGCAGTGGGAGTTGTCAGAAAGTATGGAGCCAATTCGGGGAAGGAGTACTGGAGGGCAGTTCAGTGGATTCTCAGGTATCTAAGAGGGACTAGCAGTAGGTTAACATGTTATCCAGGGTCAAGGTCTTCACTACATGGAGTTATAGGTTTGGATGTGGCAAGTTACTTGGATGACAGGTGTAGCATCACAGGATGTGTGGTGGTTAGTCTTTAGAATTGATCTTGAAGAGGGATACAAGCCAAGGAATAATTTAGATGGTGCACAGGTATAGGTACAGGTGTAGCTATTTATCTCCAAGTGGGAGATTGTTAGGTTGTGGAGCTAAAAGCTTCACCAAGATGTAAATAGGAGGAGTTATGGAGGTTGCAGAGGTTGAGGAGAGTTGCAGGGCAACTGACGTCGGTCTGATCAACCGATGTTGGTCATACAGTAGTGAAGAAGCAACTGATGTCGGTCACCAGTCGGCCGACATCGGTCAGGGAGGAACCAACGTCGGCAGCCTGTACGTGAACATGTAGTTTGCATGTTGATTCTAGAGAGTCTATTTTTGGACTGTTAGTTTGCATGTTAAAGGCTAGTTGTAGTCTTGAGTTGCGTGTCTAATTATTGTAATTAAGATAGTCTAATTATTGTAAGCATGAGATCTATATATGGACTCATGGGCTGTATTGTAAATTTAGTGCTAGAGAGTAAGAGAGCAAATAAGCTCCTTCTGAGAGAGGAGAGCAATGGTGTGTTCCTCCTAGTGCCACAGTACCAAGTGTGGGTGCTGGTTTGGAGAATCAGAAGGGTTCTTTGTATATGTATGATCTTGGTCAGCAGGTGAGCATGGCTTCTTTTGGAGATCTACATTGGTGAGTAAGGTCTAGTGATTTGCAGATAATAGCAGAGAGCAGGAGATCTACTTGGAGTACGGTTGTGTACTTGGTGTACTGGTAGCGTGTTACTGACTAGTGGAGGTGAACATCAATTCTGTATTGGAGTTGATTGTTGGGACCGAGAGAGAGAGAGAGAGGGAAGAAGGTCTTGAGGTGTGGTGAGCCTTTGAGGTGGAAGAAGAAGTGGCATCTTCTTTATTGTATTTTATTTTGAGTGATTATTAATACAATTGTGTATTGTCTCTCATATTCCTGTGTTGTTTCATATTTCTAGCTACTTATTCATTCTGGTTAAATTCCGTGTTTAGTTGCTAATACAAGAAGTAATCATATGTGCTCTAATTGGTGGAGCAAGATCCTGACAAAACTCGCATGCCATTTGGAAGAGGAAAGCATATTCAAGAAAAAAACATGTCTTGGAGGCCTGATGGAACTATTTTATAACTCTTTTTTATTTTAATTCTTTCTAAGACACTTGTCATCTCTCTCTTTTATGCCTCTCTCTCTTCTAGTCACATTTCTCTATTTAAGTAACCTTATTTGGCTATGTGTTCATCTTCCACCTAGATATGGTGAAGCCCTACCCATTTTTATGGATTTGATAAATGAGAAATAACTATATGTACCCCATTATATGACTATTATTAGTGTGTGTGTGTATGAATAGTTGATCTTGTCAAGTGATTTGACTTGTCTTCCTTGGCATGTTGTCCTTTTCTAATACCTAAATGAAGTTTGAAATCTTCTTTTACAGGTCATCTAAAGTGTGTAAGTGTGGATCAAGGGTTGATTGAGCTTGTATATTCACTATTTTCATCTAAGACCTATTTATTAGCCCTCCTATACTAATCATATATCATCACCTTCCATTGAAACACATATGTGAGAGATTTAGAAGAGTAGTGTATGTAAGGTTAGTTTTCTTAGTCTATAAGTGCACATGTAGTTGGTTGGTAGTGATCAAATATTTGGTGTATCATCCCCTTTTTTTGTTTTCATGTTATCCTTCTCCATTTTCCTTTTCAATATAGTTAATATTAGATCCTAATTGATACATCAAGGGGAGCTAGCCCTATAACTTAGATGTTTGATCCACCTAAAGGTCAACCACAGCCTAGGATCAATCCCATTACATAGCTTAAGTTTAAAGGGCTTTAATCACCCTCTCAAGGGTGGAAATTTGATATTTTATAGTTACCTCACTTCAAAAAGGCAAGACAACTATAACATTATAGTGCATAGAACCAATGTGATCACATGTAAGCCTAAGATGTATGATAAACATCATGGAAACATATATATATATATATATATATATATATATATATTACTAATACAATCTCAACAAGAAAACAAGCACACATAAAAGAGTACTCAAAATCAAGCCAAAAGGTAATGGTCCAAAGAGACCACAAACAAGGGGCATGTTCAAATGTGGCACAATCGAAGGGACATGACTTAGTCAAATGTCCATGAAATAAAGAATGACATATTCAAATGTCTATACAACAAAAAATTACATTATGTAAATTTAAAATAAAGTATATATAAGCATGGGGACCACAAACAAAGTATCATAATCAAATTCTTGAACAATCAAGACAAGCCACTCAAGGATGTGAATAAATTAAAGCATAAGAAACCAACATAAACATGTCATAATGGTCTATGGATCCAATATGTATAAAAGTATGTCAAGTGTATATCATATGAAGTACCATGTGTAAGATGTAATCATGGATAATAAGCATGTACAAGTACATAGGTAATCTCAAACATGATAGTGTAGAATGATCATCAAATCATATAACCTATGTATCAATATCAAATAATTTAACTCCTCCAATGTCCATATGGCATGAGTAGAGGGAAATGCCAACATATAAAATATGAGTGTATCATGTATTTGTGTATGCCTATATCACACCCAATATAGAAGTGTGACACATATATGTATGTAGGAATAACTAAGTATGTGGTCCACCAATATAGAAGGGATACATGGATGCCCAATAGCCAATATAACAGAGAAGTACCGATAGTTTTTATGATTTTTTGAATGTTTTTGATTTTTTTGGTATTTTTGAAGATAAGAAAGATCATCTTATGCTACCATGTAACTGATGGTCATATACATCTCTCCAATGTCAATCTAGTAAAATACTTTGTGTACATGGCCAAGGATCATATATAGGTGTAATATCTATCATGATGGTATCGACAGTGCTATATATGTAAAATATGACTATGTGGTCATGAAAAAACAGTAAACATAATTGGAACAGGGGTTTTTGGAACCCATCATTGAGTGCTTGCTTGTTTTTTTGGAGTAGAGTAAGAGGAACATGTGTAGGTGCTCTAGATATCTAAACATGGTGTGTAGTAGAATATTGGGATTCCATAAAATCCAATATATGTATCTGATGTAATGATATCTAAAGTACTAGCTACCTATTAAAGGGTATTTTTTGTTGCTTACTCTTTTGCATTTGATTAGCCTTTGTAAGCTTGATATCTAGTTGTCTGGGTATAATTTTCTTTTGTTCAATAGGATACTCACATGGAATTATAAAAACTATAATTACCCAATTGGCATGAATGTATTTTACACACCCATGCATTGTAGAAGGTAATGATCGAAGAGTGTATCCAAGGTCTTCCCAATAACATATCAAATATGCTTATGGAAGGGATAACTAAAAAGGTAGTAACCAAATGTGCAAGACCAACCTATAAAGTCAAGTCAGTCTCACCAAGAACCTTCTAGGAGGTCCCACCAAATTATCTAACTGATTTGGTAGAGGGGTGTAAATCAGGATGAGTATAACCCAAGTGTGTAAGTAATGTCATTGCTTTCACCATTATCAATAATAATACTACATATGGGGTGTTTATCAAGGTATGCTCAAATGAATAGGGAATGAAGATCAGACTCATCATCCTTAATTTCACTATCATCAAAGGAAATAAAAGGTTTCTTAACCATAGGAGGTATACGTCGCGTGTAAGTACCAATAATCCCATATATTGGGTGTGTATAATGTGATGGAGGAGGAAGTGAATCATATGCCATTTGGATTTCTTGTTCCTTTTTATAATGGTTTTTCAAAGGATTATTAAATATTCTATTTATGGTGATCGCTAGGTTATGAACCTGATTCCTTTGAAGGATCCTCAAATGCAATATTTTGGTCATCTATAAGATCTTGGATCCTGTGCTTCAAGGTAAAGAATCTACTTTTAGAATGTCTTATTCCTTGATGATAATCATGTTGATCACTAGAATCATATCCTTTGGGTAGGGCTTAACTCATATCAACCTCAATAAGATGAGGGAGAGATATAAGCAGACACTCTAATAACCTGGGAATAATGAAATTGGGGACTCAAGTAAATGTGTAAATTACCTCCTTGGTACATTAGGTAAGACAAGATGATTAGGTTGTTTTGAAACTTTTTTAAACATGATGGTTGTTTCCTTTTTATGTTGAAGAGGTTTTACCCTATAACCTGGCTTTATTATCTTTGTACTAGATGTAGATGCAACTAGTGTGTTTGCTACATACTTGAGTTTATTCAAATATGTAAGCTTCATTTCATGGTCCTGTATAACATGGCATAAGTCATCAAAATATTAAAACTTATTAAAGACAATGAAATCATTTAAAGGAGCAAATAAACTTTTCATGAGTACATCTTGCAACTCTTTATCTGCCACAAGATTGGTCATTTTGGCTAGCATTATCTTATATTTCAATATATTCATTGATAGGTTCATGGGTTCCTTATTATATTTTAGAAACTTGGGCATAAGAAACCTTTTAAAAAATATTAATGGAAAAGTGTGATAAAAACTAGTCTACAATAGGTTTGAATGCTTTCATAGATTGGAGAGGTAAATCATAGAACCACCTCAAAGCATAGTCTTTGAGGCTTCTTAAAAAAAAAATTGGTCAAAAATTTATCATTGGAAGCATAGTCAAGGAATGTTTCATAGAAGGCTTGAATATGTTGTTCTAAATCACCCTTGCTATCATAAAATGTGAACTTAGGTGCAACAAATCTAGTTAGCAAAAGGTGAAAATATATTTCAAGTGCAAGAGGGTTATGCAAAACACTTTTTGAATCTATAGCATGAGGGGATTTTAAATATTTTTTTTCAATGTTTGTAATCTTGTCTTCCAAGGTTTTTATAACTCAAAGGAAATATTGAACTGTATGCCCAGTGGGATTTAGCTTAGCAATTTGATTAGGCACCAAAGGGGATGAAAACATGTTTTGAGTAGTATTAGGCATTGAAATTAGTATTTGTGTAGAAACAATGGGTAATTCCATAAGAGATGTATTAATAGTGGTTTTAGAGAACAAAGGTTTAAACACATAATCTATGCCATCAATAGATTTAGGTGGATTGATAAGTGTGGGATGTGTTATAGTACCTTCTAAGGATTCACTATTACTAGGTGAGGTAGCCTTAGTTTTATATTGTTTACTTATTGCATCTATTCTAACATACAAAAATGCATCTATTAATCCCTTGCTATTATTGATATGAGTAATCAATGCTTCTTGATATTCCATTTAGAATTGGGTTTTTGTACTAAAATTTTCCATTGCTTCACAAATGAAAAATTTGTAACAAAGTATAGTAATGATAAAACCCTAAGTGACCTAGGGTTTAATGTTCAAAGATCAGGTTCATGAAATGTTTAACCCTATAATGAAATGTGTGTCAGTATTTCACTTTAGTCTTAGGGTTAATAATATAGAAATGAAATGGCACAAGGGTGTTAATCAGATCTAGAGTAGGTTAATTAAATGCTAAACTTGGATATAAGTATACACTAAATTTATTATGCTAAGATAGTCTAAATATGGAAAGTATAACTATGCTAGATATATAAAGGACAAATAAGAGAATTACTTAGCTCGTTTTGATACTAATGTTGTTATTTGAAATAAGTTTAAAGTAGGTGGGAAGATAGTTTTGGAATAGTTTTCAAATTCTAGACTTGGTGCCTCTGACTATTTGGATAATTATGTCAGCCTTGAACCATTGTGTTAATGCTAATTTTTGAGTTTGATGATAGTGTCATGTATGGAATATCTAGTGAAATAGGATGTGACCACATAGATGCTTCTAGGTTTGGTTTTACCTTCACTCTAGTGCATTCATACTTGGGTCATGGACATTCAATCCTTATGAAATGGTAAAACCCTCACTTTCCATCTTAAATGTGACCTTGAGGAAAATGGTTAGTTGGTACATGGTGTTGAGCTGACCCCAATGACCCTGTTGTCAAATGGCACTGCTTACATAGCCAATAATCTAGAAGAGGGCCTCATAATCATGTATTTCTCACCAATGTGTTATCTTGTGTGTGAATCATGCAATGTGTGTAAAGGAATTAAAATAGTGACCTACCTTGTAACTTGGTAAATCAGGCTCTTGGGCTACTCCTTTAGTACTTCATACCTATAGATGTGTAGTCCCTATGACTAGTTAGAATAGGAATAAATAGGATAGTTTTTCTCAATTGAATATTATTTGATCTTTTCGATAGGTATTCATAGGTTAGGAATGAATGAGGTTTGATATTATATGTATATCAATCCATTTAAAATAATAAATTTTATTAAAACACTTAAGCTAACCATTACGATATGTTCATTTACAAATTGGATGACTTTAGGGCACTAGACACTTGTATTGGGGAAAGATAGTAATGTCAATACTACTATTTATCCCAAATGTTAGTGTCAAGGGAATAACAAAATAGGTACAAGATCAAAACTTTTAGAGGTGTAAGATAAGTAAATTTTAAGCATTCTAGGCAAGATGGAATGCCTATGTCATCAATATAAGACTAGACAAACTAAGAGATAGTCTAAGGGGCACAAGATAGAGCAGATGCAAGGAGAGTGTATAACTAAGAGGAACAACCAAGGTCTGATTTTTCTAAGTGTACAAGACTGAGGTGCTACATAATCACCAAATATCATCTACATAAGGTATTTCTCAGTTGATATTGTTAAAGTTTGAAATACAAAATTTAGGTGTCTATAGGTATATCAAAGGTTTGAAAGTTCTCATGAGTGAAAGCATAACATGTATAATAGTATCCATTATCATGTAGGATTATTTTTTCAAAAATGGTCGAAACTCACTCTAATAAGAAAAGTGGTTGGGTGAATCAATTCTAATTTCATATTCTCATAGTTAGAGATTTGTAGTATGATACTCATCCTAGTCATGGGGAGTTTGAATAAGAGATAGTAGTAATACATGACACTAGATTGGATTGACCCAAAATCAGTTTTGTTATTCCTATTGTGTGTGGAGGGGATCAAACCACAAACCCCTTTTTGAGTTTCTACAATAGTTATTTAGGCCAAATTATGTTTGTGTGTTTGATACCATAGACACCTAATTTTGGTCAAGGGAATTATATGTCAGTTTGAATTTTTTTAGGTTGTGTATTTCTCAATTATAAATACATATTATGCTCTTGTCAATCTGATTTTATTAAGGATCTTGTCAATATTATTGTTAAGTTTAACCTTTTTTAGGTTGTGTATTTCTTAATGTAATTTTTCTAAGGCTTATTTTACTTTTTTTCATTATTATCCTTAGTGCTTGTGTGTGATTTGAAAAACCTAGTTTTTTAAGCTTACCTTATCACTTAAACTCTAGTTTATTTTACATGATCTATATGTTTCCATCTTATGCCACCTAAGTTGAATATATCTAAGACCCATACTATGTGTAGTAGTAGTTTAGATAATAAAATATGGTATTAAGTACTTGAAAATGATAATTTTGACACACATCTACCACACATTACTTACACACACAAATATGGTTGTAACCCACCATTTTCTCACTCTTTCATGCTACTTTATGACCTTGATCCTTATATTATAGTTCACACACATACCATGCAGGTATTGTAGCTAGTTGGCCTACTTGGCCGACTATTTTTCTCAGATTGGCCTATGTTTGGATTACTGTACATTCCACATGATGGGTAGATCCACATATTTTTGCTCACCTACCTAGTCATCAAGGGTTTCAACCTCTAGTGGTACCATTAGTAGTGCCCATATATTGGGCATGACATATGAGGGACCAGAGTGGCAATAGAGGTATAGGGATGCCTATAAATGTACCTATTATTTGACCACATTAGGCTTAACCTTGGATGGGATGGCTTTAATGATAGTAGAGAGAGGCTAGAGTGGCTAAAAAAGAGGTAGTAATTGTAGTAGAATATGTTTATGTGGTGATGTTATGCCACATCATGTGTTATAATTAATACCATGGGCACCACAATAATAGAGACATTAACAGGTACAAATGTAGATAGAGGTATAGGAGGAGGTGAAGCCACAAGAAAAGGAAGATAATTAGGGAGATCCTATTTCATATCCTTCATAGAGTTAGTCTATAGAGAGATTCAGAGTAGACCACGATGTGCTTGTATTCTCCAACCTAATTTTTTAGCACCTTAGAGGCATACTCTAGTAGAAGTACTCAATGGATGTATCAATGGTGAGACAAATTTTGGTCAGTGTTTTATTTTGTTTTATGTATTTGATGTATTTAGATAGCTAAATAGATTTGTTTAGATAGATGTTTTTGAGATATTATATATATATGAGATCTAATGCATATTTAATTTTGTGTTATATAAATACTTTAGTTGAGGAATTTAGGTGGCCTATGGTAATGCAGATAACACATCATGATATTTTTGATGACGTGTTGTTACATCATGATACTACCCATATAGTTGACCATATAGTTGCCTCTTGCCCAACATATGCTAGTTGGTTCTGATTGGTTAGTGAGGCATCTCAAGAGCTACAAAGACTAGGAGATATTGCAAAGATACCACCTGGAGTAGGTGATAGAGAGTTATGGGCATGGTATAAAATAGTTGAGGATTGAGATAATCATATGTATACATATAGATATTTATGATGTGTTTAATCTCAAGTGTCCCATCTATAAGGACAACTAGAGGGCCTATGTTCATTCAAAGAGTCACTATAATGTACTATTCATAGCAGACAACCCCAAGCTTTGATGAGTAGTGTGGCTCATCCACTATATGGATAGGGTGGACCACAACCATAGTGATATTATTGTATTATGCTTATTTCATGTTATTATATTGTATGAAACATTTGATCCTTTGATATATAGATATCTTGTTTGTTTATTATGACTTATGGATGTTATGGATGTATGTATTTTCTTTCTGGCATGTGTTTAATTTTTCCTTATATGTTATGAGAAAATATCTGATGTCTTTTGAATTCTTTGTTAGAAATTTTGAATAAATGCATGGTTGAAAATAATGATAGAAAAATGTAACATGTAAAAGGTGTAATGTAAAATAGACTAGATCTCATGGAAAAATAAAATGTAAAACACATTAAATCATGTTGGGAAACATGTAAAACATGAAAATAAAGGAATTTATAAAACACACTAAATCAAGTTTGAAAAATATTTAAGACAAATGGAAATGGTGACTTGTTTATAATATTTTTTGCTCACCTTGGGTTGTTTATCTTCAGTTATTTATTTATCCAAATCAAACATCCTTTCCAAGGAGATCATGCCTTTGGGGATTTAGTTCTCTTTGAGTTGGATCACTCCATCCTCATTGCCCTTTGAATTTTCCATAGGACTTTCATCCTATTCATCAATGATGTGAGATTCAAACATGACATCACTACACAAAAAGTTAATTATTTCATTATCGTCATCAAAAACTTGGAAGTGATTGATGTTGTCTGGCACATAGGGGCATGAAATTATCTCCACGGTGAACTCCTACAAGTTCAAAGGCTCTAGAGGAACCAAGTTTGTTGCTACTGAAGCTAGAGCATATAACAATTGGTTTTTCTCCCTAGGCAAGTAAATAATATTAAATGAGTTAAAATACTCAATTAAATCCCAAAGATCTAAATTTATACTTAGACAAAAAAGTCTGGTATCTACTTCAGACCTGATTAACAACTAATTCAAAATTACCATAGACTAATAGTTATTTAATCTTATGTTTAATTACAAATTGAAGTACTAAAATAAGAGCTTCATATTCTACTAAATTATTAGTGCAAGATAGTTGTAATCTATAAGAAGCTACATATTATTTGCCTTAAGGATTTGTCAGAACAATTCCAATGCCAAAACCTTGTTTAGATCATGCACCATTAAATGTAATGTCTAGGGAGATTTTCTTTCTTCTTTCACCTTGTCATCTATAACAACGCTGTGGTTTCCAAAGTGTAAACACCCAAGTTAGAGGATTGGTAATTTACCTTTTTATTCTTGGCATTATACTCAGTAATTATGTATTTCATCTTGGGCTTCCGATAAATCCTAATTTGGTTAGGAATGCCATGCCAAGGTAACCACATGTGAGAACAATTAGTGGACATATATCCATTCAAGGATTTAGTCTAATCATAACTTAATAGCAGCCCATAAGCCTTAGGTATATCAATGACTTGGATGTTGATGAATTGATGGATTTGAGGTTCATAGGCAAGCTGCATATGAATATTCAATATTTAACCCTTGATTTGTTCAATTGCACCACTACCTTCTCAGATTTGACTAGATTTAACCCTAGTTTTAAATAAATTTCTAAAGGCATAATGTTAGCTAAAGCACTAAAATCAAGCAATTAATTATGAATATTATTACCAAAGATCCTTACAGTCAACAAGAATGGTGAAACCTCATGCTTACTCTTGTACATTACCACATTTTCATGAACTACTTTAGCTTTGTTGGATCTAGGCTATTCATTCAATGATTTCAAAAGAAAATCACGTTGTTCAATGATTTGGGTGAGCTCATGCAATGTTATGTTTGCCTTAATCTTCTTCATGTCTTCTTCTATGTTGTATCCACCTTTTGGTGTTATACAAGGAGCTTCTATTATTGTTTAACTCTCCTTACTTCCAGGATGTGAAGGATTATTATATGTCCTATCATCAGGAGGGGAATCTAGTTTATTAGGTGGAGTGTAAGTTGTCAGAGGTGGGTTATGAACTTTACTTCTTAAGGAATAGTTACTACTTTAGTATTGATGGAAAGCATGTATTTCCTTGACATTGTCTTTAGGTTCATTTTCATCTTGAATCGAAAAGTCATAGGTCTCAACCAAGAGGATAGTTTATGAGGCTCTAGAGGCATCATTGGTATTATCAGATCTCTTAGCATTGCTTGATCAATGGGATTCATCTCAAATCCCTCCATTTGGCTCTGAATGGCTTCAAATGCATGGTAGAACTCAACATAGTCTAACTCTCCATATATGGTTGCATTGTACACTCGACACCAGTTTGGCAAGGCCATCTCACAAATGTTGACCTCAAGAAATCTACTCAAATGGGGCTCACTATTATTGTTGGGCCTATTGAAAGGTCTATTATATATATGGAAATTATAATTTCTATTATAACTCTCACTAGTATTTCCCATTTATTTCTTGAGATCCAAGAAATTGTTAGTGAGTTTCTAAAAAGTCCTTTGTATTAAGTCTAACTATCCTTTAGGAGGATCTGAGTTCTTATTTTGGGTTGTAGTTTAAACATTGGTGATATTTATAGGCACCATTTTTTGGCTGACATTATTCTAGGGATGTGCTCCAGCATTTGCTTGGTTAAATAATCCTAGTTGTTGATTAGGTGCATCGTGGCTCAAAGGCAATTGGTTAATCACTGGAAATTGATTTAATGTAGGGTGATTTTGGTTCATGTTGGGTATGACATTTAGAATAGGTAATCATTGGATCAAAGTTCAGTATAGCAAAGGCAGGGTGCCCCTACGGGTGTAATTGATTGTCAATATGGATGGGATCAACATATGTTAAAGGTAATGTATCAATATTTAGAGCCCTTCTCAAAAAGACAAATATCATTAGGTCTAAGGAATTTTTTTATATCTCTAAATCTAATTCATTTCTTGGCTTATATGGGGGCATCAAGGTATACATATTTTGGAACCTAGCATTGAATGTTCTAATTGGATCACTAAATCCCTTTTGAGGGTGGTGAACTATTGGTACACAACTCCCATGCTTACTACCCTACCAAATTAGGTAATAAAAGTGTCATTAAACTGACCCCATCCCATGATGGAATCTTTAGACAAGTTGAGGAACCAATCATAAGTGGCATCTCTAAATGTAAAAGGAAAGAGATGACAAGACACATCCTCATGGATCACATTAAGTAGCCTCAAAGATGCCTTAAAGGAATTTATGTGTTCCTAAATTGTTACTCTATCGATGGGGGTAAAGAGAGGCAAGTACTTTTCTATATTTATTAGCATATCATGCACAGGTCCAAGGACATTGATGGATGAACTAGCTAACCATGCCATGACTGGTAGGAGAGATTGTATATTTTGGTTAGATGGGGAGTTTGGCTAGGTCCTAGGCTTCATACATCTACCCTTGTCTGCTCTAGCTTCTTTATGGGTTTCTAGGGATGTCAAAGGGATCCTATGTTTGGATCAAGATCTGGTTCTAATCCTAAGCAACTCCAAGATGCAAAATGGGTACTAAGAGAAAAGGAGCTTCAAAGATGGATTCAAAAGCTTCAAATATAATGAAGATTAGTCAATATTTACAAAAAAGTTCCAAATCAAGTATATTTACCTTGATTTTTGAGGATTTAAGCCTTGAAACCTCAAATTTTTCTATACCTACATAAATATTGTTAGTCCTACACATTAGCCTATAAAGATCAATGTTAAACCAATATTTTGAATCAATTATATGCCTATTTAACAATATAAGAATGATTGAGCACTTCAAAACACCTTTAGACATAAATATATGCAAAGATTTATTCAATTGCAAATGAAATAGAGCAACTATGATCTCAAATGCCTCAATCTAGTGTAAATGAGGTCCCCGAGATTGACCCTTACACAAATTCTTACAAATATCTAGATTCTTTACCAAGTTTAGGTGAAGATTTGAAAATATGATCAAAATAACCTTGAATATGCTTAAAGGATGGGGTATTTCACTTATATTTTCACAAATTTAAACAAATATCAAAGTTATTCAATGAATTCTCATGAATGAACACTAAGTTTGATGAAATCCTTCAAAGAATACATAGAATTATGTAAAGAATGTAAATATTTAGTGTTATTTAACAATATTTGTGCACTTTGAAACAAATATGCCTATATTTAATGAAATACACTACAATTTCATCAAGATGCATGCAATTAATTGCATAGCGGCCCTCCTTCTAGTGCAAACTTTTTCCTTCTTGTTGATGCACTTATTATGCTCCCTATGTCACTAGGGAACAAGGAGAAAGTAAGAAACTCAATTTTAAGTCCTAGAAGACCTGGGACTTGAGTTGTTAACACAATTAATACTAGAAATAACATAAATAGTAGAGATATGGTCAGCACCTAGAAGTTTGTAAGTAGACCATGCTGTAGGGATAACATATGTTATGTAGTGACACTTTGTTCATGCTAATATTTGTGGAATTGTTTCAATATTTTCTAATAATTACCCAAAATATAAACAAACAATGGATATTATAGCATGAACTAAGCTAAAGTGAGTCATGGGTGGATCTAAGAGTAAGTAGGGTAAGGTAGAAAAGAGAATTTGCTTAAGATGATCAAAGATACCAGTTCTAACTTATAAGGCAAAAACACATAAAAATAACATTCACCAACTCCTCAAATCTAAATAAATGTAGTTGAAGCTTCAGAGGAAAGGAAATGCACATATCTAAAAGCATACATTGCACAAAAGTTACTCACATTAAATTGCATAAGCACATTTAGTTGTAAATAAGATGAAAATAGAGAAAATATACTAATAGATTTGTCAACCTAGTGTCAAACTCAAATTAATAGATGCATATATTGAATGTTATTTCTAAATTATCTTGTAGAAAATAAACTATTAGTCATCTAGAAGTGTGAGAATAAAAAATCATAGAACACATAATAAAGCACTTCAGACAAACTTTTGAATCCTTTGGATCTTTGTATTAATTCTCATAATAACTATTTTTTGATTTATAATGAGGAGGAATACCCATACTTATAGGCTTCAAAATTTCCTAAAAAAGTTCAAGTGGGCCCATGAAAAGCACCCAAACATATCCAAGTGGCTAAAATGCTATCCATTACAATGGAATATTCTTAATTCAAATTTACAAAACATAATGGAATATTCCCTAAGGTCCTAGAGGAGGTTACTCGCTAGCTTGCTAATGTTGCCTTTGTTTCTTCTTTGCCTCTTCTTTCATCAAAACCTCTACTTAGGCTAAGTAATCTTGATCTATCTGGATGAAATCTAGGATTATAGGCCAAAACAAATCAGGTATCTCTTGGATGAGACTCCCATGTTCTACAAGCACATTGCTTAATGCTTCTTCAATGGCCTCTACTTTCTATATCCTTTGGTTAGAAAATGATAAAATATTCATCACCTCAGTAGTCATATTAGTATAGACAATCTCCTACTAAAATTTGGATACAAATACATTCATTTGGGCCATAAATTCTTGATCATCCATGAAGGTGTCATTAGGCTTAGTCACCCTAGTAACCATGGCATCCTTCAGTAGCAAGGCAATCTTGAATTCAATTTTATCCAAGGATGTAGTTTCATCCTTGACCTAATCAAGCCACCTCTTCAAAATCCTTCTCCTATTCATCAAGATGGTCTGTACAAAAATGATATCATCAAGTGGTAGAACCTTGAGGTTTGTGAATTTATTGCTTCTTGTAACTCTAGCCAAGTTTTCCAAATTGGCATCATAAAGTTCAAGCTTTTTGTCAAGTTTAATGACCACCTTAGATTACATGACCCCATCTTCTTGTCTCCTCTTCATGACTTTATATAGGTTGAAAACATTGATGATAGTGTTTATTATTTTAATTATAGTGCCATCTAGAATTATTGACAATGCTTTCTCCTTCAACCTTTTCAACTCCTATTGCATCCCCTTCATCAAGGCAATTATGGACTCTACTTAGGTTTTAACTAAGGACATAGGGTCCTTTGCATATTATTCCACCTCTTTGGGGCCATCCTTCCTCTTCCTTGTCAAAGTGAAGAGGGACTCTTCAGTCTCATGGACCATAACTGAGATGGGATATGGCTACTCAACTTGCCTTCTCACCACCCTCTTCATGATTCCATTGGTTACACTAAACCTCATGCCAACTTGGGGTATAGAGAGGAATAATTGATGCCTCTCTTGCCTCACTACCTATATGATTTCTCTAACCCAATTTGGGATAGAATTAGGTGTTAGCTATATGGGAGGTGGCTATAATGGAGGTGCCTGGGTAGAAGAAGATGCAAAGGTTGTAGCAGGGATGTATAATTTTATTGGATTTAGCTACCCAAGTGGATCAAATAAATATTTGGTGGGGCCTATGTTAAGAATGAATGAATGTAACTTTGAAGGCACACTCATTTTAGTAGTTGTGGTAATGTTGAGTGGCTTCTAAAAGGTGAATTGCTTAGAGATAGGTTTCAATGGCTTTGAAGGTGTAGGGAAACCAATAGCAAGTGAGGCACTTGTTGTGGTTGCTTGGGAAGAAGCCATATATGTAGTGGCATGATAAATCAACTAGGGGAAGGTAAATCCAAAGGAGGTACTAGCTTGGCTTGTGCTAGTATCCATTGAGGACAAGGTAGGGGTAGCTATATAAGCTGAAGATAATGGAACTAATGGAGAAGTAATGGTGGGTGGAGCAAACATGGAAGTGGAAATAGAAGAAGAGGTAGAAGTAGTAAAAAATAAGGTATTGGTGTTGTAATTATAATGGGAGCTTGGGGAGATGATGAAGGAGGCATTACCCCTCTCATGGTGATCCTGGGCTCTTTCTTTCTTTTGTAAACCTTTTCAATATTTCTCCCTAACAGTGCCTACAATTTCTCCATTGAGAGCTCAATTCCTTGATACAATTATTCAAGGTTAATGACATTAGGATTATCTTCACTTAGTATCTCTAGGGTAGATCCCATGGCAGATGCAGAGACAAATGTAAGACCTTGGGAGCGGTCATGTTGGCTAACTGATCTTCCTTGCTATGTGCTTGGAGGTATGCCTTGACTGCTTAAAGTAGACTGCAATGGAGGTCTACATGGTCTGTTCCTAATGAGAGGAACTTGGTCTTCTTCTTCCTCTTCTTTCCTCTCCTCATAATATTCATTAAACAAAATTCCTTGGGTTGGTGGTGATTGAGGCCTTGCAATGTCTTCTTTCTTCTTTTCTCTATCTAGCCTCATCTCTAGCTCAATATTCTTTCTAGTCACAATCATGAGGACTTCCTCATCATTCATATAATCCTTGTAAATCCATTCATACACCTCTTCTTGATGTTTATACTCCATAGCTACATCTCTCTTGGATTTGAGGAGGTGCTTGGCGATGACATTATTTGGGTCCCAAGGTCTAAAATCAGCCTCAGACAATAGGTATGAGTCCCTATGCCTTGAAGTCACAATGATATCATACCTTTTTGTGATAATAGGCCTCCTTATATTGTAAGGAGTCTTGTGGGGGACTATCTTCTTATTTTTTAAGATGCCATCAACTCTATGGATAAGTTGATAGGCCATCTCCTCCTTAGCCAACTTCATTGGCACATATCTTGGCAACTGAGAGGAGCTACCATCACTCCCTCTATCCTGATGACTATGTAATCTAGGTACAACCAGTAGTTACCCATGTTTTTTAATGTCTATCTAACCTCTGGGGGAACCCTTGGCATCTCACACTTATTAATTTATTTATAAAAAATTAGGTAGAAGTCCTCTACAATTACCTTGATGTTGTGCCTGAAGCAGTGAATGTGTATTGTAGATAATAACTGGGGCACAACTTTTGATCACTCAGGGAGCCATGAATTCTAACCTAATTGGGTAGTTACATAGATTTCGTCCAATAGTTAGCTCATCATGAAGAATGGATAACCATTCTTTCAAGTATCATTCATTGCATATATTAGGTTATTGCTAATAATATCCCCAAGTGGGGGAATTTGTTGGTTCTCTAAGATGATTTTCAATAATGGAAGGGTCCTAATGTCCATGTAGTCAATGTGAGGATTAAAAAACACTCTACTGAGGAGAGCTAGCTGATCCTAACTCCCTTCTTAAATTTTTGAATATGCATGTTTCCTTGGTCATCCATTAAAATAACTCCAGTTGGGTCTATCACCCATGATGTCAGGACTTTCTCTAGAGAGTGCACCTCATACCATCTATTGATGATGCTCTAGTTATATTCTACTTATGGTAAAGGTGGGTCATAGTAATTTTCAAAGTTAGGTCCTATTATGAAGGTGATCGAAAGCCCTTGGTTCATTGATTTGAGCAACCCATCTTCACATCGTAACCTCTCGAAGATGTCACAAACTAGATCAGGGAACGACATGACCTCTAGCTTCACTGTAGCCTTGTGAAGATTGATAACATTAAATGCAAGGATGTCTGAATCTAATTTAATTATATGAGGCATTGTTTTGATCTCATTGACTTCCCTAGATACTTCTACATTGAAGTAAATACTATTGTATTACATGTCCCATGAATTTATGGCCTTAGGGATGAATTTTGTGTCCTTGAAAATAATTGAGTTACCATATTAGAATAAGAAGTCATCATTTATATTAGATATTCTCTTACCTATGGTGGAATGGCCTTCTTGTTACATCCCTACAATATTATGGGTAGTAACCAACATCCTTTTATATCTCTCTAAAACTTTTGAACTCTAACAATGGCAATCATTTACAATCTATGAATAGCTCGAGCTTTATCACACTAGGATAACATAGATAGAACAGAGAGAAAATGTGTGTATCTCTAAATGTAAATGTAGGTAACAATATCCATGTTGAGTATCCTTTTGAAAGATTACCCTAATTAATGCAAGGTTGATGGTGATCTTGGTTCATGTTGTATTAATGGCAAGCTTGTCAACTTTGCATATGTTTAGAGCAACTTTGAGATTATTGCTTTTGGTATTTAATTATATTAGAATTCAAATTTATCTCTAATTTGAATTTTATCCACCATTAATTTTATCTTTAAATATAAATATTTCCACCTTTTGACATGTGGCTACCACCTCAGATCTATCTAGGCATTCATGGGGTCTGAATGTGACTAAGGTGATTAGTCAGCTCAAAGTCTGGACACATGGAACCTTTTGATTTCTTGTGCGATTTAGGAATTCTTCTTAGTGTGATGAATTATTTTTACCCTACCATGTGGTATTTTTAAATTCATGACAATATCTCAGTCAACCTTTTAGTTTTAATTGGTCACGAGAGTGTCACATGTCACTCTCGTAGGTAATCAGGGCCTTTCTTTGCCAAGTGGATCTCTCAGAGGGCAATCATGGATTTGAATTTCCAGATGTCACCTTCAAAAATCTATCAGTGTTTTGCCTAATATATGTCACCTTCAGAAGGATTTTTCCCAACTATCAACAACTTGGTGTCAATCACGTGGCTCAGGTGAAGACACATGTCTCTCAAAGGTGATCTCATTGATCTTATAATGAAACTATGGGAATGACATACAACATCATCTCCTAGGTCTAAGGTAAACATGCATCCCTCTTGGAGGTGATCTTATAGATCTCAGATAAAATCAATGTAGGAATGACATGTGGCATCATCATGTGGGCCAAAGGGGGCACATGTTGTTCTCATGGGCTTTTGTTCATTCTTCTACCACTTGTCATTCTTAAAAGGAGCCTTGCATAGTTGTATACCATGAAGCCTTGATTAGATGGCTCAAGGAAACCTAGATGTTTGCTTTATGAGATCTTGTGAGCTTTAGATAGATGTAATACATTGTGGACATGCATCAGTTTTGGGTGAACCCCTGGGAGACATGCGTTGCCTTGAAAGGCTGCTCAAGTTTGGTTGGTCATGCTTGAGACATGCGGTGGCATCTCACAATATTTTGGATTGTAGTGGGATGCATGGTAGCTCAGATTCAATGGGCTTACTTTTGGAGGCTAAGATATTGACACATAGCCCCAAGATTTGAATTTCAATGACTAATTCCTTTACGAGGTCTTTAGATGATGCCACGTAGCTCAAGAACTTGGTAGATTTACTCCAAGTGTCTTGCACAGAGTGCAATAAATATTTAATACATTTCAAAGCCCAAAAAGGTGGACATCTATCCATTTAAAGTTATAGTCTTAAATTTGAAGTTCCATGAGGCATCACAAACTGCTTTTTGAATTTTGACATCCTACAAGGTCAAGCAAAAAGTTAAGTTAGACTCGAAAGACATCATAACCCATCTTAAATATATTTAACCAAGTTTAAATCAAAACTATGAAAGTAAATTAACTAAACACAACACAATACTAGATCAATAAATTTTTAGCGAAGCTCGAATTCATGTCCAGTGGATATCCAGGTCACATTTCCTTGGCAGAAGCCTATCTGCACACTCTTGAACTGTCCATGGTTAAAAATTCATTATTTGAATGAAACTTTGAAGGAGACTTGAAATTTTTCAAATATTTCTAAGTGTCAATTGTTATTAAAAAATAAATAAATAACCAAGAAAGACAAAATCGCAAGTATGGGCAAACTAAATCAAATCCATATGCAATCAGATGATTTAGTATGCTTGGTATATTGGGCCTTCTTAGAATTTGAAGAAAGGAGGCTCCTCATTATGGGAATAGGGGTAGTTGATAATCAACAATAGAGAAGGAGGTAATTGAGCGATTATGTTAGGGGAGAGATTAGAAGTTTTGATGTTTAAATTGATCTCATATGGTTCATCATTATCTAAATCTAGAAGATTAGGTGGTATGTTTCTTATCAATTTAGGATGACTGTTATATCCTCTAGTAGAATTGATGGGATAATTAAAATGTTTTGATTCATGAACTAGGATGTTAGGTAAAGGTTTGAGGGTAGGTATTTTAAAAACACCTTTCTTGGAATTGTTGAAAATTCCAAGGATTGGTATCTCCTTGAATCTTGTATATAACACCATTATAAGTAAATTTAACACATTGGCATGCTGATGAGGCTGTTGCTCTCATGTAGTGTCTACAAGGTCGAATGAGTAAAATGTTAGAGGAAGGTGGAAAGTTAAATATCAAGACTTTAACATGCACGGTTATAGAGGGAACTGTGATAAAGAGCCAAACACAACCTAAAGGAGGTGTTTGTCTTCTATGATATCCTTGACATGTACTTTGAGTAGATTTGATATTTAATTCAAAAATATCTAAGTGTTTTAATAAAATCAAGAGAAGCCATGCAAGTTCCTAAACCTTCATCAATTAGTACACATTTAACTAAGATATCACCTATTTAGATGTCAATGAATAATGAAGGATCATCTGCACAAAGTAATATCTCATCAAGAATCATGGAAGAGATAGGGAATTTAAGTGAAAGAGAGGTATCTATTGTTTCATCAATGTGGATAGCCATTTATTCACACTATTGAAGGATGCTATCTTCATATCCCAACAAATAAGATTCTTACCCCACAAGTGGGGGATGAGTGATGTTCATTTCAAATAAGAGTTGCATTAGATGATTACGATGATGAGGATAAGTAATCATGAGTTATAAGAAAGGGATTTGAGATGGGAGATGTGAAAGTTCAGCTTTAAGATCCCATTCATCATATCTATTTAGAATTTTATTGGATAAAGGCGCATAGTGTTACAGTAATTCCTTTGAGAGTAGAAAAAGTGTATTGAAAGTGGTTTTGATAAGGTATGTTTATTTTATATTTGGTTAATGTAGGATGATTGGTTGTAGGTAATTATATTATCTTAGATGATGTGGTTGTATCATTGGTTTTTTCTTGTGTTTGAGAGGAAGAAGTACCAATAGTCAAAGGTTTTAGAATTTCTAAATAAGTTGGAGTGGTATAAATTATATCAATAGTATGTGAAGTATTATCTATTTAGATGGTTGGAGTTGACACTTGTAGGTTTGTTGAATTTTTTGAAATTAGCTCCTCATGTTCCAATTCCATGAGATGGGATGAGTAAGAGTCATGAACATTGAAAAATGTTTGGAAATTATTATGGCTGGAGGTTGAATAATGATCGATATAAGAAACTACTATCCTCTTATTACTCATGTTGAGAATATTCTAATCATTTATGTTAGGATCCATCAAACTTTCAATGTTATTAGTAGTAGGAGTTTGGTTAGTGTTAGCTTAATGGTTAGGAAGGGGATCCTTGTAAATAGATAAATGGGCATTTACTTGGTTTAAGGCCTCATGTTTAGTTTTAGTTTCATGAGCCTTAGCTACTATTTCATAAGCTTGTTGATGTGTACATATGAGCAATTCATGATCAAAGTTAGGTCCAAGGAGATAATCCATAATAAAGTTTATTAATTGGTGACAAGTTTTGTGAGAATGGACCCAACTTGTATGAAACCAACAAAATTTATGGGGATCATACTAATGTTTGGTAAGCAGTGTAGGATCAAGATCTCATGGGGAAGGTCATGGAAGACATTTTTGAATTGTTGCTAAGGAAAGTGGTTTATGGACATGTACGTTATGTACTTGAGAAAATGTGCAACTAAGATGAGAATTTTTGGGAATTGACATTGAAGAATTAGGCTCCATTGTATTTTTTGGAGCAATGGCTTGACTGGTGTGTATGGAATCATAGGTATTTGTAACACCATCATTAGTTGCATGTCAATTTTTAATTTTCATAGTCATTTGAGTCCCATTGGAGGGTGTGAAGGCTCAATTTATCATATAAGTAAATCTTGACATTTAGCTTGGTCAAGGGATTTTTCTAAAGATTTTGGAGAAAGATTCCTCATGTGATATTATAATTTAGAAAGAAGATCATTAATGAATAAATGGAAGATATTTTCATTTGGTGTGTTATGTTTGACTTTGTTAGACACGACTTTTCATAGTTTGATGAAAACTTATGCCATTTAAGATTCTAATTGTTTGCAATTGATAAAAAGAGCTAAGTTCTAATTTGATATTCTTGAACCTCTATATTGACTAAGTCTTCCAAGCTAGCTATAGAATGGGTTTTAAGTGGATTCTACCAATCTAAAGCATCACCTAAGAAGGTTTTAGCTAATAACTTGGTGGCAGCAAAGGTGTTAAGTTTAACCCAATCTTTGTATAAATATTCAAAAGTCTTCAAATGCAAATCTCGATCAGTGGATCCATTATAAGTGATAGTGGGAACTATGCCACCTATGTCGATGTTTGCAATTTTAGAAACAAGAGGTTCATTTTGTAAGTGTTTAATAAATTTATTAATAAGTGAGTATTGTAGTATAAGGTTATTGTTATTATCAAAATTTGCACCCTTGAGGAGGTTGTTCAAGCCTTCTCACATAAGTGATAACTTGGGAAAAATCCTAAGTTTTGGGTGACCTAAAGAGTAGATTGAACCTCTAGATAGGGATATTTCACATGTTATCACTTAAGTCCAAGATTTACCATGTAGATATCTAAAAGGTGTGGTAGGGCAATAATATTTCATGCTCCCCATTTAGTAGGTTGAGGTTGATTTTGTAAATGCATTAATTGGTTTTGCATTTGTATCATTTAATTGGCACTATTAGTTTGAAAAGTAGCCATTTGATTTAAATTTTGTAATAACAATTGATTACTGTTAATTGTATTTTGACTAGTAGAATCCACATGATATGTGTTAGTATTATGCGAGGCATTAAGATTTTGGGATGCACTAGTAACATGAGATGCACTAGTACCATGAGATTCACTAGTAGTTGGATGAAATTGAGCATTGGTGTGGGAATTTTGAGTAGACCCACTAAAATTCACTCCTGTCATATTTTTAGAAATGATTGGCATGGAGGTGGAAGAAGGTATGGAAGATAATGTCATATTGTTATAGGAAGGCATGAGAGAAGGGAAGGATGTGGTAGAAATCATAAAATGAGATGCCCCAAATCTTATAGAAAAGCTAGGTGAAGGTGAATGGAGTTCTCTTATCTGTGTTATCATCATGAGGTTATAAATGATAGTGGGATCCTTACCTCTATGTTGAGGGTTGTCATTCATGAAGAGGATAATTTCAACCATATACTCAAGGTCACTTTCATCCTCTATTGTTTATAAAAATAAATGATTAAGTGTAGTGGAATAGGGAGGAGTCCCATAGTTGGTAGTTCTAGCAATAACATGGATATTGTTAAGTCCTAGATTAGTTACCATAGAATGTGTCTTAGAGAGTTTATTAGGATTAGTAAAGCATATCATGTTAGTTTGATTTTACTATGTAGCTTCATAAAATATGTGTTGCATGATGAAAAAGTTGATTTGAACACTTACTAGGAAATGAAAATCTAAAAGTTGAAAATGAATTGAATCAAGCTGGTTGATCTAGTTAGACAGATAAGATGACAACAAAATCTAGATCAGATTAGGTTGAGCTGGTCGATTGAGTATAAAAAATAGGGAAAAAAATAATTTAGAATCAGATGAAGTCAAACTGGTTAACTATGTTGGACAAATAGGAAAATAGAATAGTCTATAATATACTAGGTCGAGCTTGTTAACTAAGTTGAATAAATAAAAAAATAATATAGTCTATAATAGACTGGGTTGATCTAGTCAACTAATTTAAATAAACAGGAAAACAAAACAATATGTAATAGACTAGGTTGAGCTAGTTGATTGAGTTGAATAAATAGAATAATAGAATAATTTGTAATAGAATAGGTCAAATTGGTCAATTGAGTTGAATAAATAGAAAAATAGAATAGTATATAATAGACTAGGTCAAACTAGTCAACTAAGTTATGTAATCTAGAAAAAAATTTAAATGATCTGAATCTAGATGATTTAGTTCTAAATACAAAAAAGAAAGCTAGACACATAGTGAACTAGGTCAAGTTGGTCGATTTAGTTGTAGCACATAGCACAAAACTTGTATCAACATTGGTTAATACAAATCTATAATACAATATAAAATAACAAATAAAAAAAAACAAAAATGTAATTTAGAAGCTAATTAATTATTCGAAAAGAAGATCAGGAAGTTGTACTAAAAGTTTTGATTGAAAGTGTAGGCTTCCAAATATACTTACGTGTCTATTGGATAGTGTTGGCCCAATATTTTAGAGCACTGACTATGGAGGAAGTACCATTCTCATAGCCCACTAAACCCAATTTCAAGGGTAAGCTAGAAATAGATTCTTGACACGAATTGTTAACCAATGCAATATACAATGAAATAGATGGTTGGATTCCTAAAATTCAATAAAGAGGGAAATGCTAAGCATTCCTAAAATATCATGAGGTGCGTGAAAATTAAAGACTATGTTTAGCTCTATACTATGGCTATGATTATTGGGATAAGCCCCTCACATTACGATATTTGTAAATGATAGATAAGGATTGTAAATAAAGTATCTATTATCCCTTCATGATAGTAGCTAAGTATTTTTAAAACTATCAGTAAACAATTTTTATGGAAAGCCCAACAAAGTGAAAAATCAAAGCAAATTTAATATTTCAAAAGTGAAATTGTAGTTTTTAGAAAGTATATAAATAGGCAACCAATAGCAAAGTAAATTACTATCTAATGTAGGTTCGTTTCCCGTACTTGGATCATAAAGTAAAGCAAATAGAACAAGATCGAATAGGTCAATCAAGATAGACAAACAAAAAAAAAAGAATTCAAGCTAATAAACTTAGTTTGTTGTAAAAATAGACTAGAAATAACATAGTTGAGTAGGTTGAATTAGTTTTCTGGGTAGACAATAGAAATAAAACTAGGTCGAGTTAGTTGACCTAGTTGATTGTGTAGGTACATTTTTATAGAACTAAAAAACTAGTAAAAATAGTACTAAATTTAAATTCTAATTAAAAAGTGAGAAAATAAATTTACTTGAAAATTAATAAAGTGAAAGTATTGAGTTGGTTATAGTGAACCTGGTAGATATGACTAAGTCGACCAAGTCGATGCAGTATCTTTTCCTAAATATGTTGAATCGATGTTTTGAACTGGGTCATTCAGGGAAGTGTTTGAACTTAAAAATGCAAAAAATAATATTATTAAATAGATTCAACCCAGTTAATCCAATATAAATAAAACTAATAAATAATAAAATATAAATCTATATCAATCGGATTGATGTAGTCTAGCTAAAAATAATATATATTAAAAATTATCGAGTAGGTTGATTCAGTTAGATGTAGAAGGAAAAAAAAAACCTGGTTGATTAGTTTGATTCAGTTAGCCAAGATTGGAAATTCCACAAGAAAAAGGCATAACTAAGTTGATGGGTTTGATGAATTTGAAAGACCTACACACAAATTGCAGAACTAGGTCTATAGGCTCGACAAAGTTGAAAAACATGTACATAGAGAGCCAAATTAGGTCAACAGGGTTGATGAAGTTTGAAAAAATACACACAGAGATCCAAACTAGGTCTATAGGCTTGATGAAGTTGAAAAACTTGTATAAAGAGAGCCAAACTAGTGAGGAAATATTGTCATTGATGTCAAATTAGCATTTAATGTCTAAATGTGTTTTTAATGTTTATATCTTGGCTAAAATGTGTTATTATTAATTAAATATTAGCAAATATATTTTTGGTTGCATAAATACAAAAGAGGGCCCATGAGGAAGTTGAAGAGTCATCACTAAAGACCAAAGAGGAAAAGGATGCATTTCTCCATGAAGGGTCACCTTGAGGAATCCGAAGAGTCATCACTAAAGACAAAAAAGGGAAAGGATGCATTTTCCCATGAAGGGTCACCTTGAGGAATTTGAAGAGTCACCAAGTGAGGAATTCAAAGAGTCACCAGGGAAAGACAAAGAAAGGATTCGAAGGGTCATGTAAGTTTGGCACCATTTTCTATTTGAATTGAAAGGTCTCAAAGGGTGAATGCCAAAGGTCATTTGGAAAGCTATAAAAGGAGGCTTGGGAAGCCATTTAATATATGGAAGTGAATGATTTTATCTAGCTAAGAAGAGCAGAGGAGATCAGAGAAAATAGAAGAGATATAGTAGTGTGATAGTATTTGTTGAGAAAGCAACATTGAGAGATAGTGGTGTTTTATACACAAGAGGGGTTGGTGCCCCTGTGGGTGGGTGCTCACGAATCATTACTATGTTGGTGCTCAGCAAAGGGGTTGGTGCTCCTGCAAGTTGGTGCTTACAAACTTTGTAACTTGAGTTGGTGTTCATTTATATACTTTAGATTGTTCTTCATGTTGGAAATGTTGTCATTGATGTCAAAGGTCTAGCATTATTGGTGATAAAGGCCCCATTGCATTTAATGGTGTTTTTAATATTCATATCTTGGCTAATATGTGTTAATATTTATTTAATATTAATGAATATATTTTTGGTTGCATATAAGTCAAAAGAGGGCTCAAGGAGAAGTCAAAGAGTCATGGAGTAAAAGATGAAAGAGGAATGGGACACATTTTATCATGAAGAATCATCTTGAGGAATTCCAAGAGTCACCATGTGAAGACAAAAGAGGGTATGGCGCATTTTTCCATGAAGGGACAATTTAAGGAATACAAAAAGTCACCAAGATAAAGACAAAAGAGGAAAGGATGCTTTTGCTTATGAAGGGTCACCATATGAATTTTCAAATGCAAGGATACGAAGGGTCATGCAAGTTTGGCGCCATTTTCCATGAGGATTGAAGGGTCACAAAGGATGAATGCCAAAGGTCATTTGGAAAGCTATAAATAAAGGCTTGAGAAGCCATTTGTAAAATGCAAGAGAGTGCATGGTTTGCATTTATTTTCAAAGAGAGAAAAGTAGGAGATATTGTAGAGTTCTATCATTTATTGAGTAAGCAACATTGAGAGATAGTTGTGTTTTATACACAAGAGGGGATGGTGCTCCTGTGGGTTGGTGCTCACAAATCTTTGTAAGGGTTTGGTGCTCCTATGGGCTAGTGCTCACAAATAGTTGTGTTGGTGATCAACAAAGGGATTGGTGCTCCTGCAATTTGGTGCTTGAAAACTTTGTATTTTGAGCTGGTGCTCATTCATATACTTGAGATTGTTCTCTATGGTTTTTCTCACTTTGGGTTTCCACGTAAAAATCTGGTATCTCTCTCTCTTTTATGTGGTGCATATTATTATTTTAGTTTATTACATATCTTGAATGTGTGATTAGAAAAGAAATCAGATTAAGTAAAAGATATATAATATACTGATTCACCCCCCCCCCCCCTCTCAATATATTTCATGCTTAACACTCCATGGTTTTTCCCACTTTGGGTTTCCACATAAAATCTAGTTTCTCTCTCTCTTATGTGGTTCACGTTATTGTTTTAGTTTTATTGCATATCTTGAATGTATGATTAAGTGGTTAAAATAAAAGGAATTAAATTAAGTAAAATATATATTTCATGCTTAACAACTAGGTCAACAAGGTTGATAAAGTTTGAAACCCTACACATAGATTGTTAAATTGGGTCGATAGGCTCGATCTAGTTGACTGTAAGTAAAAATTGAAAATATTTAAGGTTTAGATTCACATCGGGTTCACTAGAATGTATTCAATTGAAATAAAATAAATCTAAAACCTATCCTACTTAGTAATATCCAATCTCAGACAAGGTAATCAACTAACAATCCGCTTAACAATAATTTTTTGTATTGGGGTCATGACCAATGATAGATCTGCTAAACCTAAATTAAAGGATATCTTACCTTACAATGGAAAGGGAGAGGTTTCCAAGGCCTCTAATCAAATACCATCATACAATAACCCTAGATATAGTCTTATATTTTTAATAAAAGTAAGCAAGCTAATATACTATATAAACATGCAAGCTAATCTAGTAAATGACTATGCAAGCTAGTCTAGTGCTCACCAAAGCTTGTATAAAAAATGGGGAAGATAATAATAAGCAAATATAATTCTATTGAAAATAATATAGAATTAATCTAAGCAAGGAGAGATACAATTCAATTTATTAGTTTCTACAACATCTATTTATCAAAATATGAAGGGCTAGGAGTATACTTACCTTATTGAAGTGAACATGTCATGCCTCAATATTTTCCTTGGCCAATGATGCTTTTCAATAAGTTATTATAGCTTGTAAGGATCACAAGGATAAATCATCTCTAGGCTACAAAACTTCTCCTATGCATCTAATACCTCTAAAATTCAAGTGCTACTACTCCAAGGCAAAAACCTAAACAATGAAACCTCTAATTGATAGTATAAGCATATTTGTGAGTTGTAATGATGCATAATTGAATTATCCTCTATTTATAAATGATGTTGATGGTGTATTTATAGATAATTATTGTCCCTAAACCTTCCTGATAATTTCGCTGACAAGATCGGCTGGGTCAACCTTGTTTGATGGGAAATAGAGCCGTTAGGCCTCAAACTACATCATCTTAGGCTGACTGAGTTTTGTAACATGCATTGAATTCCCAATAAGGTCGATTGGGTCAATGTAGTATAAAAAGTGGATAAAATTAGTGTTTAATTAGGTAAGGGCTATTTTGCATGGTGAATTGCTTAGGGGAGTGTATAAGTAAGTTTTTATTACTTAGTGAATTGAATAAGAGTACTTTGTAGTGGTTTTAGATAATGGTATAAGGTTCAAAAATCATGTGAAGCACCAAATTTTTGCCAACCCCTTTCCCAGTATACCCTTTAAGGCATGCACTTAGAGAGATTGAGATTTGACGGGTTCTTGCAAGAGAGAAAACATTAGTAAATGATAACGTTTAAAAATTTTATGTGTATACATAGACCACCTATAACATAACTAATTTCTCATGATATGGCAAGTAGTAAGCCTCAATACATTTTTTTTTAAAGAGATACAATGAAAATCCACCAGGGGCTCAGACGAAACAAGTCAGCTCAAACAAGTTGTGGGGAAGGAAACAAAAAATAATAAAGTAAATCCAATGAATATATAGTAAAAAGCAAACCTAAACTAATGAAGCATGAGACATTATACAATACATACATTCAACAAACCTCTTGACTCATTCTAAATGGTTTTGGATAGAACAACTAAGAATTAATACTTTAGAAATTGTTCATTGACTAGAAGCTACAGGTCATTCCCTTGCAGATATTTCAATCTAAAAGCATTTTTCCTAACAATTTTGTAAATTGATAAGGACCGGTCCAAAAAGGAACATTTCTTCTCATAGACTTTGTCCCATTATAAAATCAAGTCTAAAATATGAAAGCATTTTTATTGTGCTTTTATATAAAACCATATTGTGATAGTTTCCTAGGGCTTTCTAAAATTATGCAAGAGTTGATCCCTTATATCATCCATATGAATTAGGTCCAACAGCCTAGACTGAATTATCTCATTTACTTCCATGTATTCATTGATGAACTGATATGTGGGTCTCTCGAGTGTCATTGGAAATATTGGCTTTGTGCCCTAAATCAACATGAAAAGGGAGTTCTTGAGACTTTTCTTGTGCCTTGCTTAATCATCCCATAAAGCATACTTGAGTAGAAGATCCCAACTATGTGGGTTCTCCTCTAATGATTTCTTGGTGATGCTCAACAAGTTCTTATTTGTGGATTAAACCAAACCATTCCCTTGCAAGTAATGGTTTGAAAAGAACTTCATTACAATTCTATTTTGATATGCCCACTCAGTTAACCTAGTTGATTGGAAGGCAGGGCCATTATCACATCCAAGTGCCATAAGGGTGTCGAACCTAGTTGTAATATGTTCTTCAATAAATCCAATCACCTCCTTAGTAGTGATATTTTTGGTTGTTTTCACTTCATTCCATCTTATGTAATAGTTAGTCACTATAATGATGAATATATGGCCAGCTAAAGATTTTTGATTTATGAATCTAATGAAGTTCAATCCCCATTGAGCAAAGGGACACTCATAGATTATTGGTTGAAGGGGCATTATAGCATAATTTTCCATTTTCACAAAGGTTTGATATGTTAGGTTGTGGAGCTAAAAGCTTCACTGATGCAAACAGGGGAGGAGGTTGTTGAGTTGCAGAGCAACCGGCATCGGTCTGATCAGCCAACGTCGGTCAGATTAGTGAAGAAAAGTAACCAACGTCGGTCAGGGATCGGCCGATGTCGTTCACCTCCAGGCAGACAGGGACTGACGTCGGTCGCCTGTGCGGTTCAAAACTACAAGTTTTACAGGTAGTTAGTTAACGAACTAAGTGTTTGCATGTTAAGAGCCAAATTTAGACTAGAAGTTGTGGATCTAATTATTGTAATTAGATGTCTAATTATTGTTTGCATGAGATCTATTTAAGAGACTCATAGGCTTTATCGTAAAGTGTTCTAGTTTGAGTTGAGCAAGGTTAGCTCCTTCTGTGTGTGAGGTGAGCAAGGGTGTTCCTCCTAGTTCCACAGCAGTGCCAAGTGTGGGTGTTGGTTTTGGAGAATCAGAAGAGTTCTTCAGGTGTGTAGGATCTCAGTCAGCAGGTGTGTAAGGCCACATTTGGAGATCTACATGGTAAGTAAGATCATTGATCTGCAGGTGTATGTGTGTGCATGATCCAGGTTTGCAAGTGTGCAGAACCAGATTGATTTGCAGGTGTGCAAGATCAGGGAAGACAGCAACACAATAGGGAGCAGGATCAGGCAGCATCTACTTGGAGTACAGTGTGTACTCAGAAAGAGAGCAAAGAGGAAGGCAAGGAATATCCTTCCATAAGTGAGATCATTTGGGTTGTAGGTTGTTTCAGTTCAGGGGAGATCTACTTGAAGTATGTTTGTGTACTTGGAGTGCGTGGAGCACTTGTGGAGTGTGTGGAGCACTAGAGTACTGGCAGTAGTGGATACTGACTGGTTAGAGGTGAACACCAACTCTGTGTTTGAGTTGTGTGTTGGGACTGTAAGAGAGAGAGATTTGAGGAAAGAAGTACTGTATAGTTGAGGTGTGGGAAGCTTCTGTAAGGTGGAAGAGTGTGGCGTCTCTTTATTGTAT
Organism: Torreya grandis; assembly: GCA_037957365.1. Classification (NCBI taxonomy): domain Eukaryota; kingdom Viridiplantae; phylum Streptophyta; class Pinopsida; order Cupressales; family Taxaceae; genus Torreya; species Torreya grandis. Next base: position 2,667,568 of record JARHVA010000509.1, on the reverse strand, counting down.
TCTTTTCTAGATGAGTATTAATACAAGTTGTGTATTGTCTCTCATATTTTGTGTTGTTTCTGGTTTCTAGTTACTTGTTACTTTTGGTTAATTTTGCATCTTAAGTTGCTTGTATATGGTAATCAATTGTGTCCTTCCACGGATTCCTAACAGTTGGTATCAGAGCTAAGGTTGCAGGGAGCAGGTTTTGTGTTTAGTTACAGGGCACTCTCAGGGGTTTCTAATTGAGTGGGAGTATAGCAACAGTAGAAGAAAGTAAGCTACGAACGGAAACTAAATAGCACGAATGGCCACTTACAGTGTTATGGAAAGAAAGAGCAGGAAATAAAGATTATTGGTTGGTAGCAGATCAGCATGAAGAAGTAGATGTTGCAAGTGTTGTTGCATAGGATGCTTTGGATAAAGTTGAATCTTGGTTAATAGATTATGTTGCCTCTTTCCATGCAGCCCCAGGTAGAGGGGTTGGTGAGCCTTGTCATAGTATTGGCAAAGGGGAAGTGTTGCTGAAATTGCAGGCGGCCAACACATGGGTGTTGAAGAAGGTCATGCAGGTCCCAGTCTTGGAGATGCGGCTAATTGCTTCAGGAAAGTTGGGTGATGAGAGATGCACAAGAACTCTCACAGCGAATGCACTTGAATTAGTGGGTGGTAAGAAAGTAGGTATCCTTTATCTATCTACTTATATTACTAATTCTTTTTCTGTTGTAAGGACGTGGCTTTGTAGGCTTGGTCACATGAGCAAGAAGGAGATGCATGTTCTTAAGTGGAAGACAGATGTGTTTGATAGACTTAAGAACTAGAAAGCCTTGGTGTTCTTGGAAGAGATGATGAATAGAGTTCAGTGGATGGGGCTGGATACTTCTGAGCAAGGTAGTTTGGACATGGGTTTTGATTCAAAGGAGCTTGCAGGTAAAAAGTCATCACTCACAAGCGAACACAGGTACCAGCATCAGTCAGGGGGAACTGACGTCAAACAGACAGGTGCCGATGTCAGTCATGTGCAGACTGAAGCCAGTGATGTCAGGTAGGGTAAGACCGATGTCGGTCAGGAGGATCGACGTCGGTAATAGGTAAGACCGACGTCGATCAGGAGGACCGACATCGGCAATAGGGACACCGACGTTGGTAGAGTTGGTAGTCAGGACAGGCGCATAGAAACTGACATCAGTTGAATGCAGACTGTGTGGTGATAACAGATTTTGGGTGGACAGTAAGCTGTCAAGGAGTCTTAAACGCCCATATGGAGGACTGAAATGGTAAGTAAGCCTCAAATTCATTGTTCCTCTTCTTTATACTAGTTGTTGACTGCAAGGATCCAGGAAACAGTGGGAGCTTGGCATGAACAGGTTGCAGGACCAAACGGGAGATTTGGTAGGGTTGCCAGTCAGTATGAAAGCACAGAGACGAATGGATACCTTAGTTAAAGAATAGAGAGAACGGACACGTGAGATGGAAGACCAGGTCATATGGTCTTGAGGAAGCTGCAAGACAGTGGTACAGGTTTGACAGGTGGATGACAAAGCATGGCTTTAGTCAATGTCAAGGTAACTACTGTGGTTTGTCTTACCAGGTGGATGATGGTCATAACATTATCCTGTTACTATATGTGGATGGTTTGCTAGCAGGGTTGTACATACAGGGTTTTGTTGAGCTAAGGGTAAGATTAGTTCAGTGGTTTGCCATGAAGGATTTGGAGCAGCAAAATTCTTTGGCATGGGAGACATGGAAGATCATAGGTTGATTTTGTCTCCAGTGAGAGCTGATGTGAATCAGGTGTTTGCAAAATTTAGGATGCAGAACTGGAGCACACTAAGGGCTGGACAGTTCAATGTTCAAAATCACATGAGGTTTGGTATAAACCTGAGTTTGCCCAAGCAATGGGTGCTATCAAAAAGTTTGGAGCCGATCTGGGAAAGAAGCACTGGAGGGCAGTTTAGTGGATTCTCAGGTATTTGAGAGGGACCAGCAACAGGTTGACATGTTATGCAGGGTCAAGTTCTTTTCTACATGTGTTTTTAGATGCGGATGCGGCAGGTTACTTGGATGACAGGAGGTGCACCACAGGTTGTGTGGTGGTTGGTCTTCAAGATTCATCTTGAAGAGGGATACAAGCCAAGAAACAGATTAGATGGGGTACAGGTATAGGTACAGTGCAGTTGTTTATATCCAAGTGGGAGATTGTTAGGTTGTGGAGCTAAAAGCTTCACTGATGCAAACAGGGGAGGAGGTTGCTGAAGGTTGCTGAGTTGCAAAGCAACCGGCGTCAGTCTGATCAGCCGACATCGGTCAGGTTAGTGAAGAGAAGCAACTGACGTCGGTCAGGGATCGACCGATGTCGGTCACCTACAGGAAGACAGGGACCGACATCGATCGCTTATGCGGTTCAGAACTGCAAGTTTTACGGGCAGTTAGTTAATGAACCAAGTGTTTGCATGTCAAGAGCCAAATTTAGACTAGAAGCTGTGGATCTAATTATTGTAATTAGATGTCTAATTATTGTTTGCATGAGATCTATTTAAGAGACTCATAGGCTGTATTGTAAAGTGTTCTAGTTTGAGTTGAGCAAAGTTAGCTCCTTCTGTGTGTGAGGTGAGCAAGAGTGTTCCTCCTAGTTCCACAGCAGTGCCAAGTGTGGGTGCTGGTTTTGGAGAATCAGAAGGGTTCTTCAGGTGTGTAGGATCTCGGTCAGCAGGTGTGCAAGGCCACGTTTGGAGATCTACATGGTAAGTAAGATCATTGATCTACATGTGTATGTGTGTGCATGATCCAAGTTTGCAGGTGTGCAAAACCAGATTGATTTGCAGGTGTGCAAGATCAGGGAGGACAACAACACAACAGGGAGCAGGATCAGGCAGGATCTACTTGGAGTACAGTGTGTACTCAAAAAGAGAGCAAAGAGGAAGGCAAGGAAGATCCTTCCATAAGTGAGATCATTTGGGTTACAGGTTGTTGCAGTTTAGGGGAGATTTACTTGAAGTACGTTTGTGTACTTGGAGTGCGTGGAGCACTTGTGGAGTGCGTGGAGCACTAGAGTACTGGCAGTAGTGGATACTAACTAGTTGAAGGTGAACACCAACTCTATGTTTGAGTTGTGTGTTGGGACCGTAAGAGAGAGAGCTTTGAGGAAAGAAGTAATGTACACTTGAGGTGTGGGAAGCCTCTATAAGGTGGAAGAGTGTGGCATCTCTTTATTGTATTTTTTTCTAGATGAGTATTAATACAAGTTGTGTATTGTCTCTCATATTCTGTGTTGTTTCTGGCTTCTAGTTACTTGTTATTTTTGGTTAATTTTGCATCTTAAGTTGCTTGTATATGGTAATCAATTGTGTGCTTCCACAGATTCCTAACATGATATAGATGAAAAGATCTCACATGAGTATTATCATCCTTGAATAATGTTAGCCAATAATAACTAGCCCTTAAGATGTTGTGGATTGTCACACTATCGGAAGGATGACTGCTACCTAATTTATCATGGAAAAAATCATGACATCTAGCGTTACTTCTTTTGTTAAGCATCTTACAAAAATCTCTTCATGATTTCTACATTATAGGTCACCTTTCTTTAGAATGTAATGATCAATGTTCAACTTAATGCTCTTTTTTATGTCCTATGCAAGTAAAGCACCATACAAGAAGTAATGAGTAATAGAGTCATACCAAGGGTTATGCTTCAGTTTAAACTAATTCACTTGTATAAGAACAATACCAGGATCAATTTTAGAGATCAATTATGACAGACCTTGACCTTGAACCAACTTTACGGGCCTAACCTTGATGTTACACTCTTGAATTTTTGAGACCCAATGTCATCTTCTTTCTCTGAGCTCATTCTTCCCCAACATCATTTTGATAGTAGGGTCTGGAACCATAGCATAAACTTTGTTCCTCAAAATGTATTATCTAGATTTAGTTGTTGCCTTTACCAGTGCATAAGCTTGTTTATCTAGAACATGGTACTTTAATTTAGCCTCCTTAAAATTAGTGCCCATGAAAGCTATGGGATGTTTTCCATCTTCCATTTTTTGGGTAAGGATGGCAATAATGGTATGCTCAGATGCAAATGAATACAAGTATAAATCTTTTGTGTAATATGGGTTAACCAACACAAGGACCTGCATTATGGTGTCTTTAATTTCTTGAAAGGATTTCTTTGAGGTATACATCCACTCAACTTTAAATCCATGTTTTAACATGCATTCATGGGTTTAATTATCTCAGCAAAACCTTGAATTAATTTTTGTATAAAATTAATTTTAATAAAAAAATATTTCAGTTCTTTCTTACTTTTTGTAATTGAATTTTAGAAATGGCATTGGCTCTTGCAGGGTCAATTTGTTAGGGTGTGGAGCTAAAAGCTTCACCTTAATGCAAACTAGCAGGTTTCTGAGCATAACAATCACCGACATCAGCAGGCCACAACCGATGTCGGTCAGGGGACAGCGCAAAAGGAAACTGGCATCGACAGAGATCGGCCGGCGTCGGTCACCTCCAGGAAGATAGGGACCGATGTCGATCGCCTGTGGTAGTCAGAACTGCTATTGACGAATAGTCAGTTAAGTGAATGGAGAGTTTGCATGATAAAGACCAATTTGAGTCTTTGAGTCGCTTGTCTAATTATTGTATGCATGAGATCTATATAATAGACTCATGGGCTGTATTGTTAAGCGTAGAACTTGTAGAACCCAAGTGTAGAACTTGGAGAGTTCTTCCCATGGTGGAATCAAGTAGGATTCCTCATGTATGTAAGATCATATTTGATATGCAGGGTGTTGCAGGATCATGGTGGAGATCTACATGTGATAAGTAAGATCAGGTTGGTCTGCAGGGGTGTGTATGTGTGAGGGTCAAAAGGAGATCGGCGAGGGAGCAAGATCCAAGGTGACAGCAATACATCAAGGAGCAGGATCATGGTTAGATCTACTTAGAGTACCGGTTTGTACTCAGTTGTACAGGCAGTATAATGAGGTGAACAACAGCTTGTGTTAGCTGTGTGTTGTGACCTATGAGAGAAGATTACTCAGGTGGGAAGATTACTGGGATCCCTTGAGGAGGAAGCCTCACAAAGGTGGAAGAAGAGTGTGATCTCTTTATTGTAATTTCCTTTGTAATGAGTTGAATACAATTGTGTGTTGCCTCTCATATTCTGTGCTATTTCTCATTGATAGTTATTTGTTCTTCTGGTTATTTCCGCAATCTTAAGTTGCTTATACAATGGTAATCATGTGTGCTCTTAAATCTGACAAGTTGTGTCAGAGCTTTGGGGAACTTAGGTCCTATCATTAATTTGTGACCCACAACAAAAAAAATTATTTGGATTAACTAATATGATGGGACAAAGGGAGATACTAGCACATGAGACACAATGTCCCCTCGTTTTTAAGATTCAGTAGGTTGAATATAAGTGCCAAGAAATTTATAAATCATTTAGTTGGGTGAGCAATGGTAATTAACCATCAAAAAATTTATCAACTTTGTACTTCCTAAGAAATCTTACTGATGTTTGCTTAAGCCCTTTTTTCCTCTTCACATGAGCATCACACTATAATACAATGGACATAATATTCATTAAAAAAAGGATTAAAATGGGAGAAAGAGTAAGGCAATAAAGTAAGTGATTTATTTATTGAAACAAGATTGTTAATTCTAAAAATAAAAACATTTTTTACCACCATTATACCATTGTGTACCATGTCTAGTTTTAACACAAACTAAAGCAACTTGATGGGCAGGATTTTGAGAAATTAAATGAGCATATCACCCTAAATTTTTATTAAATAAAAGTATATGAAAGGCATGTAGCTATTGCACATAATGGCCTGACATAGCTTCAAGTTAAATAGAATGGAAATTCATAACCAATCAGACTAGCTATTACACAATCTAACTACATATTCATTACTAAACAAGTATTGCAATCTATTCTCAACATTAATCAATTCCATTCCATCAAGAAATGAAGAACATTACTAAAGAACTACATGAATTTCAAATTAGAATATTATCCACTTTAGATTTATTACATAAGTATTCAAGTGTGCCCTCTAGGTAGACAATCGTAATCTAAAAGAAAAAGAGAGGACTGAGTCTATCATAATTTATATAGAACTTTGATGCATAATATCTCCCCTCTTTTTACAAGAATGAGGACTACCTTTTATAGAAAAGAGAATGGAACTTGTCTCCAAGTAGTGCAAGGCTCCCATCTCTAGCCATGATTACCACTCCAAGCTGTTACAACTACAATCAGTTAGAATATTCCCTTTGTTCTCAAAGTAAATCCAAATTCTATTTTATCTTTTCTCCATGGTTGTGACACCTGTATAACCAAAATGATCCCCACTTCTCCCTTTTAGGCCAAGTATTCTTAATGATTCTTCTATTTGGGTCAAGAAGTCATTAGTTCACTTCATATACCTCCCTTGACCAATTAGACCTCTCAAAAGTTAGCATGACTGATTATTCTATTTTTTCCCTCAATTTGGGCCACTCTGATGTTTTGACGGTCCATTAAGTTTAACATGTGCCCTTTATGATGACTCGGTCGGTTGATGTGGTTTGGGTCCACTTGTCTACTTTTTTGACCTTGAGTTATTTTTCATTGGCCACGTGGCTTCTTCTCAGTTTCACACTCATTTTATTTTGCTAGGCCATTGGCCTTATCCATCAAGTCCCACTTTACCACTTGGTAGCTTGCCTTTGCCCCCCAGATTTACTTCGTTATTTGCTTTTGTTGTCATCGTGGCAATGTGGCATCTTCTCAAGCTCCCAGGCTCTTCATGCTTTAGACTAATGTTGTAGTCACTCCAGGCTCTCGAGCTTCTGAGAGGGCACCACATGGCATATTCTCAAGGACTCAAGGCCACAAGCCTTTACCAATGTCAATCAACTCTTGAGCTTTTGATTTGATACCCTAATGCCCCCCAGGTTCCAAGGTTCTAAGGTTCTGAGCTCCTAGGCTAATTCCCTAATGCCTCCATGGTTTTGAGCTTTTGAGCTCTAGAAAAGGTGTCACATGATGCCATCTCGAGGCCCTGGGGATTTAAAAGGACTTAGTCATTTTTTCAACAACATTTGACTCCAAAGCCACACTTCGACGAGATTTAGATGCGTGGAAGGATCTAGGGGACCCCATGAAGTCTTCAAAACCTGTGAGAAAAGATGAGGAAATAGAAGAACTAAGGTAAATGAAGTCATTAGTACGTTAGCCAAAAAACAATAAAATCCACCAAGGTGCAAAATAAAGGCTAGCTTTTAAGTTAGGACACATAATATAGTTTGTCAATCCATAGTAATGAATTCATATTATCTTCAAAGCTTGATTAATTTTTTAGTAGCCAAGTCAAAAATTGAATATTGATCGAGTCTTTATAATGAAAAATTATAAAGACTTGGTCATTTTTAAATCAAAATAAAACACTTTAAAGGCATAATTAGACTATGCAGATCAGACATGGAACTTCTTACATTCAAAAGAATTGAATTCAAACTTGGTTAAGGTTTAGAAACACTTAGAAGGCAAAACTTCACATCCAAAAACCTACAAACCAAAGACCAAACTAGAACAAGAGGGTCCCCATTTAAAATATGAGAATGGGGCATGTTGGACCCAATAAAGAGTAGCATCACATTTTGTGTCACTAGAAATATCATTGTATTTAGAAACATCATTGCAAGGTGTGCTATTATGAAAATCAACATGTAAATAATCTATACATGTCTTTATTGTATCTTCTTTCTTAAGTGAAAGACTAGTAGCATCATGAATTATATTAGTTAATTCATTGTTAGTTTCTTCTTATTTTAATGTATGACTACTGGAAGAGTGTAAAGGAAGAGAAGAAGAATTGACTCTTAAATTTTAAGTTTATTGTATTTTATTTTATTATTCACTAAAATTATATAAAGATATATCACTAGCATACTAATCTACCACATCATCATTATCATAATTATCATAGTCATTTCCTTCACTCACACAAGCACATTCTTCATCTACATAAGCATTTTCATTAGGCACACAAGAATAATCATCTACATCATCATTTGTCCAGTCATTGCCATAGCTTTAAGGCACACAAGGGTAGATGATATGGAATCCATAGGATGAGACCTATTATGGTGTTGGGAATCCACACCTATAGAGAACTTACCAAACCCTATGATGACAATGAATACAAACACAAAGCCTACTCCTAAGATGACATCGAACATATAAATCTAGCATTTGAAGGATTGAATCCCTAGGGAAAAGGCCATCTATTAAGGGGAAATCAGAAATCATATTTGAATACAAAAATCTAAAACCCTGATAAGGAATAATAAAACCCTAGGGGAACATAGGGTTTACTACGTTTGAAGGAATGAAGGGTTCACCAATATTTTTAACTTAATTTAGATTTAGTAACCTAATTAAGCTAAAACTTTTACATGTTTAGATTGCGTAAGATATAATAGTCCACATACAAATTTGAGTGTAACTATGATTTATTACACTTAACTATTTATAGAAATGATCAAACACATAGAAGGAAAGAAGCATTTAGCTAGTTTATGGTTACATTTTGTGTTCTATTTTTGTCACAATAGTCAAATATGCTTTGTAGGGGCTTTGTGTTGGCTCGAATTAGGAAACATATTGTTGAATCTTATTAGAACACTTTTGATACTACTTAGATGCCTATGTTAACCAAATCTATCTACTATGTATTGGAACCATCCAAGATGATTTCACCAATATGTGACAATTTGCATCATTGCATATGTGTTTAAAAGGAAGTTTCGTTCATTTAGTTACCTTCAACGCTATTCAAATAGTTTTATTTTCCTTCTCTTTGCTTAAAAACCCTATCTTGCACTATTGAAACCAATGTGACCAAGAAAAAAGGGTTAAATGGTTGGGTTGGATTGACCTCAACCAATCCCTAGTGACTAGCTGAGTGTTTCTTACATTGTCAATGCTTTGAAAAAGGCTCAAACGGTTTGTACTTATCCCATTATTGTGTATATGTGACAAATGATGTGAATGCAAATAAAAATGCAATTTTGCTTAAGTCATCATTTAGTACAAACATGCAATTACATTTATCCTTTAGAAACTTCTGAGTTTGAATAATAGTAAGCTAGATGTTTGTGTACTCTTAATATGCCTTTGTCAATCAATGAGCATTTTTCCCAAAATGCTCTTAAGGGCTTTGTATCTATATGTTTCTTAATTTTGAATTTGAGAGCTATTGACATACACAAGCTGACCAAATAAGATCCAAAAGGTAAAATATATCACCCAAAAGGGTGGTATGCCCCAAAACAAACACTAGAGATATGTTAGGGCACTTCCAGTAAATATGAACATTGTAGGTAACTGCATGTATCCAAAATTACTAGAGCTAACCCAAATACATAGAAAAGTAAAGCCCAAGAGAGCATGACCAAGGATCCTTGTAACAGATTCAAGAAAGATCAAGAAAGCTCAATAGAAGATCGTGCAGCCAAATAAATTAGACAAGAAGACACAAGACCAAAACAAATGTTCCAATAAATGTCTTATTCATCATTAAGAGTTTCTATATGTAAAGTGAGATAAAAAGTATTGTATAAACAAAGCTTATACCAAATTTGGGTGTCTACAATAGCAAGTGCTAAGGATATACTAGCCTTCATCATTCCATCCATATCAAGTAATATTCAAGCATACGATTATTTTTATTTTATTTTGATATGAACGCATGCATTCGCACACACATCAAAGTGGAACATTATGTAGATATATGTTGTTGGTACATGTCATATTTTTTTCAAATCTTTATCAATCTTTGTCACATTTTTTTTATTTGTGTACATTTGGTTATTTCTGGACACTTTCTCTTCGCATTGGACCCTTCATAGCCTTCTATCTTCTACAATTCTTCAAAAACACTTCACATATGTTAATTGTCTACATCATGATCCATTTAGTCATCCTTAACCCAACGTGATCTTCTAGTTTTTTATCTTTCCTATCATGATTATAATTTGCGAGGCCCGATTTTGATCTGACCATAATTTGCAGTGGTTAATTTTGGTCACCAATCTTTTGTGGGTCCTTTGTGCCATGTGTTGATTTTTCGTCCCTTGATTATCAGTTCTCACTATTTTCAATGGTTGGCCTATGTGCGAATCTATCAAAAATTGAATTCAAATAAACTTATGTATACACGTACCCTAAGTCATTCCATAAGCTCACATATCCGAATAACAATATCCATTGCACATTTTTCAAGGAGCCTACACATTAATCCTCTTATGCCCTCGTCATCTTTTGAAGTCTTGTGCCTACACACTTGTACTAAAAAAAGGTTGCATTATGAAACATATAGTTATTTGAAATCCTTTTGCTCATTTGGGTGAGGGACATTCACATGCATTAAAACTACATTGCCCCCTAATTCTAAGCATGTGGAATATGTAGCTACAATTGTCAATGGGGCCCAGGCCACTAACCTTGTGCATTTTCTATATTCCTAAGATATTGTGGCTAATTAGAGATACATCAAAGGAGAAATGATTTGAAGGACTGCGTACAACAATTTTGCCAAGCAAAAATAGATTTCAAAAACTTTGATACTATCAAAGTATCCTAGAAAGTTCTAGACCCAAATATCAATAGAGCCATAATCATAGCAACTTTCCATAATCGTCAAAAACTAACCATAATCAGTCATATGATTTTGGTCTATTCATAATCAACGGTGGCCAATTTTGGGCATTATCAAAAAAAATATATGCTTTCAAGGTTTCAATTTGTACAGTCTTAGAACCTGTTTTCCAACATCATAAGCCATTTCCATAATTTAGGTGTATGTTTCAATTATTTATCTTTCTTTTTCTCTTTCATTTATTGTTGTTGACCATTTAGAGTTTTATGGTAATTATCATTCCCTATTTTGCCCTAGGTAAATCTAATTTACTGAATTTTACTTAATTTTCTTTGTACCATAGTTTTACATAATTGACATAATGTTTTGAATACTTGTGCATTGTCATATACCTAGAATAACATGCCACATAGAGATTATATGGGTCATTGATATATTAATGAGATACATGTGCATATATGTTTAAGTGAGATTATGTGGATCATTGATGTATTAGTGGAATTAAATGTGCATATGTAGTTTGGTAATAATGTACTTGTACTTTGATATATTATGTTATGGATTTAATGATTAGGAAATGGGAGGTTGATGTACAAATAAATGTTATGTGGCTTACTTTATAAGTTACATGTCTAGTCATAGTGGTAGGTAAGAGCAATCATTGAGTAAGTGGTTCATGTATTTATATAAACATGCCTCTTACACATGAGGAAAGTAAAGACTATTGCATGTGGAGTGGTTCCTTCCAATAAAGAACATTTTATGTTTTTGCCCTACTTCAAGGGTTTTGTTTAATATATTGAGTTATCCTATTTCTGAATTTTGTGATTCTTAACATCTAATATCAAAGCAACAGTTTGAGTAGAGTGGAAGATTTTTTTTTTTTTTTTTTTTTGGATCAAAATAAGGGTCAAATTACCTCTAAGCAGTTGTTCTCCTCACACAAGAGTATAATTGAGGTGGTTTTTGTGTGCCTGAAAAGAGTTTTTTGAAAACTTTTAAGAAAGCAATCGCACTAAAGACTCTGAGAAATATTAAGGGAGATATGTTTGTGCAAATTTGATCATGCGAATCAACTTTAGATCTTCAAGGGAAAAAATGATCCTATATTGTAAACGTAATAACTTTCTACTCATGTTTCAGATTAGAAAACTTATTTATTTTTAAATACACTTCATACCACTTCTATAAAGTATGATTCGTCAATTTTTTAGTATTATTGAGGCAAATTATCAATCACAAGAAGTTGTTCTAGAATCACCTGAAAGAAACAATGAACTATAAACTTATGACTTCGTATGATCATATCTTTCATTTCAAGGGACTGATTGAGGTGTCATTTATTTTATTGAAAATATAATTTGAAGGATTGAAAATGAGTGGTGTTTTATTCTTTTCAATTAAATATTGATAGAGAAAGAAGCCCTACAAACTAACTTGTCCAGCGTCAAAGTAACATGCACGCGCACACATGCACACGTGTTTTAAAACATGTTAAAAATTAAATGGCTCAAAAAACGTTGGAAAAGAAGTGTTGAAATGAATACCACATACGTTTGATAAATATATTATTAATTTAGAGGGGATATTAGAGTATGAAAAAAATAGTTGCGTAGTAGAAAGACACCTTTGCATAGTGTGAAGATAACTATTGTCTACTTATCTTTGTTGAATCAATCCTCTTTATGTTCAATCTTCTTGTAAGAAAAATGTATATGTTGACTATGAAAAAAAAAACATTAAATGAAATCATGAGTTCATGGGACAAGAGTTTCAAAGTGGATATAGAACAAAGTTCGAATATAATACCATCAAGCAACATTCTCTTCGAAATTGCATATGGATGATCGACAGAGCATCGTATTTGCACGGATTTATAACAATATTATTATTTGGCTTCTTCTCATGTTTCAAAGACGAAACATGTCAAAAGGGGAAGGGAATGATATGAATATAAAGTAGCATGCCACATAAATACTATATGAGTCATTGCTATATTTATGAGATTATATATTCACATGGTTAGGTGAGATTATATAGGTCATTGACATATTAATGGGATTATATGTACACATATGGTTAGGTAATAACATACTTGTATTTTGAAGTATAATGTTATGCATTTAATGATTGGAGTATGGGTGGGTAATGTATTAATAAATGGTAGTTGATTTATGGGTGCATAAAGTACTAATAAATGGTATGTGACTTGTTTTAGAAGTTATATATCGAAACATAATGGTAGGTAAGAGCATTCATTGTAATTAGGTAAGAAGCATTGTGGAATTGCTCCTTCAAATAAGGAGCATTGTACAGTGTTTCCTTACATCAAATGTTTGATCTAATATATTGAATTATTTTATTTACGAGTTGTGAGCTTATTAACAAGTGCCTTTTTTGTAAAACAAATATTAACATTTACGATGGTATTATCGACTAGCTACATCCACCTTCATTTTAAAGTGGATATGTTAGGTGTTGTAGTCAGTTATTAAACAATCATATACGATATTGGAATATAAAGAGTATTGTTCCTGCATCCTATAATATGTTAATAGATGCTTATCAGTAAACATAATATAAGACTCTTCCCCTGAAGGAAAATGATGATATAAAATATTCGAATAAAATACTTCATGATCCTCAAAGATGTAAAAGCAAATAAAGTTCCAAAAATTCCATTATCAATATCACACGAACAAAAGTTGAATAAAGTAGACTGATAGGTACAACTTACATAGGGGTGTCATTTCGTTGGGGAGGCCCTTATGTTACGAATGATGAACCACAATTTTGTTTAGGTTGGTAATAAAGTTAGAATTAAAAAGTGTATGGAGCACGTTTTTCATTAATGAGACACCCCCATTAATAAGTGTGTTAGATGTTTAATAAAGTGTTTTATGTGGGGTGGTCAGGTGATTAGGTCCATGGATGGTTTGGAAGGTTATTCCTCTCGAACGATCTTTATGGCCCACCTTTTGTATTAGAGAAGTGTCGGAGCTTCTAAGCCCTCACCATGATTTCTATATAAGTTTTAATTTTATAATAAAATCTCCATTTTAATATTCTATTTTGTGGCCCACATTAACACCTTAGAACCAACCCATGGAATTACTTTGGTTCATGTAATAATCATTAAGACACAAGTAAGAGCATGGTGCAATTGTCTTCGCTATCTGATGTATCTTTAGCCCTAGCTTAGGACAATCCTAGGTTCTCTTATATTTATGGTTTGCTGATTGGTTTCTTTCGAGGATAGTTACATACTGGTTTTTATACGTGTATCAATGTCAAGGCCTTACTAGGAAGATATTTCCTTTTAGAAAGAAACAAAAGTTTGAGTATCTTTAGGCAGAAGGCTGCTTTCTATCCAACTATCTTTAAACCCACTTGAAGAGTCTACACTTCAGGGAATAATGAACCATTCAGTGCACATGATCCTGTTCCTTCTAAAGCATTGCCACATGATCACGACGCAGGTATTTTCACAATATTCTTGGATTGATATTTAAGGATACAACAGCATTTAGTAATTTAGTAATACACAGTAGTGTATCATACCTCTTCTTTTGCATGCCCATTAGAGATTTCAAAAAATTGGGGAGGCACTTCAATTTCCCAAGCCTAATGCACATTGTAAACTGTCGATATGACCGCTGTAACCACAGAATATAGCCCAAGTATTAAAAATCTAGTTACTATTTTGGTGAGTAAAGTGATGGCCCGTATACACGGTTTCCTTTTCCTAAGAAAACAGTTTCAGAGCTGGAAGTAAACATGCATCGACTAGTTTTCTCAATAGAATCACATTACCACATCCAGAGGGAAAACTATTTCTTGGACTATACATTACAGCACATTCCTTAAATAAATAATGCTAGGAGACAGGAAGATTGATCGCTACATACAATATGAAGCTTTGACAGGGTCATGAACATTTGAAATGTCTATTGTTTATCACAACCAAGTATACTGAGATCTAGAAAACTGAATCCTTCGAAAAGGCAGTTGAATGTATTCCTTCTCACAAGGCAACAGTTTTAGAGCTGGAAGTAGTCACGCATCAAATTCTGATCTTGTTTTTCTCAAGATAATCAATCACATTATCACATTTAGAGGATTATATCATCAATATTATCTTGTATATCATATATTTCATCACTACGCCATGCATTCTATTACATCACTTGAACTTAGCTATAGCACCTAGCTGCAGTTTAAATATATCGATCGTGTGTGTTCCTTGATTATTAACAAAATTAAAAAGCAGTGTATTACATCACTGTACCTTCTAAGCCTGAGGAAAACATATGAATGAACGTTAGGATAAGATGGTGCAAATGCCTTTATAATGAAACTGAGGGAGGACAGAGCTGCAACACTAGCTATTCTGGGATAATAGGTCTTTCCTACTTCCACTGGAACTGCATATGGTAGGCATTGTGGATTTCTACTGTTGCAAATATCTCCGACTGCAGATGAAGATGAAGGAAGATGCAAACAATTACATCATCCATGGCCTTCTGTTAGCAATGACTGTTCCCATGCTTCACATAATGGTCTTAGGCTCTGCAGATTAAAAAAAGAAATAAAATCAAATGCACAAAATGATGAGCGCATGAGAGGCACACCCAGATATCTTGGTCCAATGTGACTTTTACAAAGCGTAGTTACTGAAAAGACTGATCTGTACATGAACACTTTTGTTTCCATTTCTTCTCATTAACCATGTGCATCCACCGTCTTGAAATTAATACATCGACAGTCAAGAGCTGGCCCATAACAGTATTGCAGGGTGGAGGCCTATGACAGTTGCAAGAAATATTACGATATGTCACTTGGCAAATGCTTCATCTAGCCTAGCTGCAGACGAAAACAACAATGACAAAAACATTAGTACATTACCGAGAAAATGCATATAACAACACCTATCGGCATAATTAATCCAGACAAAAGGACCAAACAAAATGACAAAGGTTGGAGTAAAGAACCATCAAGATATGCTCTCCCCATCAATTCCAAGCATTGGATTGATTGTAAGCCCTTCTCCCACATTTCCCGCTCGCCAAGCATCTTTCCATTTCCTTCAAGTGTTCCTCTCCTGTCACCTTTTTCCCATTCTCCACCTCCTCCTCCAGCTTTTCATTCAAAAGATGTGCAGGCTTCCTGAAAAACAGTTCAATGTCATGATACCTTCATGTTATTACAAAACAGGGCTATAACTTATAACAATACCCCATCAACATATATAGGCAGTGATGCACTTTGCATACCATACATCTGATTTTATAAAGTCAACAGCATGGCCTAGATCTCCGAACACTTGGAAAAAAATTCTTTTCAAAAAACTGGAAATAAATCCTGATCCCTTCTTATCACTGCAGATCTGACACAATGTCTTTGTTATAGCGCAAGACTATGTTTGCAGATTGCTTCACTCAGTATCCTCTATAATCTCCAGAACTATTTTTTTCTTGTTTGAAATGATGGAACCGGTTTGCACCTCTCACAACAATTTGTCTTTGCAACAATCTTGGATATAAACTTGGTTGCAGTGTGGCAGTCAACACATACTCAAAGGTTCATGAAGACACTAATAATTGTTCCAAAGGGCGTGTTTCAAAATCCAAATGCCATTGCAAACTTCTCACTATGGTGGCAAAGGAATAATTATTTTTCCTCTAAGTCCATGTCATTCAGTACATGTCTTGAATCTGAAAAATAGCCAGATGCCTTCATCTTCCAAGACAAATTTTCCAACTTGACATAGATCCCCTATGTCTATGGCTGTGATCTGTCTCCTATACAAAAAGTATGTACCATTTTGTGCACTTCGATCCAACTACATCCAGGTGTCTTTTTTATTCCTCTATCTTTCATCCATGTCCTTAACTTTTGAACTTCGCCCCACCTGCCCATTTCCGCATAGATGTTTGACAGAAGAACATAAGTCGCAGCATTTTTTGGATCCATCTCAAAAAGGAGAGTTGATGTAAATACTCCTAACACTATATTCATATGCGATCTACAAGAACCAAGCAAACACATCCACAAAACCACCACAGGTTTAATTGGGATTTTGATGATGAAGTTTAGAGTTTCCTCAAAATAGCCAGCACGGCCTAGGAGGTCAACCATGCACACATAATGATCAATTGTAGGTGTAATGCAATAAGAATCACTCAAGCCATTTAAGTATTTACAGCCCTCATCCACTAAACCTGCATGGCTGCATGCAAATAAAACACAAGCAAAGCTTATATGGTTAGGGTATATTCCAGAGTGATTCATTAGTTCAAAGAGATTAAGCGCATCCTTGCAAAAGCCATTTTGTGCATATCCTGCAATTATTGCATTCCATGAGACCACATCCCGTTGAGGCATTTCGTCAAACAGTCTACATGCCTTCTGTATACTTCCACATTTGGCATACATGTCTATTAAAGCATTTCCAACTATGATATATGACAAAGATCCGCTTTCGATTATGCTTTGATGGATGTCCATACCCTGTTCCAAAGCTCCCATTTTGGCACAGGCTGGGAGTATGCTGGCAAAGGTTTTGGAGTTTGGCTTAACACCTGCCAACTTCATATGCTTAAATGTTTGCAAGGCTTCTTCACCAAACCCATTTTGTACATATCCTGCAATAATCGCAGTCCATGAAACCACATTTCTTTGAGGCATTCCTTTGAAAAGCTTTAAAGCCTTGTCAAGTATACCATTTTGTGCATACCCTGCAGTAATTGCATTCCATGAGACCACATCCCGTTGAGACATTTTGTCAAATAGTTCACGTGCCTTCTGTATGCTTCCACATTTTGCATACATGTCTATCAGTGCATTTACAACTACGACATCTGACAAAAATCCACTTTCAATTATGCTTTGATGAATTTCCTTACCCTGTTCCAAATCTCCTATTTTGGCACAAGCTGGGAGGATGCTGGCAAAGGTTGTGGGGTTTGGCTTTACACCTGCCAATTGCATTTTCTTAAAAGTTTCCAAGGCCTCTTCAACAAGCCCATTTTGTGCATATCCTGCAATCATTGCAGTCAATGAAACCACATCTCGTTCAGGCATTTTGTCAAACACTTCACATGCCTTCTGTATGTTTCCACATTTAGCATACATGTCTATCAAGGCACTCGACACTACAACATCTGACAGAAATCTGCTTTTGATTATGCTTTGATGGATGTCCATACCCTGTTCCAAAGCTCCCATTTTGGCGCAAGCTGGGAGGATGCTGGCTAAGGTTGTAGAGTTCGGCTTTACACCTGCCAATTGCATTTGATTAAAAGTTTCCAAGGCCTCTTCATCATACCCATTTTGTGCATAGCCTGCAATCATCACAGTCCATGAGACCACATTTCTTTGGGGTATTTCTTTGAAAAGCTTTAAAGCCTTGTCAAGAACACCACTTTGTACATATCCTGTAATCATTGCAGTCCATGAGATCACATTTCTTTGAGGCATTTTGTCAAACAGTTCACGTGCCTTGTGGATGCTTCCACACTTTGCGTACATGTCTATCAGGGCACTTCCAACTACAACATCCGACATCAATCCCCTTTCGATTATGCTTTGATGGATACCCATACCTTGTTCCAAAGCTCCTACTTTGGCACAGGCTGGGAGGATGCCCGCAAAGGTTGTGGAATTCGGTTTTACACCTACTAATTCCATTTGCTTAAAAGTTCCCAAGGCCTCTTGAACAAACCCCTTTTGTGCATATCCTGCAATCATCGCATTCCATGAGACCACATTTCTTTCAGGCATTTCTTTAAAAAGCCTTAAAGCCTCACCAAGAACACCATTTTGCGTATATCCTGCAATCATAGCATTCCATGAGATCACATTTCTTTGAGGCATTTTGTCAAAAAGTTCACGTGCCTTGCGTGTGCTTCCGCACTTTGCATACATGTCTAACAAGGCACTTCCAACTACAACATCTGACACCAATCCCCTTTCGATTATGCTGTGATGGATGTCCATACCCTGTTCCAAAGCTCTTACTTTGGCACAGGCTTGGAGTATGCTGGAAAATGTGAACTGATTGGGTTGTGTGGTTGTTCGTTGCATTTGATGAAACAGTTTCAATGCCTCCTGAGGACACCCGTTTCTTCGGCAAGCTGCAATGATGACATTCCATGAGAAGCAATCTCGTTCTTTCATGTCGTCAAAAACCTGACGAGCGTGCACCAAACTACCGCATTTGACGTACATGTCGATAAGCTTGTTTTGAAAAAATGTTTGTGTAGCAAATTCAAAACCCCTGTGAGTGACGAGAGAGTGGATTTGTTTACCTTGTGAAAGCGAAATCTTGGCAATGCAGGTCTGCAATAGTTGAATATATGCGTTGCAGTCGACGGGGGGATTGAGTGTTGTAAGCAGAATGTGTAGAGCCTCCTTCAACCGACCCTCCCTACACAATGCTGTGAGATTGAGAACGACAGGGGCAGTGAATGGAATTGGCATTGTATGATTATAGTTGAAGGCTGGGAAATGTGCATTGCTATCCGATCTCCTATTACCGAATTCGTCCTCATAAATGATATTATTATTTATTTCTGTGAATGACAATCCGTCTTCGTTCTCAGAAGTGGTATTATTATTTCTGTGAATGACTCATATATTTGTCTGTTGCGGCAAACTCCCACCCTGCCATGGTGGAGAATTTCGCATTCCAATGCCAAATTCAACTCCGTTTTCTCATTTTCTAAGCTGATAAGTTGAAGTTACATTTCCTTCAAACCAGGCACCAGCCGCTCCCGATGGGTTCTACACTAACGTAGATTTTAAAATCATAGCAAGTATAATATTTATAGACTATAATTTTTGTGTTGGTATATTTCTTATTTGCGATGATACTCTTAACTAGCATTGCCCCCGTGGTGCAAGAAAACTCTGAGGTTAGATAAAAGTCATTCTTTTTTACGTAAGTATATAGATAACATGATTTAATTATTTCAGATGTTATTATATTCACAGCATGGACGACGAATAGGGACCTCAATTTTTTGACCACACATAAACAACGTTATAATACAGATTTGTCCTAGTCATCGGATGTGGAGCTTTGTCTCAATCAAATCAATGTTAATGATGCCTTTGTCAACTCTTAACAATAAAAAATGACCAATCAAAGATGTTTCCACCCTATAGAGTACATACCCCTTTGTAATATGTGAAAATCATGTAAATGTAATAGTTGTTCTAAATCTAGATCTAGGGTATGATATGGGCTTTGTGGTGTTCGATGCCACATGGAATACCTTATCATTTTCTATCATTGTCATTACCTAGCTCCCTTGAAATATTTCACCACTTACATGTTTTGTATTCCCTAGCCCTTCCCCATCAATTCATCACTGCTTAAGCTCTTTGTGAAATATAACGTCTCCTCTCAACATATCATATGAAGGGGCATACAATCTCATTTTGTATCGTCCCCTACACCATAAATATATGTTTATTGTTACCTACTATTGTGTGTACAAAAGGTGAGATGGATTTAACGATTACGAGTTTCAAGTAAAGTATGATTACTAATTTACACTATTTCACTTTACGAAACTATGCTTTATGTAAGAAAAAATTACATATTATATACGATATATTATACTAATACTATAATATAATATTAATTAATTTTATTACAGTATCTATGTGGATATATCTTCTTATGACTGTTCAATTGATATTTCGTAAGAATAACACATATAATTAATTTTTTATTATATTAATTTATGAAATTTTGATTTTTTCCGTTAAAATTGTTTGAAAGAAATAAACAAATAAAACTTTCCAGCAAGGGCAATATATTATAATATTATAACTTAATATAGCTAATCCTATTGTAATATTCCCTGATGTGTTGTTTCACTAAATTGTTGATGGGCGTTGGAATTATAGGCTTTTCAGGGGAGGTTGGTGACAGCTGGCAGTTTTTTTTTGGATTTGTGGAATCCTTTTTAGGGATTTAATTCTTCTATTTTAGCAGGTCCCCCTTTTCAAGCATTTAATTTTTCTATTTTATCAGGTCCCCCCTCAGATTTTGCAAGGGATGCAACATTTGTCACGTCTAATACCTGCATGTGCCGATTTAGAAGACCTTCAATAGAGCAAGGGGAGCCATGCTTACATAGTAAAGAGTGGATTTGAAACTAATATTGTTGTAATGACTGTCCTTGTAGTAATGTATGCTAAGTGCGGGGAGCTAGAGACAACACAACAATTATATGACAACATATTTAAGAAAGATCTAGTTTCATGGAATGCCATGATTAGGGCTTATGCCCAAAATGGACATGACCACCAAGCCTTGGGGTTGTTTCATCAAATGCAAGAAGAACATGTGATGCCCAACTCGGTCACCATGACATGTGTGATACCAACATATGCACATCTTGGAGCTCTACAATAGGGCAAGATGAACCATGCTTACATAATTAGAAATGGATTGAAGTTAGATGTTTATTTAGGAACTACACCCAATATAAAACACAATATTATGAAGTCACACCATTTCTATCCATATTGATGTACATATATGCAGAAAACTATTTAGATTGATGATGACGATACCTTAGAAAAGAATATGCATTCCCATATCAAGTTATGTTCTTTTCTTTAACTCAACCCAAGAGCAACATCGTCACCATTCTTTTTATCTCAGTTGTTTCAACTCAAGCAAAACCGCATTCCATTTCAGTCAAGGATTTCAATGGACTCAGAAATCCTGACATGTTCCCACTTATTCTTTGTTGAACTTACAGTCTATGGTGAATTAGAGTAATGCAAGCCAAATGAAAGTGGATCACTGCTCAAAAGTGTTGCTTTAATCCCCTCTACTACTCTTGCGTTGCTCGAAAGTAAAAAATGCATGTGCCCAATGCTCTGCGCCATGGTCATTTTAGTTGATCTTCACCTTCTTCATTGCCTTCACGTAATCCTTGTTATCACCATGTGCAGGGTTTGAACCTATCGAAGCAACCTTTTCAGCGAACAACATTAACATTATTGCCAATCAAGTTATGTTCTTTTCTTTTCTTTTACTCAGCGCAAGAGCAACACCACCACCATTCTTTGTATCTCAACTGTTTCAACTCAACTGAACCACATTCCATTTCAGTCAAGGATTTCAATGGACTCACAAAGCCCCTCTGTGCTTTCAACATACTAACGACATCATGCACTACCATACCGCTCTGCACCACCACCTCACCCAAACTGTCACCATTCAAAACCAAGTTGTTTACTAGGGAATATGTCATTTTGTCGTGACGTGAGACGAATATACAGGTTTTGCCCACTGTATAAGCCTTTGACTTAAATATATATATAAAATTAGACATAAATTTATGTCATATTGTGGTATAATAAAGGTAAAATTGAATAAAAGTATTTTGTAGAATATATTTAATTAAAATTTTGTTATTTTTATTTTTTTAATTTAGTATTAAAAAAATATATATGTTTTGTTAAATATTTTTGTAAACTTTGAAAAAATTTACATTCCACCCAAACTTTTTTATTTCATTCCATGTGGTCTTTAAAATATTTATATTATATATTACAATTAAAAAGCATTAATGTATCTATAAAATTTTGCTTCTATAAGTCTAAAAAATAAAGCCTCTTCTAAAAGTTAAATCTAAAAAAGAAAATAGATTAATAATATTTTATTTAAAATACTTTTTAATCAAATATATATTTAATTTAATCTTGATAATTTAAGTGCGATTATTTTTTATAATATTTTATTATGAAACAGTTACATGAATATACACTTTTTAACTTGAAATTACACCACTCTTAAAATTTGGTCCCTGATCATAAGTAATTAGAGTGACTATCTTTAACATGTATTTCTTTATCCATCAATGTAATAAACTCTATATGAAGTGTAAGAAATAAATATCACGCCTAAGATGGATAAGACTTTCACTTAGGGAAGGGCATGGTACTTCTAGGGTTCTCTCTCTTTATGTTGTATTTTAGGGTTTAACTTTTATAAATTAATTTAATATTAATAATTTATATGGTCAAATTTTAATAGCACAGAAAACTTCAACAAAATGATGTTATATTAATTTCAACAAAATAAAAAAAATGCAATGAATAATAATCACAATAGCATAGCAGGGTAACTAAGAACAAAACAACCAACATAGAGTTGAGGGTCATAGATTACATATATTTTTAATCAATTATAAGTTTTTTGTAATTTTTTATTGTGAAGAGATCAAATATTTTATATATGACAAGTCACAATTTAATATTTGATCAAAGATGAATTTTTGTAAGAGATTTGCACAAGTTTGAGAAACAACATTATTAGGAATGGAAGGGGAACCTCTAAAAGGTTGATTTACAATAAAATAATTCAAATATGCATTATTCACCCTATAAAGTTTGTCTTCAATTATGAACTCTTGAGTTAGTTTATTTTATTCGCATATCCCTCAATGCATATAACAAATTAATACACTTATATATGTAAGGTGGTATATGATGTGTTTTCTAAAGGGGAAAAAGTCTTTCGGATCTATCTTTCTTTTCATTAGAAATATCACTAGTTTGAGACCCAGTCACAACATTATGATTCATATCATTTACATCCATATCATTTGAATGTAAATCACTTAAAACATTATCATTCACATTTGCATTCGAGTATATAACAGTAGAAGGAATATTAACATCATTGAGACATGACATATTTTTTTTCAAATAAACATGAGTATTAACATTAATGGAAAGGAATTTCAAAAAAAATATTAGGTTTGTAGCTCAATCTGTCACTTCCACTAGTAGGGGTTTTAGCTATAATCATCTTAGGTGACATAAGATAGAAACATACATAACATGCAAAGGTACTCTACTATTTAAATGATAAAGCAATCACAATAAACTAGTGTTTAAAAATCACACACCATGGAATTTAGCTAATGATATAAAAACATATACAATAAGCCCTAAAAAATCAAATCTACTACAAGGAAATAAATATCTAACATTAAGGTATTGTAAAATGATTTTACATCAAAAATATACTACACTAAACTATAAACAATGTGCAATTTAGATTATAATTTTTTTACCCAAATAAATAGTAAAAATTATTAGGTTGTGGAGCTAAAAGCTTCACGAGTATGCAAACATGGAGGAGGTTGTTGAGTGTCACAGTAACCGACGTCGGTCGTATGTGCGTTCCAGAACTGGTTTAATTTTGGACAGACAGTCAGTTTGCATGTAAAGACTAATTTTAGTCTTGAGTCTGCGTTTCTAATTATTGTAATTAGGAAGTCTAATTATTGTTTGTATGGGATCTATTTAAGAGACCCATGGGGTTGTATTGTAAAGTTGTAGAATCATAAGGACTTGCAAAGGCAAGGACAAGGGTTCTTCCAAGGTATGTAAGATCTAAGTTTGCAGGTGTGCAAGACCAGGTTGATTTGCAGGTTGTGCAAGATCAAGTAGAAGATCTACATGGTAAGTAAGATTAGTTAATCTGCAAGGGTGTGTGTGTGCAAGGTCAAAGGAGATCTACGGGGTAGCAAGGTCAAAGGAGATCTGCAACACAATAAGGAGCAAGATCAGGGAGATTTACTTGGAGTACTTGGTGGACTGGTAGTATTGTTACTGACTGGTGGAAATAACAACTCTGTGTTTGAGTTGATTGGTTTGTAATTGAGAGAGAGAACTCTTGAGGGAGAATTACTAGTATGCCTAAGAGGTGTGGGAAGAGTGTGATTTCTTCATTGTATTTCCTTCTAGAAGAGTGTTAATACAAGATTGTATTGTCTCTCATATTCTGTGTTGTTTCTGAATTCTAGTTACATTTTACTTCTAGTTTAATTCCATGTTTAGTTGCTTATACAAAGGTAATCAAGTGTCCTCTTAAGGAGTAGGGATCCTGACAATTGGTATCAGAGCAGGTTCTTCAGAGCTGGTATTAGAGCTTGGTTAGGTACACTAACAGGTGGTCAGAGCGTGTTAAGTGTTTGTTAATTACAAGTCACTCTCAGGGGTTTTTGATTGAGTGGGAGTAAAGCAATGGCAGAAGAAAGTACACTAAGAATGGAGGAATTCAATGGCAAGAATTATCAATTACTGTATTGTGAAAAGAAAGAGCAGGTAAAGAAAGATTGTTGGTTGGTAGAAGATCAGCATGAAGGAAATAAAGAAGCAAATGTTGTAGGTATTGTTACACAAGATGCTCTTGTATGTTCCTTGGATAAAGTAGAATCTTGGGTTTTAGATTCTGTTGCCTCTTTCCATGCAACCCCAAATAGAGTATTTTTCCATGATTATGTCCATGGAGACTTTGGAAAGATTTATTTAGGGGTTGGTGAGCCTTGTCAAATTGTTGGCAAAAGGGAAGTGCGGTTAAAATTGCAGACAGACAACACATGGGTGTTGAAGGATATCATGCATGTCCCAGTCTTGAAGAGGAGTCTAATTTCTACAGGAAAGTTGGGTGATGAGGGTTGCACAGTTACTCTCATAGTGGAATCTTGGAAAGTTTCCAAGGGTGCACTTGAATTAACATGTGGTAAGAAAGTAGGTACTCTTTATCTATCTACTTGTATTACTGATTCTCCTTCTGGTTTATCTACTTTAGATGTAGATGCGAAGATGTGGCTCTGTAGGCTTGGTCACATGAATAAGAAGGGGATGCATGTTCTTAAGAGGAAGTCTGATGTCTTTGACAAACTTAAGAACTGGAAAGCCTTGGTTTTCATGGAGGAGATGATGGACAGAGATCAGCTCAAGGGGCTGAATAATTATGAGTAGGGCAGTTTGGACAAGGTTATGATCCAAAGTGAGCTCGCGGATGAAAGTCATCACTCACAGGAAAACACAATTACCAACGTCAGTTAGGTGAGAACGGACATCGATCAGGTAGGTACTGACATTGGTCATGTGCAGATCAGAGTCGATGGTGTCAGGTAGGTGGACACCGACGTTGGTCATGGAACCAGCGTCAGTGATCAAGTGGAATCGACATCGGTCGGGTGCAGACTAGGGTCGGCTAGAGGTGACCGAGATCGGTCACTGTCAAAATAGATTTTGGGTAGACAACAATCTGTCAAGGAGTCTCAAACACCCATGTGGAGGACTGAAAGAGTAAGTAAGCCTCAAATTCGTTATTCTCCTTTATACTACTTGTTGCTCATTGATGGTCAAGAACCAGGAAGTTTTGAAGAGGCAAAGCAGGTAGAATCTAAGAAATAGTGGTAGCATGGCATGAATTCTTTGGAAGAAAACCAAATGGGAGATTTGGTAGAGTTGCCAACCAGGATGAAAGCACTAAAAAATGAATGGATTCCCAGGTTAAAGAAAGGAGAGAATGGACATGTGAGACAGAAGGCCAGGTTATATGGTCTTGAGCAGGCTGCAGGACAATGGTGTTTAAAGTTTGATAGGTGTATGAAAAAGCATGGCTTTAGTCAATGTCAATGTGACCATTGTGTTTACTTTACCAGGTTGGATAATAGTAGCTACATTATCCTGTTATTGTATGTAGTGTATATGCTTGTTGCAAGGTCACAAATGCAGGGAGTTATTGGGCTAACGGTAAAATTAGTTTAGAGATTTGCCATGAAGGATTTGGAAGCAACAAAGAAATTCTTTGGCATGAGTATTTCTAGAGACAGGAAAAGTCACAGGTTGATGTTGTCTCAGGATGATTATGTGAATAAGGTAGTGGAGAGGTTCAATATGCAGGATGCAGAACCGGTTAGCACACCTATGGATGGATAGTTCACAAAATAGTGTCCCAAATCACATGATGAGGTTGAGTACATGACTACTAGACCTGATATTACCCAAGCAGTGGGAGTTGTCAGCAAGTTTATGGCCAATTCAAGAAAGGAGCACTAGAAAGTAGTTCAGTGGATTCTCAGGTATCTGAGAGGGACCAGCATATGGCAGGGTACTTGGATGATAGGAGAAGCACCACATGATATGTGGTGGTTAGTCTTCAAGATTGAACTTGAAGAGGGATACAAGCCAGAAAACAAAATTAAATGATGTATAGGGATAGGTACAGGTGCAGCTATTTATCTCCAAGTGGGAGATTGTTAGGTTGTGGAGCTAAAAGCTTCACAGGTATGCAAACATGGAGGAGGTTGCTGAGTGTCACAGTAACTGATGTCGGTCAGGCCAACTGACGTTGGTCAGGATTAGACAGGAAGCTGCCGACATAGGTCATGGATCGGTCGACGTCGATTATCTCCAGACAGATAGTGACCGACGTCGGTCGTCTGTGCGTTCCAGAACTGGTCTAATTTTAGACGGATAGTCAATTTGCATGTAAAGACTAATTTTAGTCTTGAGTCTGCGTTTCTAATTATTGTAATTAAGAAGTCTAATTATTATTTGTATGGGATCTATTTAAGAGACCCATGGGGTTGTATTGTAAAGTTGTAGAATCATAAGGACTTGCAAAGGCAAGGACAAGGGTTCTTCCAAGGTATGTAAGATCTAGGTTTGCCGGTGTGCAAAACTAGGTTGATTTGCAGGTTGTGCAAGATCAGGTAGAAGATCTACATGGTAAGTAAGATCAGTTAATCTACAGGTGTGTGTGTGTGCAAGGTCAAAGGAGATCTGTGGGGTAGCAAGGTCAAAGGAGATCTGCAACACAATAAGGAGTAAGATCAGGGAGATTTACTTGGAGTACTTTGAGTACTTGGTGGACTGACAATATTGTTACTGACTAGTGGAAACAACAACTCTGTGTTTGAGTTGATTGGTTTGTAATTGAGAGAGAGAAATCTTGAGGGAGAATTACTGGTACACCCAAGAGGTGTGGGAAGAGTGTGATTTCTTCATTGTATTTCCTTCTGGAAAAGTGTTAATACAAGATTGTATTGTCTCTCATATTTTGTGTTGTTTCTGAGTTCTAGTTACATTTTACTTTTGGTTTAATTCCGTGTTCAGTTGCTTATACAAAGGTAATCAAGTGTCCTCTTAAGGAGTAGGGATCCTGACAAAAACATACTTAACTATACTAAGAGAATATTTTAGAATAATTGAAATTGACAAAGAGATGGTTCTTATATGACTACCGAATTGTATAATGTTTTTAGGTTGCATAAAATACCTAAAAAAATAGAATAAATTATTAACTTCAAAATTTTGACAAGGAATGGAATTCTATGCTCCTAGTATTGACTATGTGTAGACCACTACACTCCTAGAAAATATCTTATTTTCAAAAATAAAATTAACTCTGACTACTCTTAGGGTCCAAAAACATCACTCAATTTGTCATAATTCATTGTGCATCCCCTGAAAATCCTTGTCCTTGAAACCCTAATCAACTGAAAAAACCTTGTAAGACCTTAAAAATAGGTTGTTAATTAGGGAACTTACCTAAGTTAGGCACTTGTCCTTGGAAAATTTGGAAATTGGCACTCAATGTAGTTCAAAAAGTGATAATGTGATGCAATCTCTAATCCTTATATGATCTTTCACTAGATGAACAATTAACAATAATGTAATATGAAGACTTGGAATAGAAATGTGCCATTGGAACCAATAAATTTTTAGAGGCTATTTATAAATAAAAGGCTATAAGTAAGATTTTTTATTTTGAAAATGACTAATTCTGTGAAAATATACATAGATCAAATAACTTCAATTTTATATAATTTCATAGTCTGGGACATAGATTCACCTTATAGATTATACTGAATCCTATTTTGAGGCACATATTCATCAGTGTTACTATATATGTATGAGTTTGACTTGTCAAAAATTATACGAGACATGTATAGGTTATTTTGTAATCACTAGGGGTGTGAGTGTGTGTGTGTGTGAGAGAGAGAGAGACAAGGACCACCTAAGACACAATAAGCTTAAGATAATAATTATATTTTATTCTATGAAAATGTTTGAATATTCTTTGGTGCCACATGCTTTTCCTTCTATATAGTTTTAATAACTAAAAAACTTAATAATAAATAATTTTCAAACCTAATATTTATTTTATTTCTAGCATTGAATGCGATGCATGTGAAATTCAAGCTACGGGGATTCAAGTTTAGATCTTACCCCATTTTTTAGTGAA
This sequence comes from Torreya grandis, assembly GCA_037957365.1. Classification (NCBI taxonomy): domain Eukaryota; kingdom Viridiplantae; phylum Streptophyta; class Pinopsida; order Cupressales; family Taxaceae; genus Torreya; species Torreya grandis. The sequence continues at coordinate 2,638,849 of JARHVA010000509.1, read as the reverse complement.
TTGGCATCAACATATTGAGGGTCTCAAGGCAAAATTTAATGTTGGTCGAACACATTAATTATGGATTAATGTAAGTTACTCAAATACATATGTGATGGTTTCTTGATTTTTCTTGTCATTTATGCAGGTTATCAGTAGAATTGAAGCTTTGGTAGTCGAAAGATTGAGATGAGAGGTTGGAAATGAAGGTGCAAATAATTTTTAAGTTGGTTTCCTTGTGATTGCAACTGCAAGGTATGGATTCATTTTTCTTTTGTTCTGATGACTGAGAGAAGTTGTTTGCATACATAGTCATATGTCTTGAAATGAATAAATATAATGATAAGTTCCTTGAAAAGCATTTCTTTAAAGATATTTACTAACAGATTATCGATTTTTATAATCATTAATACAATCTATTGGTGGAAGCAAAGCTTTGGTAGTCAAAATATTGGGATGAGAGGTTAGAAATGAAGGTGTAGACAATTTTTAAACTAGTTTCCTTGTGATTGCAACTGCAAGATATGGATTTGTGTTTCTTTTATTCTAAAGACTGAGATGAATAAATATAATCATTTCCTTGAAAAATATTTCTTTGAATATATTTGTTGATGGTTTCTCACTTTTTCTAATCATTGATGCAAGATAATGGCAGAAGCGAAGCTATGGTATTTGAAATATTGGGATGAGGTGCAGATAATTTTTAAGTTGGTTTCCTTGTGATTACAACTACAAGGTATGGATTTATGTTTCTTTTGTTTTAAATACTGAGAGCAATTGTTTGTATCATCTGTCTTGAAATGAGTAAATATAATGATAATGTCTTAACCATATCCATAATCAATAATGGTCTTTCAAATATATATATATATATATATATATATATATATATATATATATATATATATATATATATATATATATATATATAAATTATCGAACTATGCCAACCAAAATATAATTCTTATCTTAAGATTATTGTGTCCTAAATCACAAGTAGTCCTTCACACATTTATAAAATTGAGTAAAAAAAACATGCTCTTCCTTCTATATGGTTTTAATGACTAAAAAACTTAATAATAAATAATTTTCAAACTTAATGTTATTTTATTTTTATCATTGAATGCGGTGCAGGTGGAATTAAAGCTATGGAGATCGAGTTTTAGAATTTGTCCTATTTTTTAGTGAATTGACAACGACATATTAAGGGGTCCTAAGAAAAAATTTAATGTTGGTCCAACACATCACTTTTGGGATTAATGAAAGTTGCTCAAATACATATGTGATGGTTTTTTCTATTTTTCTAGTCATTTATACAAGTTATTATGGAAATGAAGCTATTGGTCCAATATAGATACTTATTGTTTATTACACTATAGATACCTCAAATAAGTTTAGTATAAAATAACAAAGAAACATCACAATATACTTATGCATCTCGATAATAGATTTTACAACTATTATAGGTATGTTCTCTTAATCAAACAGAAACAAAAATACACAAATTAACTCTTAATCATTTATATACTCTGCATTATTTTCAACAAGTTTTTTCAAAATCCTGAAAAAATATTTCTCTATTGATCACAATTTTTTTGTCCTTCCTCAATCAACCTTAGATTTCAAATGCTTAAATTTCAAATTTTAGCATGCCAATTTTCTTCATTTTTTTTTCTTGATAATTGTTGTTTGCATTCTCTTCAAAAGTTGTTGGACTCAAATCTTATATTGAAGAACTGTAGAGTGTTTGAAAAATTATTGGTCAATTCTCTTCTTTCAGATATTGACTACTAAATTATCAGAGCTCTATCAAATGGAAAATTGAGGACATTGTATCTAGTTGTAGAGAGCCTCAAGCAAGTCTCTAATTTTTGTCAAGCTTGTTTCTTAACTTTGACTATAAAAATGATAATGCACTAAAAATTCTCTCATCTTCCACTAAGCCCAAAATCATTTTTGGCATAAATTAGCAAGATTAAAATATTTTGAGATACCATCACATATTTTTTCACTCAAACTTATAAGGTAGTCCATAGTCTAATGATTGAGCCATATTTGAAAGCCTGGGCCAAAAATTATTGTAGTAAATCGAACAGACCACTCCCTTAGCTTTGGAAAATCTAAAATGCCTTTAGTTTGTTCACCATTTAATTCTAAACTTTTGCAAAAGTGTTGGGCTAAGGTTTTGATTTTATTTTGAAATATAATGAGATAACATTTTTATAATATTGAGGTTACATCACAACCATAGATTCTAGTAGCTCATCCTGAGGAAAATGATATATATCTATAAAGAGAAACATTTTATAATTTCACTCAAGGTGTAACTTACAGATGATACAACATCAAGGAATTGATCCCTTATTATAGGAACTTCTTTGAGTCTATTAGATCACTCAACTATATCAAAAGTGTGAGTTATGGTCTGTACTCATTTTATACTAAGTACTACACATGATCTTACCATATGTATTGCACAAAAAGAGTCTTGGAGCCTCATGATCATACTATTTTTCATTTTTAAATGTTTAAGGTAAGAATTATATTTTAGTTGGTATGGTTTGTTAATTGAAATAAAAAAATATTTTAAAGACCAATATGGATGTGGTTATGACATTTTGGCAGACCTTATTATATAGTTTATAATTTTAAATATATGAAAATGTTTTGAATATGTTTTTCAGTTATGTCATCCTTGATTTTCATAGTTGTCTTGTCTTATGGCCCCATAGTTGGGTTATACTCTATACACTGATTTTTTGTCACTAATTTTACTATACTCAGTTTATTATATTACCTATTTGGTCTTTACCACATACTTATTTTAAGCAAATAAGAAATTGATTTTCTTTGAGACATAATGACATGCATGCTATTTCTTTTAAATAATGCACAAAGAACAAACTGAATAAATGCAACAGAGCCTCATGTGTTAGGAACCCCTCTAAGGAAGCACAATTGATTACCTTTCTTATAAGCAATTAAACACGAAATTATACCAGAATGATTAAGTAACTAGAAACTTGAAACAACAAAGAATTTGAGAGACAATACACAATCTTGTATTAAATACTCTTAGAAGAAAATACAATAAAGAAGATGCCACTTCTTCTTCCACCTCAAAGGCTTGCCACACCTCAAGACCTTCTTCCCTCTCTCTCTTGCTCAACCACAACTAACTCAACAACCTGAGTTGTTATCCCCTCCTTGAATGCTTCAGCTGATCTCCTTGACCTTGCTTGTAGATTTCCTTGACCTTGCTTCCTTGTTTCAATACTTTACTTGCCTGCTTAATTTTACAATACATGCCTCATGGGTCTTTAAATAGGATCCCATGCATACAAAAATAGACTTCTAATTATAATAATTAGACACGCAGCTCGAGACTATAATTAGCCCTTTAACATGCAAACACTCGCTTCACTTAACTGACTGTTCATCAACAGCAGTTTCGGAACTGCCACAGGTGACCGACGTCAGTCCCTATCTGTCTGGTGCTGACCGACGTCGATCGACTCTCTGCCGACACCGGTTGCCTTCTACACTGTATGTGACCGACGTCAGTCATAATGTCGACGCTGGTACTTCTGGAACTTCAGCAACCTCTCCATGTCTGCAACAGTTGAAGCTTTTAGTTCCACAACCTAACAATCTCCCACTTGGAGATAAACAACTACAACTGTACCTGTACCTGTACACCATCTAGTTTGTTTCCTTGGCTCTGTATTCCTCTTCAATATCACTCTTGAAGACCAACCAACACAAAACTTGTGATGCTATACCTGTCACTTATGCCAAAAAAATTTTGCTGCTCCCAAATTCTTCATGACATACCTCTAAACTAACTTTACCCTTAGCTCAAAAACTCCCTGTATATGTAACCCTGCAACAAGCAACACAATACAGTAACAGGATAATGTAGCTAATATTATCCAACCTGGTAAAGATAAATACAATGGTCAAACCTCCATTGTCCTGTAGCCTACTCAAGACCATATACCCTAGCCTTCTGTCTCACGTGTCCATCCACTCTCTTCTCTAACATGGGAATCCATCCCTCTTCTAGTGCTTTCTTCCAACTGACAACTCCACCAACAAATACTTGTTTGGTTCTTCTCCAAGGACTCACACTCCGCATCCATGCCAAGCTCCCACTGTTTCTGGATTCTACCTGCATTGCCTCTTCACATCTTCCTAGTTCTTGACCATCAGTAAGCAATATAAAGAAGGTGAACAACGAATATGAGGTTCACTTACCCTTTCTGACCTCCATATGGGCGTTTGAGACTCTTTGACAGCTTGTTGTCTGCCCAACATCCGTTTCAGTGACCGATCTCGGCCATCTCCCAGTCTGCAACCGACCGATGTCAGTTCCCTGCACTGACCCTGACTGTCGATGTCATTTCCCTGGCCGACACCGGTGTCCCCTCTGCCGACATCGATTCTTATTTAATCGACGTTGGACTTCTCCTGCCCGACTCTATCGACCCTACTAGTCTGCACATGATCGATGTCGGTATCTGCCTGACCGACATCGGTTCCAAGTGACCAACGTCAGTGTCTGTGTGTTCCTGTAAGTGATGAATTCTTTATCCACGAGCTCATCTTGGATCAAACCCCTATCCATATTGCCCTGTTCAAAATTATTTAGCTCCTGTGACTGATCTCTATCCATCATCTCCTCCATAAACACCAAGGCTTCCCTGTTCTTGTCAAAAGCATCAAATTTCCTTTTCCTGCAATGAACTTGATCTATGCCTTCTAAATCTGAACTCATACATTTTTAATCAAGAACGTCCATTCCCTTCTTATTCATGTGACTAAGCCTATTAAGCCACATCTTTGAATCTACAACTGAAGTAGATAAACCAGAAGTAGAATCAGTAATACAAGTAGATAAATAAAGAGTACCTACTTTCTTACCTCTTGCTAAAATAAGTGCACCCTTGGTAACCTTCTAAGAATCTACTGTGAGGGTTACTGTGCATCCCTCATCACCAAACCTTCCTATAGAAACTAAACTCTACTTCAAAATTGGGACATGCATAACCTCCTTCAACACCCATGTGTTGTCCATCTACAATTTCAGCTGCACTTTCCCTTTGCCAACTATTTGACAAGGCGTATCATCCCCTAAATAAAGCACTCTAAAGTCTCCCTGGACATACTCATGGAACAAATCTCTATTTGGAGATGCATGAAAAGAAGAACCAAAATCTAAAACCCATGATTCTATCTGACTATCTAAAGAAAGTATGAGAGCGTCCTGTGCCACAATACTTGCATCCTTTGCTTCTTCATTAACTTCATGTTGATTTTCTTTATCCCTCAACCAACACTCTTTCTTTGTGTGTCCTCTCTTTTCACAAAACCAGCAGGTGACACCTCTGGATTCGGATCTCCTTCCCATCTTCGACCTTGATTTTTTTGCTCGACCTTCTCTCTTTGCCTTTCCCTGCTTTCTGCACTTAGAGCATTCCCTGATGATTCACTTGTGCTTCTTCTGCGTATTTCTTCATTCAAAATTACACTCACAACATCATCAACTTTTAAGATTTTAGAAGCAGACACAAAATTACTTACTACGATAACCAAACTATCCCAACTATCAGGTAAAGGGCATAAAATTAAGAGAGCCTTTACTTCATCATCAAAAACAATATTGACTGAAGCTAACTGGTTTACCAAACCATGGAAATCACTAAGATGAGTATGTACCAATCCACCTTCCTGCATTTGCAAAGTAAATAACTGCTTCATAAGAAATGCCTTATTTGAAGTCAAGGGCTTTTCATATAAATTTGCCAAAGATTTTATCAACTCTTCCATTGTCTTACACTATGATAAGTTGGAAATCACAGACGATGCAAGGCTCAATCGTATGGATCTTAGAGCCTTTTGATCAAGAACATTTCATTCTTCATCCTTCATATCTGTGGGCTTGCATGCAACCCCACCCAATGATAAGTACAAATCCTTTTGATACAGATAATCCTCTATCTGCATCCTTCAATATTGATAATTCTTACCGTTAAACTTCTCCATTCATAGCTTACTTTCTTCTGCCATTGCTGTACTCCCACTCAAACAAAAACCCCTGTGAATAACTTGTAATCAAACAATAACCTGCTTCCTGCAACCGTAGGTCTAATACCAACTATTAGGAACCCCTCCAAGGAAGCACAATTGATTACCTTTCTTATAAGCAATCAAACACGAAATTATACCAAAATGATTAAGTAACTAGAAACTTGAAATAGCAAAGAATTTGAGAGATAATACACAATCTTGTATTAAATACTCTTAGAAGAAAATACAATAAAGAAGATGCCACTTCTTCTTCCACCTCAAAGGCTTGCCACACCTCAAGACCTTCCCTCTCTCTCTTTCTCAACCACAACCAACTCAACAACCTGAGTTGTTATCCCCTCCTTGAATGCTTCAGCTGATCTCCTTGACCTTACTTGCTTGTAGATCTCCTTGACCTTGCTTCCTTGTTTCAATACTTTACTTGCCTGCTTAATTTTACAATACATGCCTCATGGGTCTTTAAATAGGATCCCATGCATACAAAAATAGACTTTTAATTACAATAATTAGACACGCAGCTCGAGACTATAATTAGCCCTTTAACATGCAAACACTCACTTCACTTAACTAATTGTTCGTCAATAGCAGTTCTAGAACCGCCACAGGCGACCGACATCGGTCCCTGTCTGTCTGGTGCTGACCGATGTCAGTCGACTCCCTGCCGACGCCGGTTGCCTTCTGCATTGTATGTGACCGACGTCGGTCATACTGCCGACGCCGGTACTTCTGGAACTTTAGCAACCTCTCCATGTCTGCAACAGTTGAAGCTTTTAGCTCCACAACCTAACATCATGTTCATACTATATTTTATTTTTAAATATTTATGGTAATAATTATATTCTATTTGGAATGGTTTGTTAATGAAAATAAAAAAATATTTGAAAGGCCATTATTGATTATGGATATGGTTAAGATATTTTGGCAGACCTTATCATTATTGATTATGGATATGGTTAAGACATTTGAAAGATAGTGATTTGAGCAAATATCTTTAAAGAAATACTTTTTAGGGAACTTATCATTATATTTTTGTTATACTTAGTTTATTATATTATTTTGTTGGTCTTTACCATATACTTATTTTAAACAAATAAAATATTGATTTCCTCTAAGAAATAATGACATGCAAGATATTTATTTTACACAATACACAAAGAACAAAATAAATAAATGCAACAGAGCCTCCTAATCATACTGTATTTTATTTTTAAATGCTTAAGGTAATTATTATATTATGGTTGACATGATTTGTTAAAGTCAATATGGATATGGTTAAGACATTTTGGCAGACCTTATTATATAGTTTATAATTTTAAAACTATGAAAATATTTTGAATATTTTTTCTAGTTATGACATCCTTGCTTTTCATAGTTGTCTTGCCCTATGGCTCCATAGTTGATTTATACTCTATACTATGATTTTTTAGCACAATTTTTGCTACACTCAATTTATTATATTATCTGGTAGGTCTTTTAAGAGACTTAAAAAGGTCTGGACTCAATTTATATTTAGTCATATGGCCATAAAATTTAGCACTTAAAAAGAAAAAAATTAATCTTTAAAAAGAATGAAAAATTTAATCATTAAAAATAAGGAATTGTAAATAAGATCTAACCTTTAAACTTCTCATCCTCTAACCTATTTCTCTAATGGTTTTTTAATTAACACAAATTACCTCCTATAAAATAAATCTGTGTAAGTGTTTCAAATTGCTTAAAACCCTAGAACCATGAAACCCTAAAACCTAGATTCATATAACTTCATTTCTATTAAATTTTTATTCCTTTATGGTCATTGGAATCACAAAGTGAGTGGTAATTACAAAAGGAGGATAAGGAGGAGTCTAAGTATCCAATAATGAAATACAACCCAAGTAGTAAATATAAGCCCTACATGTCATGGGAATCATGAAGTGAGCAATAATTACAAGAGGAGGTCAAGGAGGAGTCTAAGTAGCCAATAATGAATTACAATCTAAGTAAGAAATATAATCCCTACATGTCATGAGAATCATGAAGTAAATAAAATTTACAAGAGGAGGCCAAAGAGGAGTTTAAGCAACCAAAAATGAAGTACAATCCAAGTAATAAATATAAGTTATACATATCTACAAAATTTTTCACACTTTTAATGCATTATGCCTATCTTTTAAGGGATTTGAATTGTTATCATGTTATTTTTTTATCAGATTTTTGCTCGTAGTAGGAAAACCCTTTTTTATCTTATATCAAAACCCTTAATATTAGACACAATTTGGTTATCACATTGAGATCAACAAGATCTTTGCATTTGTTTGGGATTGTTTACTTAGTAATGATTATTGTGAACATGTGTTTGGGCATTGATGTGGAGATGACTTTTTTTAGAGTCACACACACTTGCTTAGGGTTTAGGTTTGGGATGGGTCTATACCAATTCTTATTCATGTTATCTCTCATGTCTTCCTTACTTAAAATTATTCATTTGAGCAAGTGTTGTAAAATGTTGGACTGCCCCTAATTTCATAGGGAAAAGCAAAATAACTATTTTGAAAAACCTAGAGTATCCATTGATCATAATCGTTACTCCACCTCAATCATATTTACCCCGTGAATGTGTTTGGAGAAAGGGGTTTAACTTGGATTTTTCACCATTATTTATTGATTTGAATATGATACTTGATTCACTAGCTATTTATAAATTTATTGAAAAAATTAATATAAATTGCCAATCAATTTGTATTGGTGTGGTGATTTTGCCAAAGATTCACCAATGGAATTATACATGAAATCTAGGATTTACTAGGATTTTATAGTAATCTTTTAGGGGTCCCTTCTTAAAATTATTCCTGCTTAGAACTTTAATTATTCCCATAGAGTTTTACTTATCACTCTTTGTAGGATTGGATTAAAAAGTTGGCTAGTCAAACATTAGTCAATAAATCCACGAAAATGTATAAAAAACTTAACAAACTAAGACAACCTATTACAATGGGGTTTACAAATGATAATGAAAGACAAATTGAAAGAAAACAATCCTAATTACCTTCTATAATGATTCCACCATCCAAGAGCAGCTCTAAATTTATTTTTCCCCTTGATCTAGTATTCTTGTCTTTGTCAACAATGGATGCCAAGCTCCTCCATTGCCTCAAGACCACTATGCATAACCTAGGCTCAAGATAAGAAATATAATCTATGCCTATCAAATAAATCACAATAATCAACACAAAGAAAGATTGTGGAAAAAAAAATTCATTATAAGTTTATAATAATTTAGCTTAAAAATGATGTTTTATGCCCTTCTATCTATATATTTTTCAAATGGGCTAAGATCAACCATGACTGTCCATCTCAAGATTGAGATGTGTAGCTATGAATTAATCTAATATTTTAAACTAAATCCATAAATATCTTCTTAATGATTTGGGAGGAAGGAGCATTAATTAGGCATGGGTGCCCATAAACCTAATATTTGTTGCATTTATGACTTATAGATGCCATCCCATAGATCATGTCACTAGGTGATGCAGATATTAAGATTCAATTTATAATAATGAAATAATCAATAACCTTCATGAAAAATCTACTTAAGCTCTTGATTTGAATTAACTTAAACAAGATTAATTAATTTTAGTGCAATTCTTTGGAAATTGGTGCTCAATTAATCAAAATGGTCAGAAATTCATATTAGTGGGTCGTAATTTGACTTGAGAAGAATTAGAAGGTGATATTATAAGTGTTCAAACTATATTCCCATTTAGGATGTTGTCAACATATAATAAAAAATGTACATGACATGTACTAATGAATTAGAAGAAAAGAGTGATCTAGACAAAAAAGTGAAATCATCATTTTGACTCAAAATGAATTGATCAAAGTTAGGAATCACATAAAATGTATTTCCCCATTTAGGGATACATTGGATTAAATTGACACTTGTATATAATAAGCTCGAACCATTTAGTGCATTTTAGTGATTTTAGCCTAAATTGGCATTTGAGTGCAATTTAAGTAAGACTGACAATTTCAACACAAATAGTGTTAAGAAATGGATGTCTATATTTTCCCCCTATTTGATAAGGCATAATGAGACATTTGAGAAAAATAACATCTTTTCAAAGAAAAAAGTTGTCAAGAAGAAATGGAAATGATCCATGATGCCCCCTTAAGAGGACATACTAGGATAAAGAGGAGGATGGACTCTCAAAAAAAGAAAGAAAGTGAGATCTTAACCTGTGGAATAGATCACATCGAAATGAGCTAATGATTACACATGTGATTATAATTATTAAAATATAATTAGAGGTATAATGGTCCCCAAAGATGGGGGAATGGGAAGGATTCAATCCAAACATATAAGGGACACACTTTGAATGTACCCAATTTGAGAGTACAAGTTGTGTGATTACGGCATTGATCAATCCAAAGATAAGTTACACACTAAAACATTTTCATTATGGGCAAAAGTGTGGAGAGATTGGAATTTAGATGAAAAGGAAAACATGGTCTCCAAAAAGATGATAATAAGAAGTGCACTAGTAGGGCAGATTTGATCATGATAAGACAATTATGTCCCAACAAGGCTAATTTTGATCATTGATAAAGAATAATTAATGGCTTACCCTTGTAGGGATGATTTAGATTTTTAACCAAATCAAATGTTGTGCCCCATCATGGGTAAATTAACAAGCAATTAGCTCAAGGATATAGCCTAAAATGTGGATTAAAGATGGGTGGGCATAAACATAAATATAATGGTACAATGGCTTAGAAAAATTGATAAAAAATCAAGTTTATAAGAATGAAAAAAGTGATGAAAGAGATGAAAATAAGAATGAAGATGTTCAAACTGACCCAAGATACATCATATATCTAAGCACTGCCTACATAGTCCAAATGGACCTCAAGCTAATGTAGTTCACCCAAAATTGGGAGAGAATAGAATGAAAGATGATTAAAACTGATCAAGAGTTGATTAGACTCATGATGTATGCAAATTTATGCATGTCTAAGCATAGAGTTAGATGCTATACTGATTGAGACTAGTTTATGCATAATGATATTGAGATTTGTTCATCAGAGCTGTGTTGATGTTAAGACCTAAATCTAGAGCACAAAGTGTTTCTTGTAAAAAAATAAATTAGGCATCATAAGTATGAATAATTCATAATGACATGGCATTTCAAGTGCATGGAGCTGATTCAAATGTGAATACCTATAACTAAGGATAATGGTAAATAATGACCAAAACTAGAGTTATAAATATTTACATTATGTTGGGTGAATATTTTATTAATGACATAATGGTATAAAAATGATTATTTCAACCATAGTTTGATGAGATAAAATATATCTTAAAGACAAGGGGAGGCTCCCTTTTATTGTTAACTAACACGAGACTTAATTATTTACACTTATTTACAATAATTTTATCATAGTGGTTGTTTTCATATCATCTAATTCTCTTTTTTCAAAATTGATATTCAATCACAAACTTCCTTCCATTATTTTTGATATACTTTAAAAATCTAAGATCACATAATGGACTAAATATAATTGATATTCAAATTTGTTAGCAAAAAAATTAACAAAAATAATACCAACAAAGTAAACTTAAAATATAGAATAAAGTGTAGCACAAAGTTTTCACCTTATTTCCAACAAAGATTAAAATTATCAAAGAAGAATAATTGACAACACAAAATCTCCTCAGTAATTCACTTTCAATGTGAACATAAACCCAATAACTAAAAAGTAGCTCAAAGACTCCAAAATCAACTTCTTGGCACCTTTTGTCTTATAGAAATTTCATACCATAATTAAATCAACTCATAGAAAGTGTAATGGAAAAGACATAAGAACATCTCCAACACACCACAAGTTTATCTCAACACAAAGATTAAAAGATCAATTTATTTTCTTATATTGAATGGAATTCAAGATTTACAATATGAACACAAAGTTTCAAAATTGTTTTTCAATTCAGCAACATTTCCCCTCTATAGCAATTGGTGATCCTTTATACAAAGAGCATCCTCCTATTTATAGAGAGGAGCTATGAACAAAAATAGGAAAAACATAAATACATTGAATTATTCATTGATAGAGTCCTATTTGACTTAGGACTGGGTACTTTTTCTACATGTAATTTACATTGAACAAAACTACATATGAAAAATTACAAAAGTAAACTAAGTGTCCTTAGACACATGAATTTATTTCTTTTTATTCTTTTCTAAAAATTCCTCATATCTCTTTAATATAAATTGAACCTCACCGTTATCTAGACTAGATGTACTTTTGGAAATGACAAGTACCCTTGTGATAAAATCTTCTAGGTTGACTGGCAAATCTTTGCTTTTGTCCAATTTTTTTTATAAAATTTATCCATAATGACCTAAAATTTAATCAATTTGTCAATTGAGTCCAGCATGAAAGAAGCTATTTCAAATCTTTATTTGAAACAAAGATGTAAACTCTTGAATAACAGTCTCCACAGGAAGAATTTCCTGAGAGTCATTTCTAACTTGGCAAAGAAACTCTCTAATTTTCTCCGTAAGGTCTAACATCTTATCATCACACATATCTTTAACTTCTTTGAGATATTTAACTAGATTCTCAAGAACTCTTTTATTCTTCATAACTTCCCTATATTCAATGAACATTTTCCTGTTTGGAATGATCTTTCGCTCAACCAAAAGCTCTAATTTGAATTTGCATAGTTGAGTCCATGTATCAATATCCTTTCAATCAATTCCAAATCTTGAGTGAATGTTTTAATTATTTGTTGAATATCTATTTTCACTTCACTCAAGTTCTTAAAAGATTCAATGATAGAAAGCAACTTTTGAGTACCCTATGTTGTTAATCTCTCAATCCAGGCATTGACCACCTGACCTTGAGATCCAATTTTCTCTACTTATTGAATTGCCTTCGCAGTGTCTTCATAAACAATAGGATTAATAGACTCAGAAGGTTGGGTGATTTTTAGTAAATCAAGGGTTAGCTATTCTACTTGTACTTTGAGTTGATCCTTGATCTTCTTGTCCTTATTATATCTCTCGATCAAGGAGGCCATTTATACTTGCAAATCTTCCTTTGCACCTTCATGAATTTGTTTCCCAAGATCTATTCATCCCACTGCATATTAATATGCTTAAATATCTTCAATATTTCTATCTTCGAGAGGCACTAAAACTTCAACATACTTATGCCCAGATTCAAAATTACCCTTGACGTAGTTTTGGGCTTTATTGACATAAGCTGACCAAAATCAAAGTCTTCTGATGCCACTGCTCACTTCTTCTTCTTAGGTGTTTGTGATGTCATCCAAGGAGGAAGAGGAGATGTATATCCTTTGATAGAGGATGTTAAAGCTTGGGATACTTGTGGAGGGACAATAGATTGTGAAGTAAGTGGGATGGAAGGCAACGTGACAAAGGTATCTAGTAATGGGGTTGACACCAATGGGATTGTAGTAATAATAGGTGGAGTTTGGGTTGAAGTAACCACCACTTTAGTTCTTATTAACATTTTGGGCATTGAAGTGATAGGAACTTGAGTTGTTATCTTTGATGAAAGTATTGACATAAATTTATCTATATCTTATTGGGTGAAATATAAATTAGTTGGGGATCCCAACGACTTTGAAGGACTGGGTAGATTTGACAATGAATCAAAAACTTGGTCTAGTGTACCTTGTGAATGAACTTGAAAAAAATGTGGCACTAGGAGGTGAAAGAACAACTTGAGAAGGAACATGATCAACTTGTACAGTGGTACTTATGGGAGGAACTATGGAAAATGTTACCTGTGAAACCGTGGCTTGAAAAATTTTAGCCAAAAGAACATTTGATTGAGTAGTCTTTGCTTGTATAGGTTGTTGAAGCACTAGCTTTGACACTTGTGACATTGTTGATTGAGGTGGTGCCTCAATTGTGACTGAGATTTATTTTTTGTCCACTTAAGCACTTTCCTTGACACTTGCTTCTTTCCTTTACTGACAAACATTAATTTTGGCTTTTGTTTGAAAGTAGAGGGCTCCTCTTTATTCTTGGTTCTCAGCTCCTCTCATTTCTTATTAGTTTATTCATCATACTCTTCCTCAAAACCAGTCTTAAGATGTTTCAACTTAATTACTTTAAATTCCAACCAAGCATTACTTCTTGCAAGAATAGGTTGAAATTTGTCTCTAATAGAAGTGGATTCTTTAACTAACTATTGGATAAAAATGAGAGGAGTTGAAGCCACTTGATTTTACTCATATGAAGGATCTAATATATTACCATCATCTATCAAATCCCTAGGAATATTTGCCAATTCCAAATTGACAATTTGATCAACAATAACGTGACTATAATCAAGTCTCCTTATATCTTCATCAGTTCTACATTTTGTGCAAATATCTTCAATTCTGTGCACATGAGTGATATAACACTTGAGCTTCTCCTTCATCATTCTATAATCAAAGTTTTCTCTACTTTTGAATTTTTTAAGCGTAATCCGCTGCATCTCAGTTTCCATATTCTTAGCCTTTGGAGTAGTGTAAATTGTGTACCGATCAATACTAATTGGAAATTTGAAACCTCTCTTGTGAGCATCTAATTTTTTTAATGTACATTCATCACTTGTATGCACATCTCCATTAGTATTGGTTTATCACTTGGGTGTCTAGGTAACATGTAATGTTGTTCATCAAATCCTCCTACCCTGATATATGTAAAAATTGAGAATTGTAGGAAAATGTATCCAAATCTATTGACCTATGCCCATGCCTAGTCTAAAACTCTCTTCTTTTCAAGTTCTTTCTCAAGAGTGAAAATGAATGTATAGAAGAAAGCATCATTAAATCTCATGTAATACTTGACACTTTCTTTTAGAGTTAATTGTGGATAGTTCTCATAGACAAGAACATTTGTCCTTTAGCTGATAGAATTTAGACTCAAGAAAGACTTCATACTGGCTACAACATACACAAGATATGAAGTCATATAAAACTTGAGTGAAGCTACCTTAGAGAGATGATGACAAATAGCATCACTGATTTATTTACCCCAAAAGATATTTTGCTTGTTTATTTTAATAACTAAAATGTATTGATACATCCATTCTTGAAAAATGTTTGAAGCAAACAACCCTTTCACTCTATTGAGGAGAGTAATCAAATCTCCTATCTCCTCTAGAAAGTCACTACGATATAAAACTTGGGCCATCTAGAAATGGTTGTTAGGAACCCCTCCAAGGAAGCACAATTGATTACTTTTCTTATAAGCAATTAAACACGGAATTATACCAGAATGATTAAGTAATGAGAAACTTGAAACAACAAAGAATTTGAGAGACAATACACAATCTTGTATTAAATACTCTTAGAAGAAAATACAATAAGGAAGATGCCACTTCTTCCTCCACCTCAAAGGCTTGCCACACCTCAAGACCTTCTTCCCTCTCTCTCTAGCTCAACACAACCAACTCAACAACCTCAGTTGTTATCCCCTACTTGAATGCTTCAGCTGATCTCCTTGACCTTACATCTGTAGATCTCCTTGACCTTGCTTCCTTGCTTCAATGCTTTTACTTGCCTGCTTGATTTACAATACATGCCTCATGGGTCTTTAAATAGGATCCCATGCATATAAAAATAGAACTCTAATTACAATAATTAGACACGCAGCTCGGGACTATAATTAGCCCTTAAACATGCAAACACTCACTTCACTTAACTAACTGTTCGTCAACAACAGTTCTGAAACTGCCACAGGCGATCGACATCGGTTCCTGTCTGTCTGGTGCTGACCGACGTCAGCTGACTTCCTACCAATGTCGGTTGCCTTCAGTCCTAACCTGTTGATGTCGATTGCCTTTTGTACTGCACTCTGTCGATGCCGGTCTCCCTGGAACTCAGCAACCTCCTCCATGTTTGCAACAATTGAAGCTTTTAGCTCCACAACCTAACAATCTCCCACTTAGAGATAAACAGCTGCAACTGTACATGTACTTGTACACCATCTACTTTGTTCCCTTGGCTCTGTATCCCTCTTCAACACCACTCTTGAAGACCAACCACTACAAAACCTGTTATGCTATACTTGTCACTTATGCCAAAAGAATTTTGCTGCTCCCAAATTCTTCATGACATACTTCTGAACTAACTTTACCTTTAGCTCAGAAAACTCCCTGTATATGAAACCCTGCAACAAGCAACACAATACAATAACAGGATAATGTAGCTAATATTATCCAACCTGGTAAAGATAAATACAATGGTCAAACCTCCATTATCCTGCAACCTAATTAAGACCATATACCATAGCCTTCTGTCTCATGTGTCCATCCACTCTCTTCTCTAACTTGGGAATCCATCCCTCATCTAGTGCTTTCTTCCAGCTGACAACTCCACCAACAAATACCTATTTGGTTCTTCTCCAAGGACTCACACTCCTCATCCATGCCAAGCTCCCACTGTTTCTGGATTCTACTTGCATTGCTTCTTCACATCTTCCAAGTTCTTGACCATCAGTAAGTAATATAAAGAAGGTGAACAATGAATATGAGGTTCACTTACCCTTTTTGACCTCTATATGGGCGTTTGAGACTCCTTGACAGCTTGCTATTTGCCCAACATCCATTCCAGTGACCGATCTCGGCCATCTCCCAGTCTGCAACCGATCGATGTCGGTTCCCTGCACTGACCCTAACTGCCAACATCATTTCCCTGGCCAACACCAGTGTCCCCTCTGTCAACGTCGATTCCTGCTTGATCGATGTCAGACTTCTCCTGCTTGACTCTACCGACCCTGTTGGTCTGCACATGACTGATGTCGGTATCTGCCTGACCGACGTCGGTTCCAAGTGACCGACATCAGTGTCTGTGTGTTCTTGTAAGTGATGAACTCTTCATCTGCGAGCTCATCTTGGATCAAACCCCTGTCCATACTACCCTGCTCAGAATCATTCAGCCCTTGTGACTGATCTCTGTCCTTCATCTCCTCCATAAACACCAAGGCTTCCCTGTTCTTGTCAAAAGCATCAAATTTCCTTTTCCTATAATGAACTCTATTTATGCCTTCTGAATCTGAACTCATACCTTTTGAATCAAGAACAACCATTCCCTTCTTATTCATGTGACCAAGCCTATTGAGCCACATCTTCGAATCTACAGCTGAAATAGATAAACCAGAAGTAGAATCAGTAATACAAGTAGATAGATAAAGAGTACCTACTTTCTTACCTCTTGCTAAAACAAGTGCTCCCTTGGTAACCTTCTAAGAATCCATTGTGAGGGTTACTGTGCATCCCTCATCACCTAACCTTCCTACAGAAACCAAACTCTACTTCAAAACTGGGACATGCATGACCTCCTTCAACACCCATGTGTTGTCCATCTGCAATCTCAGCTGCACTTTCCCTTTACCAACTATTTGACAAGGTGTACCATTTCCTAAATAAAGTACTCCAAAGTCTCCCTGGACATACTCATGGAACAAATCTCTGTTTGGAGATGCATGAAAAGAAGAACCAGAATCTAAAACCCATGATCTTACCTGTCTATCCAAAGAAAGTATGAGAGCATCTTGTACCACAATATTTGCATCCTTTGCTTCTTCATTACCTTCATGTTGATTTTCTTTATGCCTCAACCAACACTCTTTCTTTGTGTGTCCTCTCTTTCCACAAAACTAGCAGGTGACACCTCTGGATTCGGATCTCCTTCCCACCTTCGACCTTGATTTTCCTTGCTCAACCTTCTCTCTTTGCCTTCCCCTACTTTCTACAGTTAGAGCATTCCTTGATGATTCACCTATGCTTCTCCTGCATATTTCTTCATTCAAGATCACACTCACAACATCATCAACTTTTAAGATTTTAGAAGCAGACGCATAATTACTTACTGCCATAACCAAACTATCCCAACTTTTAGGTAAAGAGCATAAAATTAAGAGAGCTTTTACTTCATCATCAAAAACAATATTGACTAAAGCTAACTAGTTTACCAAACCATGGAAATCACTAAGATGAGTATGTACTGATCCACCTTCTTGCATTTGCAAAGTAAATAACTGCTTCATAAGAAATACCTTATTTAAAGTCGAGGGCTTTTCATATAAATTTGCCAAAGATTTTATCAACTCTTCTGTTGTCTTGCACTGTGATAAGTTGTAAATCACAGACGATGAAAGGCTCAACCTTATGGAACTAGAGCCTTCTGATCAAGAACATTCCATTCTTCATCCTTTATATCTATGGGCTTGCATGTAGTCCCATCCAACAGTAGGTACAAATCCTTCTGATACAGATAATCCTCTATCTGCATCCTCCAATGTTGATAATTCTTACCGTTAAACTTCTCCATTCGTAGCTTACTTTCTTCTGCCATTGCTGAACTCCCACTCAATCAGAAACCCTGTGAATGACCTGTAATCAAACAATAACCTACTCCCTGCAACCGTAGCTCTGATACCAACTATTAGGAACCCCTCTAAGGAATCACAATTGATTACTTTTTTTATAAGCAATTAAACACAAAATTATACCAGAATGATTAAGTAACTAGAAACTTGAAACAACAAAGAATTTGAGAGACAATACACAATCTTGTATTAAATACTCTTAGAAGAAAATACAATTAGGAAGATGCCACTTCTTCCTCCACCTCAAAGGCTTGCCACACCTCAAGACCTTCTTTCCTCTCTCTCTAGCTCAACACAACCAACTCAACAACCTGAGTTGTTATCCCCTCCTTGAATGCTTCAGCTAATCTCCTTGACCTTACACCTGTAGATCTCCTTGACCTTGCTTCCTTTCTTCAATGCTTTTACTTCCCTGCTTAATTTACAATACATGCCTCATGGGTCTTTAAATAGGATCCCATGCATACAAAAATAGAATTCTAATTACAATAATTAGACACGCAACTCGGGACTATAATGAGCCCTTAAACATGCAAACACTCACTTCACTTAACTGACTGTTCGTCAACAGCAATTTTAGAACTGCCACAGGCGACCGACGTCGGTCCCTATCTCTCTGGTGCTGACCGATGTCGGCCGACTTCCTGCCGATGCCAGTTGCCTTTAGTCCTAACCTGCCGATGTCAGTTGCCTTCTGCACTGCACTCTGTCGATGCCGGTCTCCCTGGAATTCAGCAACCTCCTCCATGTTTGCAACAGTTGAAGCTTTTAGCTCCACAACCTAACAATGGTGGGTTGAGGAGTCTTGAGCCATTTGGATTTGATATGTTTCTTACACTTTTCAAGATCTCTTTCATAGTATTATTGAGTTGATTCCATAGTTAAATCAGAATATTCTTCAATCTTAGAAAGGTGAATTTTTTTATTAAAATATTCCTCATCGAAGTGAATGATCACCTTACCCTCTAAATTCTTGAACGATTTTCTTTCTTTATCAAAGTGCGCTAACATGTTCAAGATGAATTCAGAATCATGTGTTGATACTAAAAATATAATAGCCAAATGGATTTCACTGTTAAGTACAGGCTGCATATGAGGTGCAATGGGTTCTATTCCCAATCTCTATAAAAACTCAGCCATGTCCACATGACCAATCTCTATATCCCTAATTTGATCCACATTTGAATGAAATGTAAATAATGAGAACACACCTTAATATTTGTACTTCATTATCTTCTTGTTTATAAAAATATATGACATTGATTAGATAGTTGCAAGTAAGAAAATTTGATTATCCATAGTTAGCATTTCTTGTCATTTTTTGAGAAACATGTAGTTTGAGAAAAATTCTCTGAATTACACGATGAATAGAGCACTTTGGTGTAATTTGGAGATTTTTTTCCAAACTACATAGGAAAAAGTTGGGTGTAGTTCAGAGAAAATTCTCTGAACTACACAAGAAAAGCAAACTTACATGAACTTCAAAGAATATTCTCCAAAATGCACCTAGTCATGTGTACTTCAGATAAGCATCAGGGAATTAACAATATGCACTTTTTTGTCCCCAAAAAATATCAACTATTTTTGGGACAACATTTGAATTATTTTGGTCCTACAGACCAAAATTATCTCTTCCCTTTCCAAAATTTGTCTTGGGCATTCAAATTCCTCATTTTTCAAGCTTCTCATAAATCTACAAACTCTACAAGCCTAAATCTACGGACTTTGCAAATGGGCTCATTTCTACAAGTTCAATGGGCTTCATGGCTTTTACAGGTGGGTTCAATCAAAAGAATCAGTTTCTAACAATTGGTCATTTTCAAAATTGGTTCATCACCTTGGTTCAAATAGAAATCTCTATTGGCAAGCATCAGCAACAGGTTTAATGTTTGGTTTATCCTTTGGTTCAATGTCAAATGGTTTAAAGGCAGGTTCAATCAAGTGGTTCAATGCTTTATTTCAACATTTGGTTCATCTGCTTTGTTTCAATGCTTTGATTCATTCTTTGGTTCAATCAAACGGTTCGTCAGTCGATTCAAGGCTTTGTTTGAACCATTGAACCAAAACTTGGTTCAACGGTTGGTTCAACGTCTTGGTTCAATGAAAAGGTTCAAAGCCTTGGTTCAATGGAACTGATCAAATGTTGGTTCATCACCAAAGTTCAAAGGGGTGGTTCAATGCAAAAGGAAAAAGCCTCCCAAAGGACAAGTGTCCTTGTGGAGTGTTGGGTGAATATTTTGTTAGCTAGCTAATTGGTGACCAAAATAATTCCTATCACCACAGCACAGGAAGATTGATTGCCCAGGTGTGCAGCTTTACAACATCACAAGGAGACAAATCTCTCCTCTCATCAAGGGGAGGTTCCCTATAGGTATACAAGAGATGTAGGAGGCTATATACTATGTATATATATGCAAAAAATAAGACACAGGGGGTAGGACAAACCATCCATCTCTCTTCTTTCAGAGATGATGCTAACAAACAGAGGAGAAATACTAGGTGATGGGGAAGGTGCTTCTCTTCTTTTAGAAGCAATTTTCAGCCAAGAGCCAGATTCCTTCCTAAATAGTAGAAACCCTGGTGGGGCAATAGAAAGCACTTCTCTTCTTTTAGAAGTGTTTGCTCTTGTAAACAACATGACTCTTTCTGGTAAGTAACTGGTAACCAAAGGTGCAGAGTAACCAACAGCCTGAAATGTAGCACAAAGTCTCCACCTCGACTGCCCAAGAGTGAAATACGAAGAACAATGGTGGCACAAAGTCATCCCAAGGTCCTTTACACATAAACATAAAATAAAAACACACACTGAAGACAACTATGACAACGCAAAGTCTAAAAGTAGTTGGCTTCAGGACACCTTCCTTATCACCTCCACTAATTCTGCTTATTAAATCAAATAAACAAGAATGCTTTCAGAAGATAGACATAAGAACAATCTCCTAAAGTAGCATAGGCTATCATAACACAAAGTCTACAAGTAACTTGCTTTCTCATTCAATCAAAGAAATATGAACTACAATCTGAGCTCAAAGTCTCAGTAATGCCTTTCAATTTGGGTAGAGTTTCACTTTTGGTAAGGGGAAGATCTCCTTTTTAACAATGAAAGAGTTTACATTATATAGATGGCTGAGGGAGGCTCGGCACTTTCTCCCAATGAAGTGAACCATTCGGCACATTTAATGCCTTGGATGCATTCTTGGTCTTGTCAAGAAGGGCCATGCTAGAGTAGGGTGGTTGCCTTAACTATGGCATGTCAATTCATCTCTAGTGCCTCCTCCTTATCCCAAATCACTCATTCATTCACCTGCTTAGCCACGCAAATGTCCACTCTGCCTTTACCTCATAAGGGATAGACAAATGACACTTTTAATGTTTATAGGTCCCAAATATCTACCCAGCAAACTATTTCCCCTACTAGGATAAACTCCCATAGAGTTTCCCTCTTTGTCTCTTCCTTCTCTAGGTCCTGGCCTAAGAGTCTTTTGAAATTTGGGTCCGTGCTTTAAGTTTGCTAAAATCAACGGATACTTCATTGAGACAATTTTGACATTTGCGAGCCCGTCATTCTTCTGAGCAACTCTTTTGTGTCTTTCTCGCTCGCCATGGTCGCTTTCCACTAGACGTAAGTGAGGACACGTGGTGGCATCCATAGCTTTAAAATAGGATTATCAAAATAAGACTTTAAACATGTTAGTGGCTGAGGGGGGGGGTGCAGATGCAGACACATGGTAGCTTTCGCTGCATTGGGTCGAGATACGCAACAAGTTCTACACTATGAAGCTTTATTCAAAACTATGTCTCGGCTCGCAACACTTGGCAGCATCCATAGCCCTCTGAGGTTCAAACCTTTTCCAAAGGGAATTTGCCTCTATATGTGCCTTTGCATTGTGAGTGCCTCATTCTCCTGACATGTGGCACCTTCTGCAAGAATAGTCGGGGATAGGTGGAAGCACCTGTCTAGTTCAGAGGAGCTCTTAGAAACATCTGAGATTTTGATGGGGGAAGACATGTGGAGGCTTCCGTCCAACTCTAGAAACACTTACAAAAATAGTCAGGACTTGCTTTAGTAATCACACAGATGATGACACGTGTTGGCTTCCGTTGATTCTCACCAAGGACACATGGCAACTTCTGCCACTTCTCAGAAACAAAGCATAATGGGGTTCCACTGACGACACTTGGCAACATCCATGGGATCCTAAAGGGAATACATGGTGGTTTTCAGTGCTTTTTAAGATTAGGTGGATGATGACATGTGGTGCATTCTGGTGAACTCCTTTCGTCATGCATGTTTCTCTTCATAATTGAGGCAGTCTTTGAACCTTTGAACCCAGTGCGTTGAATCGATTGGATGTTGAACCATTGGCGCCGACATTGAACCTTGAACCCATTGAACCTGCTAGTCCCTTTACTGAAAAAGCTCAAATAATGAAGAATTTGAAAGCTCAGAACAAAATTTGAAAAGGGGGAAGACAATTTTGGTTATGTAAGACCAAAATAGTCATATGTTGCCTGAAAAATGAGGACTCATTTTTCGGGACCAACAGCTGGCTCCTATTGGGGAACTTTCTTCTGTCACAAAAAGAGATTGAAGGGAGTAGAAACCAGAATCTCTAGTGCCTTAGAAGTTTGCCATTGGGCTATGGAGTCATGCTACCCAAAGAGAAAGGTGACAAAAATGAAAATAAAATGAACAAAACAAAGCAAAAGACTATACAAATATACATATGTATAGGGGGGCTTATCCGATACTTCAAGAGTTGAAGTGATTCAGATGTTGCCCATTGTAAGGCAAAGAGAAGAGAGTGCCATCTTGATATTTCAACAAGAAATTATTTTTACCGTTGAGCTGATTAATAGTAAAAGGGCCCCTCCACAGGGAATCAAACTTTTTGTGCATCCCCTTTGGTTCTCTTCTCTTGTCCCACAGCAAGACTTGATCTCCAATCTGGAAATCATGATTCTTTGCTTTCTGGTCAAAGAGCTTCTTCACCAAAATTTGATGGGCGACAATCCTATCCACCACTATAGTTCTTTGCTCATTCAACTCAGCAAGGTACATGATCCTCTTCTCAAGTGAGCTCTCATACATTTGATCTTCAATTGCCTTAGCCAATTTCAATGCTGGCAATTCCAAGGTGATTGGTATCTCAGCATTGACACCATACAGAAGTTGGAAGGGAGAGATACCAATTGCTCTTTTTGGGGTAATCATGTCTGCCCATAGAGCATCAACCAATGCCTTATGCCTTTGGTTGTCTTCCACTAGCTTCTTGATGATAGTTACCAAATTTTTATTACTTGACTCAGCCTATCCATTCCCTTGTGGAAAGTAATCAGAGGAGTGGGAGAGTGTAATTCCATAACAGAAGCAGAATTGAGTAATCCCCTAAGAAGTGAAACAGGCCACATTGTCGGTGATAATTTTGACTGGGACCCCAAACCTGGACATGATATTCTCTTTGAGGAAATTGCATACTACTTCAGAAGTAGCATGTTTAGTTAGAATCGCTCCCACACATTTAGTGAAGTAGTCTATTGCTGTAAGGACATAATCATGTCCAACGCTTGACAATGGGTTTAGAACACCACTAAAGTCAATTCCCCATTGCTAGAAAGGCTCCTCAATGACCACTGGTTTGAGCGGCAGAGCAACTAGCTTGGGCCTTCCAACGAATTACTGACACAGTTCACATCCCCTGACCCACTTATATGTATCTTGAAAGAGAGTCGGCCAATAATACCTGGCTCATAAGATCTTGTGGGCAGTCATAGGGGTAGAAAAATGTCCTCCACAAGCTGAATTATGGAAAGATTTTAGATGGCGGCTTTGCTACTCTTTGTCCACACAATGAAGGAATGTTCCATCAAGGCTTCTCTTAAACAAGCCATTGTCCTAGAGGACAAAATTAGCAGCTTTCAGCTTGATGGTTCTCCTTTCTTTATAAGATAGGTTCACAGGACATTTACCATAAGTGAGGAAATGAGCAATCCCTGAGTACCACTCATTTGTGGTGGAGACAAAGAGGACTATTGGTGTGTCATCCTCATCTACTTCTGGTTCTTCACGCTCTATTCCTCTTGGCTTTTTATCAACAATTAATTGGCATAGCCCCTTTCCCCATACTAGTTTTATTAGCTTGATGATCAGATCGAACTCCTGGATCTTTGAAACCCAATTGCCTCTTTTTGTCCCAAACTCCTGTTGAGTCAGTATAGATTTCAATGTGGTGTCAGGGACCAAGGCAATAACTCGAGAATTGAGGATGTAAAAATGAAAATGCTTCACGGCCTTCACCACTGCATAAGTGTGCTTCTCTATATTTGAGTACTTCAGCTCATGAGCTTTGAGAGGGAAGCTCATAAAGGAAATGGGGGATTCCATGCCTTCTTTATTCTGTTGAACTAGAATTGCTGAAAGCGTATGTTCTGAAGCATAGCTGTAAATGGTGAATTCTTTGTTACAGTCTAGACAAAGTAAAATTGGGGCATGGGCGATGACAGCCTTTATATCCTCAAAAGCTGAATTGCCTTATATGGTCCAGCTGAAGGTGGCCTTTCCTTTCATCATGTTTACAATGTGCTTGGTCTTTTTGGCAAATTTAGGGATGAATCTCTGTAAGAAATTCACCTTTCTAAAGAAAGAGTGAACAATAGTCTTGCTTGAGGGCAAGGAAAGTTCTTGGATAGACTTGACTCTATCTGAGTCAATATTTATACCTCCTTTAGACACGATGTGTCTGAGAAGTTTCTCCTCCGTTACTCTAAAAATTGACTTCTTGGGGTTTAAGAAAATGCCATTCTAGCGGCAACGTTCTAGCACTAGTTGCAAATGGTTCACATGATCTGGGCGATGCTTAGAGAAGATAGTCAAGTCATCAAGATAAACTACAATGAACTTGCCCATCTCATCTTTGAAAGCAAGGTCCATTGCTCTTTGGAAGGTGGCACTAGCATTTATCAGACCAAAAAGCATCTTTTTATACACAAATGTGCTCCAAGGTGTGGTGAAAGCAGTCTTGCACTGGTCTACTTCACCAACTTTGACTTGATTATATCCTGAGAAGCCATCTAGCATTGATAACATCTTTGACCCTGTCAAAGGATAATTATTCTTCAAGGATGCTTGATTCAAATTCCTAAAATCCACACAAAGGTGAATTTCACCATTTTTCTTTCTTATAGGTACTATATTAGCAATCCACATGGAATGGTGAATTGGGAAGATTATCCTGGCATTTAGCATTTTTTGTATCTCAGATAAAATAGTACCTGAGATTTTTGGATTATAATGCCTGGTCTTTTGCCTGTAAGGTATTGAATCAGCCTTGAGAGGGATGTTGTGTCAGATTTCATTAGGCTAGAGTGATTTTAGATCAGCTTATGAATACACTAGGACATCCATGTATTCCTTGAGCAAAGAGGTGAACTTGGAATGCTCTACAAGAGTACAAGATTTCCTAATGTTCACCATCTTGGGGTCTTCCTTAGTTTCTAGATTTATTTGATCGAATTCTTGAGATGAGCTTGAATCCATTGGCTACTATCTAATAAATCTATCATGCTTATCAAATAGCTTTTTAAGGGAAACCAGGGCTTTAGGGATTTTATTTCCTTTTAGTTGTAAGAACTTCTCACCTGTGTTTGTATTTGATTCAAGAGTTGTATCATACTTCTGAGATTCATTGCCTTTAAAATGTAGCCATTCAAAGCTTTCTCTTTGCTCTAGGAAGGCAATGATGTGGCTATCATTGTTAAATACCTTCCAATGACTGGCGTTGTCAGGTACACTTGGCTGAAAGACTAGCACAATCATGTACTTGTCTCCTGTGAAATCTAGGTGGGGGACCAAGAGAGTAGCTGAAACAACCAATGCATCTGCCCGGTCATTAAACTCTTTGGGAACTACAAAGATGCTAAAAGCATCAAAGTCTTCAAGCTGGTCCTAGACTAGATTGCGGTAATGATGCAATCTTTCATTCTTGGTTTGATACAGGTTCCTCACCTGACAAACCACTAGTTTAGCATCTCCTTTAGCATGAAGGAGCTTGACGCCTTTGTCTCAAGCAGCTCTCAAGCCAAGTAGCAGAGACTCATATTCAGCTGTGTTATTTGTGTTGCTGAATTGCAATTTATAAGATGAGGGAAAAAATTCTCCTTGAGGAGATATTAACACCACCCTGACTCCTGAATTAGTGGAAGAGTAGCTGCCATCAAATTCAAGAATCCATACCTCATTTGATCCCAATTTCTTTTCGAATTCTTCTCCATCTAGTGGTGGAGAAACTTCCACACTTGCTTTGTGCTCAGCTAATTTCTCTGATGTTCCAGCTAATTGCATTTCCAAGCTGTCATCAACAAGAGCTTTATCAAATATATCATGAACTCCATCTGTGTACAGAAAGTAGTTACCCATGCCTAAAGACTCAAACAAAATTTGAGCTTCAAGTGCTGAGGTCTAGGTAACAACATATTTTGCTTCCTTCTCAGGGAGTAGCCTCTTCATAACACCCTTGACTGGAATCCTCACCTCTGATAAATCCATGCTTAATTCGCCACCGACATCTCTGCAAAAATTCTGCCTAAGAAGGATGCCATATGATGCTGGGATGTCTGCTACCAAGATAGTCATCTTGATTCTTTTGTCAGGAAATGCAGCAAACACAAATTGGGCATCTTTAATTTGTCTTAGCAAAGGCACTTGCTTGTTCTCCATGGAGAAGCATCTACTAAAAGTTTTGGTCAATGTGAGATCAAGGGATTCGACCACTTTAGCAGGCATGACATTGTCTGAAGCTCTAAAGTCAATGATGCAATTATTCAGTTGATGTCCATTTATCAGCAATGAGACATAAAAAGTTTCAGTCTTGCCAGAAGCAGTAGGGAGAGCGGTGACAAGGTTGTTCATGGCGAGTGCATTCCTGGTAGCATCATGCGTCATTTTGGGAATTGCTTGCTCAACAAGGATGTTCTTGTTTTTAACACAGTGAACCAGTCTGTCTAATTACTCGGGATGAGACTGTAAAAACTCAAATTTTGATATTTGAATTTTGGTTCTCTTTATATGGTCAATGATATCAAATGTTTAGAACGAGCTAGGAATAGAGGATGGAAGTTCATCCTTTTGAAAGGGGGAGGATTGGACTGCAAAATTGAAGTGGAAGGCGTAGGGGCATTTGGGGTATTTATCTCTTTTGAAATCACTGAGTCCTTTGGTTGGAAAGGAAGAGTAGATCCCTGCTTAGTAATTGAGACAACTGGTTAAGGTCATTCCCCTGCTTTCTCCTTATCAGCTTGTTGAGCTGATTGATTTTTGGTTCAGGTGAATACAACATATGACCCTTCAACTACGTTATCTTCACACCTAGGTTCATCCTGATAGTTCAGGAAACCAATATGGGAGTCACCAGTTAATTCTTCTTCTTCCTCATTGAAGAGATTAGCATCATCTTCGAGATTTAACTCAGGCTGGAATGAAAAATCTGCTTCAGCTTCTAGATATCTGACTGCCAAATTGTTTGGAGGTGCTTCAAGGGCGAGGTTCCTCTGTAGAGGGGGAAGGCAATTTTGCTATCCCTAATTCTTGGTTGCATTGCCTTGGTACGCCTGATTCTGAAATGTCCTCCTGGGCATATCTCTGTATGCGGGGGTAGATGACATTCCTTGTGCCATTTGCTTTTTGAGAGCCAGCGTTTCATTTGCTAGCTTTTGTACCATTGGGTTAGTGGTGACTGTAGGTTAATACTCAGAAGATGAAGAGGATTTACCTTTATTAGGGTCTCTCCTTATCTTTCCAGTCAAGATAAGGTCATCCTCCACTTCAGTGGCTAGGTCCTTAGCTTCAGCCAGATCTATTTGGCCAACACGCCTCAATAGGAAACTCACTTCGGGAAGCTAGGAGTTGATGAAGAAGCATTTGAGGTTCTGAGGTGTTGGTTGGGCAATTTCAAAAATCCTATTCCTCAGCTTGTTGAACCTGGCAATGAAGTCCCTCATAGGCTCCTAGGGCTCCTTCTTCATCTGAGTGAGCTGGGCTAGCAAGGCATGTGCATCCTCTATAGGCTTAAACCTTGCTTCAAATTTGGCTTTGAGCATGTCCCAGTTAGTCACTGACCCAACTTGTAGGTGGTAGAACCAATCAGTAGTAGCACCTTGTAGTGTTTCCACAAATAGCCTGATTGTTATATCTTCATACTCTACTCCAATCACGCCACAAGCTATGCTAAAGGCTACAATGTGTTCATCAGGGTGAACTTTCCCATCACCAAAGAATTTGGGGAAGTTCTTCCTCAAGCTACATGGAAGCTCATGTAGAGGTGGAGTAAGTTTGAGTGGACCAAATGAGTTACCCCAGGGGCCCCGAGCTGCCATGATTGGATTATGGAAAGTGGGGATAACAAATCTGGGTGGAGTATTTATAGGTAGGGCTCTATTAATAGCAGGAAAAGAAGCTCTGCCTTGTGTTGGTGACCTGATAAGGGTAAGAGGAAGACTACTAGTTCGTTGGAGGTGAGGTGGTGGAGAAAATAGATCAAAATTGCTCTGCTGCACCAACTCAAACACAGGGTCAACAACACCCTTGGATCTCTAGCTTCTTATGTAGCGTGGAGTTGCCAGATTTAAAACAAAAGAAAGGAAAAGGACTAGTCCTGCTTCAGCCTGGAGCTTGAGGCTTCAAACTGCTTGTCCTTCCCAGCGGATCTGGTTTGTAGACTAGATAATGTAACGAAGATGGAGGAAGATGATAAGGCTATATTGATAGTGGGTAAGACCCAGATGGGAGTCGCCAGACTCTATAATGGATAAGGGTAGGGACTGCTTGTTCAAGTCCCCAGCGGAGTCACCAAAAACTATTGGGTGAATATTTTGTCAGTGAGCTAACTAGTGACCAAAATAGTTCCTATCACCACAACACAAGAAGATTGATTACCTAGGTGTGCAACTTTACTACATCACAAGGGGACAAATCTCTCCTCTCATCAAGGGGAGGTTCCCTATAGGTATACAAGAGATGTAGGAGGCTATATACTATGTATATATATGCAAAAAATAAGACACAAGGGGTAGGACAAACCATCCATCTCTCTCCTTTCAGAGATGATGTTAACAAATAGAGGAGAAATACTGGGTGATGGGGAAGGTGCTTCTCTTCTTTCAGAAGCAGTTTTTAGCCAAGAGCCAAATTCCTTCCTAAATAGTAAAAACCTTGGTGAGGCAACAGAAGGCACTTCTTTTCTTTTAGAAGTGTTTTCTCTTGCAAATAGCATGACTCTTTCTGGTAAGTAACTGGTAACCAAAGGTGTAGAGTAACCAATAGCCTAAAATGTAGCACAAAGTCTCCACCTCGACTACCCAAGAGTGAAATACGAAGAACAATGGGGGCACAAAGTCATCCCAAGGTCCTTTACACAAAAACATAAAAGAAAAACACACACTGAAGACAACTATGACATTACAAAGTCTAAAAGTAGTTGGCTTCAGGACACCTTATCGCCTCCACTAATTCTGCTTGTTAAATCAAATAAACAAGAATGATTTTAAAAGATAGAAATAAGAACAATCTCCTAAAGTAGCACAGGCTATCACAATAGAAAGTCTGCAAGTAACTTGCTTTCTCATTCAATCAAAGAAATATGAACTACAATCTGAGCTCAAAGTCTCAGTAATGCCTTTCAATTTGGGTAGAGTTTCAATTTTGGTAAGGGGAAGATCTCCTTTTTAACAATGAAATAGTTTACATTATATAGAGGCCTGAGGGAGGCTCAGCACTTTCTCCCAATGAAGTGAACCATTCGGTACATTTAATGCCTTGGATGCATTCTTGGTCTTGTCAAGAAGGGCCATGCTGGAGTAGGGTGGCCACCTTAACTGTGGCATGTCAATTCATCTCTAGTACCTCTTCTTTAGCCCAAATCACTCATTCATTCACCTGCTTAGCCACGCAAATGTCCACTCTACCTTTACCTCACAAGATATAGACAAACGGTACCCAGCAAACTGTTTCACCTACCGAAATAAACTCCCGTAGAGTTTCCCTCTTTGTCTCTTCCTTCTCTAGGTCCTGGCCTAAGAGTCTTTTGAATGCATTCGGGTCTATGCTTAAAGTTTTCTAAAATCAACAGACACTTCATTGAGACAATTTTGACGTTCGCGGGTCCGTCATTCTTTCGAGCAACTCTTTCGTGTCTTTCTCGCTCGCCATGGTCGCTTTCCACTAGACACAGGTGAGGACACATGGCGGCATCCATAGCTTTGAAATAAGCTTATCGAAATAAGCCTTTAAACATGTTAGTGGCTAAGGGGGGGCGCGGATGCAGACACATGGCAACTTCCACTGTATTGGGTCAAGATATGCAGCAAGTTCTACACTATGAAGCTTTATTCAAAATTGTGTCTCGGCTCGTGACACTTGGTAGCATCCATAGCCCTCTGAGGTTCAAACCTTTCTCAAAGGGAATTTGCCTCTATATGTGCCTTTGCATTGTGAGTGCCCCCTTCCCCTAACACGTGGTGCCTTCTAAAGGAACAGTCGAGGATAGGTGGAAGCACCTATCTAGTTCAGAGGAGCTCTTAGAAACCTCTAAGATTCTGATGGGGGAAGACATGTGAAGGCTTTTGTCCAACTCTAGAAACACTTATGAAAATAGTCGAGACTTGCTTTAGTAATCATATAGATGATGACACGTGTCAGCCTTCGCTGATTCTCACCAAGGACACATGGTAGCTTTCACCACTTCTTAGAAACAAAGCATAATGGGGCTCCGTTGATGACACTTGGCAGCATCTGCGAGATCCTAAAGGGAATACGTGGTGGTTTTCAGTGCTTTTCGAGATTAGGTGGATGATGGCACATGGCGCATTTTGGTGAACTCCTTCCATCGCACACATTTCTCTTCATAATTGAGGTAGTCTTTGAACCTTTGAACTCGGTGCATTGAACCAATCGGACGTTGAACCATTGGCACCGACATTGAACCTCGAACCCATTAAACCTGCTAGTCCCTTTACTGAAAAAGCTCAAATAATGAAGAATTTGAAAGATCAGAGCAAAATTTAAAAAGGGGGAAGACAATTTTGGTTATGCAGGACCAAAATAGTCATATGTTGCCCAAAAAATGAGGACTCATTTTTTGGGAACAACATGGAGGACACTTGATCCATGAAAGTACCCTTCGAAAGGGTCATTTGCAAAGGTAATTCTTTCAGAATTAAAAAAGACTAAGAATTGTCCACAGGGAAAAGCCCGGGGAAAAGCCCAGGGGAATTTATGAAGGGCCGTCAAAGGACCCCGAAGGGTAGGTGCCCTTGTGGGGGACTCTCAGCTACTAACTTAAACGACACTTCCTGAAGTCGAAGGGTCACCTTCCCTTCGAGAAGGATGTAAAACAAGAAGCCTAAAGGTCATTCAGGGATCTTTTCAAAGCCATGGCCCGAAAGGGCAAGTTCAATCTAGAAAAGTGCCAAGCAGGAAGCCGAAAGAAGACCAAGGGGTGATGCACCCGAAGACATCAAATTCAACACAGTGAATTATCCATTGAAAACATAGTGACGGGCACATGAACGTCAAAATTCAAGACAACAAAATAACTGTTGATCCTTTGAACCTACAGACTAGAATACATTCACAGACTTTAAGGCCAAGACCAACAGAAAGCGAAGAAGGAACATAATAGAAAACTGAATCCAAGACCTGATTTAATTAACCAAAAAAGGAGGAACGATGAAGATAAAATCAGATCGCCAGATGGACATTGAAAGTTGCAAACTTTTAATAAGCGCAACTTGTTTCCCTGCATTGATAAAATCAAATGGGTAAAATGCCCCTAAGTTCCAGCCTGTCTTCTTAACACATTCCAATGCAACATGATGTATTACTATTCTCGAGTCCTTATTGAAATGGCTATATAAGGAACTCTCTTCTATTGTAAAAGGATCTCTTTTTTGACAATTAGAATGAAACTCTGCCCAAATTTTAAGGCATCATCTCTAAAAAAAGAGAAATGGATGGTTTGTCCTACCCCTGAGTATTATTTTCTATTTATATATATATATATATATATATATATATATATATATAGCTTATTTATAGGGAACCTCCCCTTGATGAGAGGAGAGATCAGTCCCCTTCTGATGTGGTAAACTTACACATTTGGATGACTAATCTTCCTACTTTGGCTGATTAGACCTATTTTGTTTATCAATACGCTGATCGAGAAAATATTCAACCAACAATTTTTGGCGACTCCATTGGGGAAGAACGTGCAGTCTAAAGCCTCAAGTTTCAGATTGAAGTAGTTCCTTACCTTATCTATTATAGAGTCTGGCGACTCCCATCTGGGTCTTACCCATTATCCATTTATAGCCTTACCATTTTCATCCATCTCCATTATATTATCTGGTCTACAAAACTAGAGCTGTTGGGAAAGAAAGCGCAGTTTGAAGCCTCAAACTTTAACCTAGAGCAGGGCCGGTTTCTTTTCCATTTTTGTCCTATAATTTGGCAACTCCACTCAGATGTGTTATCCCTATTGTTTATAATCTGATCATGGCAATTCGAGGCCCCTAGGGTAACTCATTTGGCCCACTCAACTTGACCCTACCTCTGCATGAACTCCCACATAGTTCAAGAAATAATTTTCCCAAATTCTTTGGTGATGGGATAGTTCACCATAATGAACACATTGTAGCCTTCAACATAGCATGTGGTGTTATAGGGGTGGAATTTGAAGATGTGGCAGTCAGGCTTTTTGTGGAGACACTACAAGGTGCTGCTGCAGACTAGTTTTACCATCTACAGGCTGGATCAGTGACTGACTAGGATACACTTAAAGCCAAGTTTGAAGCAAGATTCAAGCCCATAAAAGATGCACATGCTTTGCTAGTCCAGCTCACATAGATGAAGAAGGAGCTCCATGAACCTATGAGGGACTTCATTGCCAGGTTCAACAAGCTGAGGCACAGGATTCCCATGATCGCCCAGCTAACACCTCAGAATCTCATGTGTTTCTTCATCAACTCATAGCTGCCTGAAGTGAGTTTTCTGTTGAGATGAGCTAGATACATAGACCTTGAGTCTACTCAAGACTTGGCTACTGAGCTAGAAGATGACCTTATCTTGGCAAGAAATATAAGGAGAGATCTTAACAGAGCTAAACCCTCTTCATTTTCTAAATACTCACCCATAGTCACCACTGACCCAATGGTACAAAAGCTAGCAAATGAATTGTTGTACTTGAAAATGCAAATGGCACAAGGTATGTCTTCTACTCCTCTGTATAGAAATGCACCAAGGAGGACATTCCCTAATCAACCATATCAAGGCAATGCTACCAGAAGTCAAGGGCAACCAAATCGTCTTCCTCCCCCACAGAGGAATCTTGCCCTTGAATCACCTCTAACAAACTTGGTAGTTGGATATCTGGAAACAGAGCATGTTTCCTATTTTCAACCTGAGTTAGAGCAAGAAAATGGCACTGATCTCTTTAGAGAGGATCTAGAAGAATTAACTAGAGACTCCCACATTGGTTTCTTGAATTACCAAGATGAACCTAGAAGTGAAGGTGAAGCAATCAAAGGATCATACGCAGTATTCACCCAGTCCCAAAATCAGTTAGCCCAGTAGGCTGACAAAGAGAAAATAGAGGACTGACCCCAACTAGCAATTTCAATTGCTGAGCAAAGAACCCCTCTTCCTTTTCAATCAAAGGACCCGGTGATTACCAAAGAAGTAAGTACATCAAACATCTCTATACCTTCTACTTCAGCTTCGCAAAGTAGTCCTCCCCCTTCCAAAAATCAAAAGGATGGACTCCCATCCTCTCTTCCAAATCCATTCCAATCATTTGACATGATTGATCATGTCAAGGAATCCAAAATTTAAATGGCTGAGCTTGAATCCCTGCAAGTCAATCTTGAGCAATTGGACATTGATGGAGAACCAGATGCAGAAATATCTGAGACAAAATACGTGGTCACCCAAACACCAACCTTTGCAACATAAATTTTGTTTAAGTCTTCAAGCAAGGGTAATTATTTCTTTACCACAGAGGATGTTCATGTTTCTAATGAAAGTCTTATAGCTGACAATCCAAGAATTGATCCAAATAAGACTTTAGGAGAATTGGTGGGATGCAGTATAAACAAGGAAGGATCTTCCATCTCTAATGAAGAGAAATCTGATAGGAGATCAGCTTCTAATGATGATAGCAATTCTTCCACCAATGATGAAGTTGGAACTGCGTTGATATCTCCTTAAGGAGATATTTTTCCTTCATGCAATTTGTAAGTCAACAACACTAACAACACAACTAGATGTGAATTTCTATTGCTTAAATTGAAGATTGCTTAAGATGAAGAAGTCAAACTCCTTCACATCAAAGGAGATGTTAATCTGATAGTTTGTCAGGAGTTTGATATGGACAATCCAATCATGTGCTGGACTGGACTAGCAAAATAGCATGTTATGATGGTGGACCATGCTGTTGCAAATCAAAATCAGGCAAAGGAATCCCTCACCAAGAGAGCAAGGAGTTATGGTTTTCAGTTTGAAGAGCACATCCTACCTTGGAACAAGAAGAAGAAAAGGCCAAGAAGAAGACATAGAAAATTGGTTTCTTGGTGGAGAGCTCCATTCACCCATCACCATTTCTGGGGGCAAAATGTTTTCCTGCTGGTTTACCAAGATAACACACTATTTTCATGGTCTACCAGGAGAAAACAATATCTGAAATACTTCAACTCTTGAAGTGTCAGATCTTTGCATCTGTATATATGTATATTTATATAATTTTCAATTCTATTTTATTTTGTTTGTTTCTATTTTTGGAGCCTTTCATTTCTGGGTAGCATGACTCCATAACCCAATGGTACACATGAAGACACTGGAGATTCTGGATTCTACTCCTTTCAATTCTTTTTGCAATTGACAGAAGTTCCCCAACTGGAGCCAGCTATTGTCCCCCAAAAATATCAGCTATTTTTGGGACAACATTTGAATTATTTTGGTCCTATAGACCAAAATTATCTCTTCCCTTTCCAAAAGTTGTCTTGGGCATTCAAATTCCTCATTTTTCAAGCTTTTCAAAAATCTACGGACTCTACAGGCTTAAATCTATGGACTCTGCAAATAGGCTCATTTCTATAAGTTCAACAAGCTTCACGGCTTCTGCAGATGGGTTCAATCAAAAGAATTAGTTTCTAACAATTGGTCATTTTTGGAATTGGTTCATTGCCTTGGTTCAAATAGAAATCTCCATCGACAAGCATCAATAGTAGGTTCAACGTTTGGTTCATACTTTGGTTCAACGTCAAATGGTTCAAAGGCAGGTTCAATCAAGTGGTTTAATGCTTTGTTTCAACATTTGGTTCATCCACTTTGTTTCAATGCTTTGATTCATTCTTTGGTTCAATCAAACAGTTCGTCAGTTGGTTTAAGGCTTTGTTTGAACTGTTGAACCAAAACTTGGTTCAATAGTTGATTCAATGTCTTGGTTCAATGAAAAGGTTCAAAGACTTGGTTCAATGGAATGGTTCATCATCAAAGTTCAAATGGGTGGTTCAATTCAAAAGGAAAAAGCCTCTCAAAGGATAAGTGTCCTTGCAAAAGACACTTGATCAATGAAAGTACCCTTTAGAAGGGTCATTTGCAAAGGTAATTCTTTTGGAATTCAAAAAGACTAAGAATTGTCCATAGGGAAAAGCCTGGGGGAATTTACGAAGGGCTGCCGAAGGACCTCAAAGGGCAGGTGCCCTTGTGGGGGACTCTCGGCTACCAACTTAAACGACACTTCCTAAAGTCGAAGGGTCACCTTCCCTTCGGGAAGGATGTAAAACAAGAAGCCTGAAGGCCATTCAGGGATCTTTTCAAAGTTGTGGCCTGAAAGGGCGAGTCCAATCTAGAAAAGTGCCAAGCAGAAAGCCAAAAAAAGACCAAGGGGTGACGCACCCGGAGACGTTAAATTCAATATAGCGAATTAGCCATTGAAAACATAGTGACGAGTGCGCGAACGTCAAAATTTAAGACAACAAAATAACTGTTGATCCTTTGAACCTACAGACCAGAATGCATTCATAAACTTCAAGGCCAAGACTAGCAAAAAGTGAGGAAGGAACATAACAACAAACTAAATCTAGGACCCGATTCAATTAACTAGAAAAGGAGGAATGATGAAGATAAGATCAGATCGCCAAGTGGACATTGAAAGTTGCAAACTTTCAATAAGCGTGACTTGTTTCCCTGCATTGATAAAATCAAATGGGTAAAATGCCCCTAAGTTCCAGCCTATCTTCTTAACACATTCCAATGCAACATGATGTATTACTGTTCTCGAGTTCTTCTTGAAATGGCTATATAAGGAACTCTCTCCTATTGTAAAAGGATCTCTTTTTTGATAATTAGAATAAAACTCTGCCCAAATTGTAAGGCATTACTGAGACTTTGAGCTCAAATTGCTGATCATATTTTGTTACTGGAATAAGAAAGCAAGTGACTTTTCAGACTTTGTGCTGTAATATCTTTGTTGTTGAGGAAACTATTCTTATGTCTTTTTCTTCAATATATTTTTTGTTCTTTTAATTCAACAAGCAAAATTAGTGACATCAGTCAAGAAGGTGTCCTGAAGAGTCAAGTGTGGAGAGACTTTGTGCCCCCATAATTGCCTTTAATGTGTTTTCTTTTCATTTCTATGTAAATGACCTTGGGGCGACTTTGTGCCCTCATTTTCCTTCGTATCTTACTCTTGGGCAATCCAGGTGAAGACTTTGTGCTGCATCTCGATTTGCTAGTTATTACATCCTTTGCTACATTTTGTTGTTACTACCAGGAGTATTCTTGTGGTTTGCTGAATAGTACTTCTGAAAGAAGAGAGTGTTGTCTGTCATTTCCCTTGAGTTTTTCCTTTGATCTGCATGCATCATCTCTAAAAAGAGAGAGATGGATGGTTTATCCTACCCCTGAGTATTATTTTCTATTTATATATATATAGCTTATCTATAGGGAACCTCCCCTTGATGAGAGGAGAGATGAGTCCCCTTTTGATGTGGTAAACCTACACATTCAGATGACTAATCTTACTTTGGTTGATCAGACCTATTTTGTTTATCAGTACGCTGATTGACAAAATATTCAACCAACACACTTCAAAGAAAATTCTCTGAAGTACACGAGAGGAAAAGTGCAATGTGCACTTCGGAAAATTTTCTCCAAAGTGCATCAGGTGATGTAGAGGATCACTCCTTCATGCATATCAGAGAAAGTTCCTTGGAATGCACAGAGAAAATTAGGGTTTGAAAAAGGTTTGGGAAAATAAAATCAAACCCTAAAATAGAAAATGAGAAATGAAACAATCTTAGCAAAACATAAAAAATGAAAAAGATAAAAGGGAGACTTACCTGAAACAAGATAAAATCAACAAAATGAGATGTTTTTGAAGCATAAAAACAATCAAACCAAAAATCTAATTAATCATGAGGTTGGTGAAGTGAGATGTGCATGAGCTCAAAAATGATGGTTGGGAGGTGCACTTAAGCTCAAAAATGGTGAAGAGAGAGAAAGCAGTGGTTAAAAATAAAAATTATAGTGGGTCAAATATATATAGGAAGGGTAATTAATACATATTAATAATTAGTGTAATGGTGGGCCCAGGTGTAAGAGTGGAGAATTTTTTTGAATTTACACATGTAAATTCAGAGAAAAATAACACTCTTACATGTGAAATCAGAAAAATTCTTTGAAATTGCATATGCAATGTTGGAGAATTTTTTTGACTCATCACAAAGAACATAAAACACATGCAAAGTCAGGAAAATTCTCTAAACTTGCACAAAAAGAAACAAAGTGTAGTTCAGAGAAAAATCTCTAAACTACACTAGATGCAAAATTCCCTCAAAAGATTAACTTTCTTGAGAAAAACAAATGTAAAGAGGCAAAAATTTGCCTCATTTTGTATGCTTAGAGATCATGGGCTATGAGACATACAAGTTTCATAGGGTTTATCCCATGAATTGAGCCTACCAAATTCAAGGATAACAGCTAGCTCCAAATAGGGAATTTCCTTCATGCATTCTTTGAAACAAAACACTTGCAAGAAAAAGAATCCTAGAACTCTAAGGGTCTTTCTCCATTGGGCCATGGAGTCAAGCAATAGGAAAGATGAAAAATAAAACAAAAAAGAATATACAAATATATAAAAAATGTAAAAACTTATTTGTAACTTTACTAAGTAAAAAACTTTAGATGTTGTCCATTGTAGGGCAGCGGTAATGGTGTTCCATCCAGGTATGCTAAGAAGAAATTGTGTTCTCTACTGAGCTGATGAATGAGAAAAGGACCCCTCCATAGAGAATCAAATTTTCCATGCATTCATTTTGGGTCTCTTCTTTTATCCCACAAGAGGACTAGATCCCCAACTCCAAATTCTCATGATTTAGCTTTCTTATCAAAAATTTCCTTGACATGACTCTAATGTTTAGCAATTTGATCCACTAATTTTTTACATTGATCCTATATCTTAGCAAGGTACACAATACACTTGTCTAAATAAATTACAAAT
This sequence comes from Torreya grandis, assembly GCA_037957365.1. NCBI lineage: Eukaryota > Viridiplantae > Streptophyta > Pinopsida > Cupressales > Taxaceae > Torreya > Torreya grandis. Next base: position 2,599,839 of record JARHVA010000509.1, on the reverse strand, counting down.
GTTTCATTATCAATTGCCCTAGCCAATCTAAGAGTGGGAAACTTTAATGTCATGTGTATTTCTACATTCAATCCATACAAAAGTTGGAAAGGAGACATACCAATTGATCATTTGGGAGGGACACGATCAGCCCATAATGCATCATACAACACTTTATGTCATGTCCTCTGATTATCTTCTACCAACTTTTTGATGATAGTTACCAAATTCTTATTACTTGACTCAGTTTGACCATTCCCTTGAGGGAAGTAGTCAAAAGTATGAGAAAAAATGATCCCATATTCAAAATAAAATTGAGTCATCTCATGGGATGTGAAACATGCATCATTATCAATTACAATTTTGCTTGGCACATCAAATTTTGTAATGATATTCTCTTTGATAAAGTTACAAACAACCTCTGAAGTGGCATGTTTGGTTGGAATTGCTTCCACCCACTTAGTGAAGTAATCTATAACCATGAGAACATAACTATGACTTACACTTTAAAATGGGTTCATCACATTGATGAAATCAATACCCCATTATTGAAAAGGTTCTTTACTGACTACAGGCTTGAGAGGCAAGGCTGCTAACTTGGGTTTCCTCATAAATTGCTGGCACTTCTCATATTTATGCACCCAAACGTATGCATCATGTAAAAGTGTTGGCCAATAATATCTATCCTACAAGATCTTGTGAGCTATGACCGAGGCTAAAAAATGTCCTCCACAAGATAAATCATGGAAATATTCCAATAACTTACTTTGTTGTGCCTTATCTACACGTCGTACAAAAATTCCATCAATGTTTCCCTTGTACAAACCATTATCCCAAAAGATGAAATTTTTATATTTGAGCTTGATTATCCTCTTCTCTTTGTGAGATAAATGTTTTGGACATTCTCCATATGGGATAAAATGAGTAATGTTATAATACCACTCATTCATTATTCTTACGAGCAAGACTATGGGAAGTTCTTTTGTATCTCCATCAATACTAGGTACTTCTTCTGAATTGGTCTCTGCCATGAGTTGACACAAACCTTTTCCATGTAAAAGTTTTGTAGGCTTGATCTCCATATCATATTCTTGGATTTTGGTGATCCAATTATCTTTTTTGTCTCCAAACTCTTGTTGATTAAAAATAGACTTAACAGTAGAATTTGGTACTAGTGCAATGGTGTGAGAATTGACAATGTAATATTTAAAATGTTTAATTGCTTTCACCACAACATACACATGTTTTACCATGGATGAGTACTTGAGATCATGAGCCTTTTAAAGTCAACTCATGAATGCTATAGGGGATTCAATCCCCTCTTCATTTGGTCATACCAAGATTATTGATAAGGTATGTTTGGAAGCATAACTATACATAATGAAGTTCTTGGTATAATCAGGGCAAACTAGGATAAGAGTAAGTGAAATGGCTTCCTCAATTTCATGAAAAGCATTTCTTCCTTCTACATTCCAATGAAAATTTGATTTTCCTTTCATCATATCGACAATGTGGTGTGTCTTCTTAGAAAAATCAGGAATAAATCTTCGCAAAAAATTAACCTTCCCAAAGAAGGAATGCACTCCTTTATTACTTGATGGTAGAGTAAGATTTTGAATTGACTTAACCCATTCAGGATCAATTTTGATTCCTCCTTTGGACACAATATGTCCAAGGAGCTTACCTTCTCTAACCCCAAAAATGTATTTCTTGGGATTAAGAGATGTCCCATGTTCATGGCATCTTTCGAGTACTTACTGCAAATGGTCACAATGATGTTGGTGCTTTTGTGAGAAAATGGTTAGATCATCTAGGTAGACTATAATGAACTTAGCAATAATATCTTAGAAAGCCAAGTCTATATCCCTTTGAAATTTATCTCCATAATTGATCAATCCAAAATGTATTCTATGATATGTAAAAGTGCCCCATAGAGTAGTGAAGGTTGTCTTATGTTGATCTTCATCACGAACCTCCACTTGATTATATCTTGAGAAACTGTTTAGCATAGAAAACATCTTTGAACTAGTCACAATCTACAATACTTGGTCCATTACTGGCAATGGGTAATTAACCTTAAGTGATAGTTGATTCAAATTCTGGAAGTCGACACAAATGCAAATCTCTCCATTCTTTTTCCTCATGAGAACAATATTGGCTATCCATGTGGAGTGATGTATGGGAAAGATAATAAGAGCATTCAACATATTTTGAATTTTAGCGAGGATAATACCTAAGATTTTAGGATTATATTACTGTTGTTTTTTCTTGTGAGGCTGAGATCCTGGTTTGAAAGGAATATCATGTTATGTGTCCTTAGGTTGAAAAAAATATAGATCAGCGTATGAATATGCTAATACATCAATGTACTAGTGCAGAAGTCTAACCAACTTTTTTCTTTCTTCTGATGAGTAACATTTCCTAATATTTATCATTTTGGGATTACTCTCTATCCCTATATTAACTTTCTCAATTTATGCAGATGAATCAGATTCTAATTGTTGACATTTGATGAACCGATCATGCTTATCAAAAACTCTTTCCCAAGATACCAACCCTTTGGTAATCTAATTACCTTTCAATTGCAAGATTTCTTCACTAATTTCCTCATTAACATCAAAAATTTATTCTTGAGGAGTGGAATCACTTCCTTGAAAATACAAATCACTAAAATTTTCCACCTTCTCTGAGAATGAGATGACTTGCTCATCATTATTGAAAACCTACCAATGATTGCCATTGTCAAGAACTCCAGGCCAGAAAACTAGCTCAATAGTGTATTTATTTCCTTGGAAATCTTTGTGAAGAATCAGGAGAGTGGTTGAATCAACCAATGAATTAGCTCTATCATTGTATTCTAAAGGAACCGCTAATATATTTAACGAATCAAAACTTTCAATACAATCCCAAACTCGATTGTGATAATGCCTTAGTCTTTCATTCTTCAATTGATATAGATTCCTAACTTGACAAATAATTAGCTCAACATCACCTTGATCATGAAGATTTTTTATCCCTTTCTTTTGTGCAACGTCTATCCCTAACAACAAAGCTTCATACTCAATAGTATTATTAGTGTTATCAAACTGTAACTTGAAAGAGAAAGGAAAGATTTTTCCTTTTAGGGATATGAGAACTATCCTAGCTCTAGATCTAGTTGAAGAACAACTGTCATTAAATTCCATAGTCCAAACATCATTTAAACTCTCAACCTTAATAGTGTCAAAATCCAAAATCTCTTCATCTAAAGAGGAAGATTCTTCTATTTTTGGATCTTTTTCTAAAATATCATTTGAAGATATTGGATATTCATCTGTAGTCAAGAAATACGTACCCATTCCAAAAGTTTCAAAAAGAATCTAGGCTTTTGGGTCCTCAGTCTTTGTTACAGTATACTTTGCTTACTATTCTAGATAAAGCTTCTGCATCACACCTTTGACATGTATTCTTCCTTCAGACCAATCCATGTTAATTTCTCCTCCAAAATCTTTTCAAAAGTTACATCCCAACAAAACTTCATATGAGGTGGTAACATCGGCTATAAAAAATGTCATCTTGATCTTTTTCTCTGGGAAAGCAACAAATACAAATTGTGCATCTTTGATTTGGCCTATGAGAGGTACTTGTTTAGTTTGCATCAAGAAATAATAGCCAAAAGTCTTTATCAAGGTTAAGCCCAAGGTAGTATCCACCTTGGTAGGCATTTCATTATCAAAGCACTTGATTCAATAACATAATTGTTGAGCTTATAACTATTAACAAATAGGGAAATATAGAAAGGTTCTATTTTTCCATAGTTAGATGTAGGAGTTACCACTAGGTTATTTTATTTTGACTTAGGATCAATAGATATATTCTTAGATGAGACTTGATTGGAATTGATCCCTTTACTTTTTACAAATTTTGCCAATCTCTCAAATTGGTTGAGATTTGATTGGAGGTACTTAGCCTCTGACATTTGGATTTTAGTCTTCTTGGCATGATCAATGATATCAAAAGTTGGATATGGGGTAGCTGAAGAAGATAAGACATTTTCATTTTTAGGTTTTATATTTTGGGCATTAGGTCTACACGTTGAAGGAGAAGAGGTAGAAATATGAGGAGTACTTACTTGTTTATCTACCACCATGTCCTTTAGTTGAATTGGCAAATGAGTTCCTCTTTTAGTGATTGTAACCTCCTTTCATGATTCATCCTTAGATTTTATTTTATCAACCTTTTGTTATTGACTTGGCTGACTTTGAGAACATGTGAAAATGGCATAAGACTCACCATCTATGTCTTCCTCTTGTTCACCTTCTTCTTCTTCAAAGTTCAAAAACTTGATATCGAAGTCGCCAGCTTCTCCCTCTTCATCTCCTATAAAGAGATTAGTATCTTCTTCTAGGACATATTCCAATTCTAGAACATCATAATTTTTAGGTTCCATCTAATTAAACACAGCATTATCTGGTAGTTCCTCCAGTGCAAGCCTTGCTTGTGGTTGAGGAACCTTATTTTGATTCTAATTTCTAGCAACATTATTGGAATAATTTGAATCATTTGGATATGTTCTCCTTGAAACATCATTGTATGAAGGAAAATACATGCCTTGGGACATTTGCTTCTTAAGCGTAAGCAACTCATTTTCTAACTTTTGCACCATGGGATTTGTAGTACTAGTAGGAGAGGAAGTTGTTGAATGCTTCCCTCTAGGCTTAATAGAATCATTTCTCACCTTCCCTGCTAAGATTAAATCATCTTCTACTTCGGTGGCCAAACTTTGAGCAATATCGAGATCAGTTGGGGCTGATCTTCATAGAAGAAAACTCACTTTTGGTAGTTGAGAATTGATGAAGAATCACTTAAAATTCTCAGGTGTAGGTCAAGGAATTATTTGAATCCTATTCCTCAAATTGTTGAATTTTGCCACGAACTCATGCATAGGCTCATGTGCTTCCTTTTTCATTTTTGTGAGTTGAGACAACAAGGCATAAGAATCTTCTACTGGCTTAAACCTTGCCTCAAATTGAGCCTTTAATGTAGCCCAATTGGTGATAGTTCCGATTTAAAGATGATAAAACCAATCAACAACAATGCCTTGGAGTGTTTCTACAAATAATCTTAAAGAAACATTTTCATGCTCCACTCTAAGAACTCCACATGCAATATAGAATGAAGTAATATGTTCATCTAGATGTTACTTTCCATCACCTTAAAACTTGGGAAAAAAATTTGTGAGCCATGAGGTAGTTCATGAGATGGTGGTGCCAAAGTCAAAGGACCAAAAGCAGTCCTCTATAGACCTTAAGATCCCATTTTTTGTAGATTATATGAAGGTATGACAAACCTTTGCAAAGGCAAAATAGGCAAAAATCTATGAATGTTGGAAACTTATATTGGTATAGGAGATCTTGTATTTGTAGGTGGAAAACTTTTTATATGCTAAAGAGGTGACCTTGCACGTGCTGACAAAAGGTCGAAGTTGTGTTCTTGCAACAACTCAAATGTTAGATCAATGAGTCCTATTGCCCTTCTACCATGAGTGTAGTTTTGTTATACAAGAATGTGAAAGTAATTAGAAAGAAAAGAGATTAACTACAATAAAAAAATATCAAATAATAAGGTATTGGTCTTATATGAACTGAATGCGTGTAGAGCTTAGTTGTATGCTTGTGTCCCCAATAGAGTCACCAAAAATTATTGGGTGAATATTTTTTTACCGACACAATGGTAGAAAAATGGTTATTTCAACCACAGTGTGATGAGATAAAATCTCTCCACAAGACAAGGGGAGGCTCCCTTTTATTGTTAACTAACACAAGACTTAATTATTTACACTTATTTACAATAATTTTATCATAGTGGGTGTTTTCATATCATCCAATTCTCTTTTTTCAAAATTTATATCCAATCACAAACTTCCTTCTATTCTTTTTGATATACTTTAAAAATCTAAGATCACTTGATGAACCAAATATAATTGATATTCATATTTGTTAGCCAAAAGATTAACAAAAATAATACCAGAAGAGTAAACTTAAAAGATAGAATAAAGTGTAGCACAAAGTCTTCACCTTATTTCCAATAAAGATTAAAATTATCAAAGAAGAATAATTGGCAATACAAAGTCTCCTCAGTAATTCACTTTCAATGTGAACATAAACCCAATAACTAAAAAGTAGCTCAAAGACTCCAAAATCAACTTCTTGGCACCTTCTATCTTATAGAAATTTCATACCATAATTAAATCAACTCATAAGAAAGTGTAAAGGAAAATACATAAGAATATCTCAAACACAACACAAGTTTATCTCAACACAAAGATTGAAAGATCAATTGATTTTATTATATTGAATGGAATTCAAGATTTACAATATGAACACAAAGTTTCAAAATTGTTTTTCAATTCAGCAACATTTCCCCTCTATAGAAATTGGTGATCCTTTATACATAGAGAATCTTCCTATTTATAGATAGGAGCTATGAACAAAAATAGGAAAAACATAAATACATTGACTTATTCATTGATAGAGTCCTATTTGACTTAGGACTAGGTACTTTTTCTACATGTAATTTACACTGAACAAAACTACATATGAAAAATTACAAAAGTAAACTAAGTGTCCTTAGACACATGAATTTGTTTCTTTTTATTCTTTTCTAAAAATTCCTCATATCTCTTTAATATAACTTGAACCTCACCGTTATCTGGGCTAGATGTACTTTTGGAAATGACAAGTACCCTTGTGATAAAATCTTCTAGGTTGACTGGCAAATCCTTGATTTTTTCGAAGATTTTTTTAAAGTTATCCATAATGACCTAAAATTTAATCAATTTGTCAATTGAGTCCAGTGTGAAAGAAGTTGTTTCAATCTTTGTTTGAAATAAAGATGTAAACTCTTTAATAACAATCTCCATAGGAAGAATTTCCTGAGAGTCATTTCTAACTTGGCAAGGAAGCTATCAAATTTTATCTGTAAGATCTAACATCTTATTATCACATATATCTTCAGCTTCTTTGAGATCTTTAACTAGATTCTTGAGAACTTCTCTTTTATTCTTCATAACTTCCCTATATTAAATGAACATTGTTTGGAATGACCTTTTGCTTAACCAAAAGCTCCAGTTTGAATTTGCATAGTTGAGTCCATGTATCAATATCTGTTACAGTCAATTCCAAATCTCAAATGAGTTTTTTAATTATTTTATAAATTTCTATTTTCACTTTACTCAGGTTCTTCAAAAATCCAATGATAGAACGCAACCTTTGAGTACCCTGTGTTGTTAATCTCTCAATCCAGGCATTGACCGCTTGACCCTAAAATCCAATTTTCTCTGCTTGTTGAATTGCCTTCTCATTATCTTCATGAACAATAGGATCAACAGACTTATAAGGTTAAGTTATTTTTAGTAAAGTAGAGGTTAGATGTTCTACTTGTACTTTGAGTTGATCCTTGATCTTCTTGTCCTTATCATATCTCTTGATCAAGGAGGCCATTACTACTTGAAAATCTTCCTTTGCACCTTCATGAATTTTTTTCCCAAGATCTATTCATCCCAATTCATATTAAGATGCTTGAATATCTTCAATGTTTCTATCTTTAGGAGGCTCTAAAACTTTAGTATACTTATGCCCAAATTCATAAATTACCCTTGACATAGTTTTGGATGTCTTTAATGTTTTGGGCTTTATTGCCATACGCTGACCAAAATCAAAGTCTTCTAATGCCATTGCTCACTTCTTCTTCTTAGGTTTTTGTGATGCCAACCAAGTAGGAAGAGGAGATGGATCTCCTTGGATAGAGGATGTTAAAGCTTGGGATACTTGGGGAAGGACAATGGATTGTGAAGTAAGTGGAATGGAAGGCAGTGTGACAGAGGTATCTAGTAATGGGGTTGACACCAATGGGATTGTTGTAATAACAGGTGGAGTTTGGGTTGGAGTAACCATGAATTTAGTTCCTATTGACATTTTGGACATTAGAGTGATAGGAACCTGCGTTATTGTCTTTGAATAAGGTATTGACATAAATTTGTCTATATCTTGTTAGGTGAAATATAAATTAGTTGGGGATCCCAATAGCTTTGAAGGACTAAGTAGATTTGACAATGAATAAAAAACTTAATCTAGTGTACCTTGTGAATAAACTTCAAAAAAATGTGACATTAGGCGCTGAAGATGGAGGTGAAAGAACAACTTGAAAAGGAACATGATCAACTTTTATAGTTGTACTTATGGGAGGAACTATGGAAAATGTTACCTGTGAAATAATGGCTTGAGAAGTTTTGGCCAAAGGAAACTTTGATTGAGTAATCTCTGCTTGTATAAGCTATTGAAGCACTGGCTAAGACACTTGTGACATTGTTGATTGAGGTGGTGCCTCACTTATGACTGGGATTTATTTTTTCTCCACTTGAGCAATTTTATTGACACTTGCTTCTTTGCCTTTCTTCTTTCCTTTACTAAGAAACACAAATTTTAGCTTTTGTTTGGAAGTAGAGGGCTCCTCTTTATTCTTGGTTCTCAACTCCTCTCATTTCTTAGTAGTTTCTTCATCATACTCTTCCTCGGGACCAGTGTTAAAATGTTTCAACTTAATATATTTAGATTCTAACCAAGCATTAGTTATTGCAATAATAGGTTGAAATTTATCTCTAATAGTAGTGGATTCTTTAACTGACCATTGGATATAAGGGAGAGGAGTTGAAGCCACTTGATTTTCCTCATATGAAGGATCCAATATATTCCCATCATCTATCAAATCCCAAAGAATATTGCCAATTCTAAATTGATAATCTGATCAGTAGTAAGGTGACTATAATCATGTCTCCTTATATCTTCATTAGTTTTACATTCTACCCATATATCTTCAATTCTGTGCACGTGAGTGATATTATGCTTGATATTCTCCTTCATCATTCTATAATCAAAGTTTTCTCTACCTTTGAATTTTTTAAGCATAATCTACTACATCTCAGTTTTCATAGTCTTAGCCTTTGGAGTAGTGGAAATTATGTACTGATCAATACTAATTGAAAATTTGAAACCTCTCTTATGAGCATCTAATTATTTTTTATGCACATTCATCACTTGTCTACACATCTCCATTAGTATTAGTTTATCACTTGGGTATCTAGGTAGCATGTAAGGCTGTTCATCAAATCCTCCTACCCTGATGTATGTAAAATTTGGGAATTGTAAGAAAATGCATCCAACCCTATTGACCTATGCCCATGCTTGATCTAAAACTCTCTTCTTTTCAAGTTCTTTCTCAAGAGTGCAAATGAATGTATAAAATCAAGTGTCATTAACTCTCCTATAATGATTGACACTTTATTTTAGATTTATCTATGGATAGTGCTCATTTACAGAAACCTTTTTCCTTTCACCAATAGAATTTAGACCCAAGAAAGACTTCATACTAGCTGTAGCATACACAAGATATGAAGTCATATAAAACTTGAGTGAAGAAGCTACTTCAGAGAGATGATGACAAATAGCATCATTGATTTTTTTATCCCAAGAGATCCTTTGCTTGTTTCTTTTAATAACTAGAATGTATTGATACATCCATTCTTGAAAAATGTTTGAAGTAGACAACCCTTTCACTTTGTTGAGAAGAGTAATCAAATCTTCTATCTCCTCTAAAAAGTCACTATGATACAAATACTTGGTCCATCTAGCAATGGTGGGTCAAGGAGTATTAATCCATTTGGAATTGATATGTTTCTTACACTTCTCAAGATCTCTGTCATAGTATTCTTGAGCTGATTTCATAGTTAAATCACAATATTCTTCAATCTTGAAAAGGTGACATTTTTAATCAAAATATTCCTCATCAAGGCAAATGATCACCTTAGCCTCTAAATTTTTGACCGATTTGATTTCTTTATCAAAGTTTGCTACCATGGTCAAGATGAACTTAGAATCATGTGTTGATACTAGAAATGCAGTAGCCAAATGGATTTCATTGTTAAGTACTAGATACATATAATGTGTAATGGGTTCTCTTCCCAATCTTTGTAAAAACTCAACCATGTCCACATGACCAAACTCTGTATCCCTAATTTGATCCACATTTTAATTAATTGTAGATAATGGTAACACACCCTAATATTTTTACTTCATTCTCTTTTTGTTTGGATAAATGTCTAACATTGATCAGATAACTATAAGTAAGAAAATTTGTCTATCTAGAGTTAGCATTTCTCATCATTTTTTGAAAAACATGTAGTTCAGATAAAATTCTTTGAGATGCATGATGAATAGATCACTTTGGTTTAATTGGGAGATTTTTTTTCTAAACTACATGGGAAAAGGTTGGGTGTAGTTCAGAGAAAATTCTTTGAACTACATGAGAAAATCAAACTTACATGCACTTCAGAGAATTTTCTCTGAAGTGCATCTAGTTATGTGCACTTTGAAGTCACATCTCTAAAGTACACTGGGGAATTAGCAATATGCACCTTGGAGAAAATTCCTTGAAGTGCATCGAGTGACGTGCACTTTGGAGAAAATTCTTTGAAGTACACAAGAGGAAAAGTGCAATGTGCACTTTAAAGAGTTTTATTTGAAGTGCACCAGGTGATGTTGAGGATCACTCCTCTGTGCATCTCACATAAAATTCCTTAGAATGCATGAAAAATTTCAGGGTTTGAAAAGGGTTTGGGAAAATAAAATCAAATTGTAAAACAAAAAATGAGGATTGAAACAATCTTAGCAAAACATAAAAAATGAAGAATATAAAAGGGAGACTTACCTGAAACAAGATAAAATTGACAAAATGAGGTTTTTTTGAAGCATAAAAACAATCAAACCAAAAAATCCAATTGATCATGAGGTTGGTGAAGTGAGACATGCACGAGCTCAAAAATGGTGAAGAAAGAGAAATTAGTGGTTAAAAATAAAAATTACAGTAGGTTAAATATATATAGGAAGGGTAATTAATATGTATTAATTATTGATTTAATGGTGGGCCCAGGTGCAAGAGTGAAGATTTTTTTTGAATTTACACATGCAAAGTCAGAGAAAAATATCACTCTTACATGTGAAATTGGGGAATTTATTTTAACTTGCATAAGTAATGTCAGAGAATTTTTTTGAATCATCACAAAGAACATAAAATAGATGCAAAGTTGGGAAAATTATCTAAACTTGCATAAAAAGAAACAAAGTGTAGTTTAGAGAAAAATATCCAAACAACACTGGATTCAAAATTCCCTCAAAAGATCAACTTTCTCGAGAAATGCAATGAGGTAGAAATTTGCCTCATTTTGCACGCTTAGAGCTCATGGACTATGAGACAGACAAGTTTCATAGGGGTCATCCCATGAATTAATCTTGGTAAATTCAAGGATAACACATTAAACAAAAAACAAAGATAAATAAAAATAAAGACATAAATGAACCTAACTTAAAATCAAGATATGAACAATCAAGACTTAAGTATGAACAAGAAAGTATAAAAATCAAACAAGAACAACTTGATAACATGAGATCAAGATATGAATAATCAAGATCCATGTGGACCATCAAGATGTACTTGGAAAAGAAAGCAAAATAAAGCAAGACCAAACAACAAAACAAAAGACCAAATAACACCAACAATCAAATAAAAAAACATACAAAACAATTTTTTTTGAGTTTTTGAATGTTTTATGAATGTTTTTGGAATTTTATAAGTATCTCAATTCGATTGAGGATTAAGAGATACAAAACGATTCAACTCATGAAATGGTGAGATCATGCCAACTTAAAATGCTCACAAGATGGTGACAACATAATGAAAAGGGGGACTGAGTTGACCTCAACATGAATTAGGTACAACCTACATAATCCCATTAGGTCCTCAAGTCACAATTATTCTTCCTACACAAAAGGTGATGAAAAACTGACTAGGTCACAACAAGTTCATAAATAAAGGCAAACAACTAGGCCAATGATAATAGTAAAGGCTGGATGATGTGGAAATGCATGATAAAAAGGTATTATACCCAATTTTCCCATAGGTAGATATAATTAGGAAGCAACAACATAATTTTGATTTGCCCAAAGGCCAATTATAATTAGGGGTACCAAATATAATACTAATTTTTCCATAGGTAGTTATAATCAGCGATACCATATAAGATAATTAATGAAAGATAACTTGCCAGATCAAATGTCACACTACTTCCATAGACTATCATTCAACACGATCATTCTAAAATTATTGAAATTAGATCAGAATTCCCCCAGGAAAAGGTGTAGTAAGAACCAAAGGAACCAAGATCAAAATGGTATAAGCAAAATGGCTAAAAATGAGCCTTGGTCAATAATAAAGGAATGGTATAATAAAAATGGCATGAGGAAAATGATTAGAAGATAATTGGATATAGTGGTAACAAAGTTTCCCCCAAGAGATTATTAGCTTAATGTGCTTACAAAATGATTAGAGCATGGCTTAGGTTTCTCATAAAATGGTGAGCCAGTGGGATAAGATACTTATAAAATGGTAAGAGCATTCAAACTTTAAAATTGATCATAAAATGGTGAGAGCATGGTGAAGGGGTGACCGAGTTAACCTTAATAAAAATTGAGTGTTGCCTACATAGTCCTAAAGGACCTCAATTGAATGTAGTTCAAATAACACAGTAAATGGATCGTAATGGTATAAAATGCCTATAATGAAATGGTCTATAGGGTTGCCCCCTCAGAGACAAGGAAAGGTAAATGGAAGGGTAAAATGTAAAATAAAAAATGGGTTCTATTGCTCCTACTGACAAGGAGATGCACGCCCTAGTCAACATGTGAAACAAAAAAAAATGACTAGTTATAAAAATTGCTACCCAATTTCCTTTCAGAAAAGTTGCTCTATCAAGAACTTGCTACCGATCTGGATCTCAATAATGTGTTTGTGATCTTCATTGGTTTTTGATTTTTCTTCCTTCAAACATTGAGATAAGATATCTTCATAGCTTCTACAAAGGAAAGTGATGCCAGTGATGGTAAATAATGTTAGGCATAAGATAAATGATATAAATAGGTAATGAATAGGTGGATGATAATGGAATTTATAATGAATGGGAAACAAATGAAGATTAGGACTTTCAATCACACGTAATGTTATTGATTATAGATTTGACATAATTTTGGTTATGGTAGGGCCAAAGACCTCTGAAGATGCTCTCGATAGGTCCATTAGAGTTTTTTGTTATTTGATCTTGAGAGTAGCTACCATCTGATTATGCTATAGATTAGAAGTTATATTGATTTGATCTTGAATAATGTCTTCATTAAGTAATGCATAATTTTTATGCTTAGTTATTAGCACCTCAAAGAGGTTTTTTCCAATGAATTTGTTCTGATTATCCCATAGTGCCTCTGAGAAGGTTTCATGAAGAGATGTTAACATTTGACTTTGATTGTCTTCTAGTACCTTCAAAAAGGTTTCACTAAAAGATGTTGAGTTTGATCTTTACTCATCCCCTAATGCCTCTAGAAAGGTTTCACTAGAATATTGTTCTTCATCTGCATAAATCTGGTCTTGCCCCCCCCCCCCCCCCCCCCCCCCCAATATTTTGTAAATGGTATGTCACCATCGATGCATCTCAACAAAGTGTGATTCTATTGGTCCCAATCAATGATTTTGGGAGGTGGAATGTTAATAAATTGGCTATGTTGGATGGGGGTAATGGAATGATGAATGGCAACATGATCCTCATAGAAAATACTAGGATAATTTATGTCGATGCTAAAGTAATCATCCTAAAAAACTATAAAAGGATTATAAATATATTCAAATTAATCTGCAAGGCAATTATAACCAATATTATAACAACCATGATTGTACTCTATTTTTTAAGTTGAGTCTAAGTCAAAGGAATTTAAATTTGATATCAGTTATGATAGTGATTCTTTTTCTTATGTTAAATTTGATGTCAATTCGAAAATGGAACCTAACTTTAATGTTGTTTCTTTATCCAATGTGGTTGTTTCTATAATGATGTGCTATTGAATGCTTGGTATTGAACAAGTAATGGCCTATGATGGCATAATGGGCTCAATAAAAAGTTATTCATCTAGGAAGGGTTCAACATAGACTGGATTATCTAAGTGAAGCCCCTCGAAGAGAAGATACCACTCAAGGGATGACTCGATAGAATCTTGTTTGTCAAAAGGAGACTCCTCAATGAGTGGGAAAAGATCAAGAGACTACTTTGTATAAATTGGATTATCAAGGAGATGAGGCTCTTTTAAAATAGGTAAAACATGAATAGGTAGCTTATCATAAGTTGACTCGTCACAAATGGGTGTTTCAAAAATAAAATTATGATCTTGGTTAATAATTGGTTGTAAAATATCAACTTTGAACACATTATGGTCCTCATAAGATGGTTCTTGAAGAGGCAATGGTCCTTGTTTTAAATTGAGGATCGGTATAACATTTCTAAAGTGGGGAATAATTAGTTTAGTGGGAACAATGGTTTGTGGTTCAATAATGTGATCTCTAAAAATTAGACTATTGAAGAAGGGATTAACACAATCTGGTTCATCAAATGAAGGTTCTTCAACAATAGGCTTAATAAATATAGGTGATGGGCCTAGAATGGTAATGACTATAAATTGCATAATTTGGTTGCTTGTGCAAACCAAAGGATGAGCTCTTAAAATGATAACCCTCATGTGCTGCAGAGCTAGATTTCTCACACAAGATGAATGATAATAGCCTAAAATAGAAACCTTCACATGTTGTAGAGCTTAATCACTTGCAAAAGCCTAAGGGAGATAACCCATAATGGTAACCTTTGAGTGTGGTGCACAAATAGAATGAGAAGGACAAGGATGATTTACAAAAATTGGCATGGATCAAATGGTTCTCAACAAATAGGATCAAATAGGGTGACATCCTCTAGCAAGATGAAATATTCATGTCCACCATAAAAATGCTTTACCTTGCAATCAAGGCCGCAAAAATCTCTATTACAAGCATACCCTAGTGTCATGTCTAAAATATTTTTATTTACATTTGCTTAAGTTTTGGACTATGTTTCACAAATGTTTGAACAAGGTATGTGTTTTGATCTCTTCTAAACAAGATGATTAAGGTATCAAAGAGACTATAAAAGGAGGGTGGCTTGGAGCCATACATAATTATAATAATCTGTTCATGAATTTACTCAACCTTGGTTAGGCTTGAAATTGTATAAATCAAAAGAGGGTATTATAACTCAAAAATCCAAGGTGAAAACTAGTACACCAATGCCTAGATTTTTGTGATATGTTAATACCGTAAAATCTAGTTCAACTTCGATGAGTTGCAACTTGAAAACTAGAAGAAAGCCCTTCAAATTAGGAAGGAGACAATGCAAACCAAGAAAATCGAGATGTGAAAACATGCAAGAATTCCTAAGTATAAGACTAGAATCAAACAAGCAACACAATGCCACCACATGGTAATAGGAATGGTAAATAAAATGTATTCTAGGACTTAAAGCATGAGAGATATGCAAGATGAATTAAGTCTACCAATGATGAAAATTATAATGAGTCTATAAATGGCCTTCAATATAAATTGGAAATTCAGCCCAAGTTCTCTCAAGTCAAATGCAAATGGCAAACCCAATTTAACCCATCAAATTTATGAACTTAGAAAAGTGAAATTTTGAATTTGAAATATCAATAAAGGAATTAAAGATAATTTTTAAAGTGGTCTAGAATCAAGTGGGAAGCCTAACTACAAAAATTAGGTGATATGACATAATGTTTAAAATGACAAATTTGAACAAGGAAAAGATTGTTTTTCACTTGGATAGCATAACGCCTCCTTGTTCAAAAAATTGGTGGACAATGTGTTTAGTTTTGATGTTTATTTACAAGAAAGTTTTGACTCAAATCAAGACCAAGTAATCTAAGACCAAAATAGACAAATAAAACTAAGTAATCATCCTAAGCCCTAAACTGACAAGGTGTGGTAAAGTGGGGTTGACTAAAAATGACAAGTTTTTGATCATCTAGATGGATCCCATGTGTACCAACTTTCATGTTAGCACACAAGAGAAATAACACATCAATTAGATCCACATCAAATGGCTTGTTGTGAAAATGTCTTGTTCTTTTCACAACCACTACATCCATCTCTTTCTTAGTATAATGTGATACCCAAAATTATCATACGTTTCAGGCTTAGCTTGCCACTAATGGAGATAGTTTAACCACTCAAACCATCATCCTAATAGGGTGATCCCAATTTATATACCCCTCATGGAGAGGGGTTGAATATAATGCCAAGAGATGAAGCCCCAGGTCAAATCTTCCCTATAGAACCCATGGGTTTTGGAGAGATCCTAAATAGCTTCCTTTTTACAGCTTATACAAATGCACAATTTACAATAAAAATGGTGTTTTTGATCCCACAAGTTCCCTACAAGGGATGAGGGGAGAGCATACACACACAAATTCCTTTTTGCTCAAATAATTTTAACCAATCAATGATAGATGACTTATACAAAACAAAAATTTTAAGTGAGTTTGGTTTTAAATCACCGAATTAATGTGTTTGATGATGTTCTTTGGCCCCTTGGCCTTAAGTTACAAAAACTTTTGAAAAACAATCACAAAAATTCAATATAAACATGCAATTTTTCTTCTTAAAGTACCAAAGGAAAGTTCCTAGTTATTTTTAAGTACCAAAAGGAGGTTAAAAATACTTAATTAGGCTCAAATTCATCTCTTTCCTCACTGGTCCTGCATAAAAAATTAGATAGTCTCCTTTAGCTTTGAAGCTCTTTTCACTTTGAGACAATTAACTTCGGAAAACATGCTCTCAAGTCTATGATTTTTAAAAACATAGAGAACATTGACAGTCACTTTTTAAATGTCACCGATTCTTTTAAGATCATCACTGGTTGAGTTTTAACCAACCATGGTTAGTCGAAACTAAACCACTAACAGTTACCTGTGGACTTGAAGGCATCAAAATATTTGGAAAAAAGCACTTGTTAGCATAAAATATCTAAAAAGAAAACCTTCTAGATTATAAAATATATTCATAACAGAGACTTTAAGATTCATATTAGCCAATATAACCTTGAATAAATCTCAAAATGTTTTTATGCAAGAAAGAATTTCAACAAAAACTTAGCAAGCCTATGATAGTATAAAAACTCTAAAATACACCTTATAGATCATGATTTGGTTCAGACCAGAGACTTAAAAAACCCAAATTGTTAGAGACAAACTTGAGAAAATGCTCAAAATTCAAAGTTTTAAATGGATTGCCCCTACAACCAAATTGTGGTTGGTTGGTCCTAACCATCGACAATCATTAAGAACCATCAGTGGTCACTGTGTAACCTGTGAGTGCAAAACAAATGTTAGAAACACGAGAAAATAAGATTTAAAAAATGATGTTTAATGAATTTTTAATGACTAAAATTAAAATTTAAAATTTCCATAATGTCTTCCTTGCTTGAATGGACGTTATGGTCCCACCAAGCATGCCAAGATGTAGAATTGGATTACAAAGTTGGCTAGTCAAACATTAGTCAATAAATCCATGATAAATGCATAAAGAACTTAAAAAACTAAGCGAACCTATTCCAATGGGGTTTGAAAATGATAATGAAAGATAAATTAAAATAAATCAATACCAATTACCTTCCCAAATGATTCTACCATCCAAGAGCATCTCCAAGCATGTTTTTCCCCTTGATTTAGTATTCTTGTCTTTATCAACATGGATGCCAAGCTCCTCCATTGCCTCAAGACCACTATGAATAACCTAGGCTTAAGATAAGAAATCTAATATATGCCTATCAAATGAATCTTTCAAATAAAACACAATGATCAACACAAAGAAAGATTGTGGAGATAATTCTGCATTATAAGTTTACAATAATTTAGCTAAAAAATGATGTTTTATGCCCTTCTATTTATAGATTTTCCAAATGGGCTAAGATCAACAATGACTGTCCATTTCAAGATTGATATGTGTGATCATGAATTAGTCTAATACTTTTAATTAAATCTATAAATATCCTCATAATGATTTGGGAGAAAGGGGCATTAATTAGGCATGGGTGCCCATAAACCTAATATTTGTTGCATTTATGGCTTATGGATGCCACCCCATAGATCATGTCACTAGGTGATGCAAATATTGAGAATTAATTTCCACTAATGAAATAATCAATAACCTCCATGGAAAATCCACTTAAGCTCTTGATTTTAATTAATTAGCTTAATCAAGATTAATCAATTTTAGTGCAATGCTTTGGAAATTGATGCTCAATTAATCAAAATGATCAGAAAGACATATTACTGGGTCATAATTTGTCTCAAAAAGAATTAGAAGGTGATGTTAGAATAATTTGAACTATATTCCCATTAAAGATGTTGCTGATGCAAAATAACAAAGGTATGTGATGTGTACTAATAAATTAGAAGAAAAGAGTGATCTAGAGCACAAAAAGGTGAAATCATCATTTTGACTCAAAATGAATTGATCAATGTTAGGAATCACATAAAATACATTTCCCCATTTAGGGATACATTGGCTTAAATTGATACTTGTATATGACAAGCTTGAACCATTTAGTATGTTTTTAGTGATTTTGGCCTAAACTGGGATTTGAGTGCAATTCGAGTAAGATTGACAATTTCAACACAAATAGTGTTCAGAAATATATGTCTACACTCTTAACTTTTTCAATTATCATTCTCACTTGTACTCACACTTATCACTTTTCCTATATGCACTAACACCCTTGTGTGTAAATATACTTCTTAAATCCAAATTAGAACCTTATTGACACTTAATTCAACACACAAAGGTGGGAAAGATGAAAAATGAGGCACAAACACAAAATAAATAGGGGAAAGGGTCAAATGAACCATAAAAATAAGGGACCATAAGTGCAATAGCACACTCCTAGTCATACCAAGATCATAGTACTACACTCTTGAAAAAATGCAAGAAATATTAGGAAACACTTATGGAAACATGAAGAACATGGAAAGAGAAAACAACAGGCAGTGGAGGAAAATAAGGCCCATAACATAGGGAAAACATACCAATAAGAGACTAATTTATATTGATAATATCCACACACACACAAGTACCTAGAATTAATGAAAACTAACATCTAAAACTACCCTAGACCAAAATTAGGTATCTATAATGAGATGGATTCCAAATTGATTTATTGTAAAGAGTATGACATATAGTTTGACAAATATAATGATAGTAGTAAAGGAACACATGTTATGAAAGAAATTCCTAGAGGAATAAATCTTACATTCTTAGCTCTCATTCCAAAAAAAAAGATGCATGATCCTTTAACACCTTCCACCCCATTTCATTATGAAATACCATCTATAAAATTGTAGCTAAGGTAATTTTACATATGTTGAAAGTTTTATTTGACAGTACTATATTTAACGAACAAAGTGGATTTGTGGCAAGATAATAGATTTTAGATGGAATAATCATATCACATTAAACCATCCACTCATTAATTCAAAAAAATTTAGGTGTGATCATGAAGTTAGATATGAACAAAGCCTATGATAAGGTTAGTTGATCATTCTTAATGAAGGTATTGGAATAATTTTTCTTCTATGAGGAATGGAGGGAATAGGTGTTCAATTACATATCCATACCACCTTTCTTAGTAATAATCATTGAAGTTTTTTCTAGTTAATTTCCAACCACTAGAGGGATGAGATAGGGATACCCTATTTATAATTACATATTGATAATACTAGTAAAAGCTTTGGTAAAAATTGTCAAGGAATAATCATCAATGCAAAATATAGAGAGGATTTAGGTAGATTTCAACACCCACTTCTTTTTGTATATGTAGTATGTGAATGTGTAGACACTAAAATCTAGTATTATAAACTCAAAATGTCAGTCTTACCTTACATTCACCTTACATGACTTGTGCATACACATATGGAATTTACATGCCCTTCTCTCACATCCACATGTTTTTCATGGGTCTATCCTTCCTAATTTGCTATTAATCACCTATAGGAATTTCATAGTCTATATATAACTTGTTTAAAATCATATTTAAAATATCTCAAGATCATTATATTAGTATCATTTCCTTATAAAAAACCTGTCAGACTCAAATGCTTGTAGATGTCTATAGACGTCCAAGCCTGACAAACACATCCCATAACAAGAAATGGTCATTTTTAAAATTCAAAATCATATTTATGGGTCAACCCATACATTTCACATGTTAGTGGCATGATAAAATACCTAATGATCCCCATATAAATACACAATATATTTAAGTTTATTCCCTATCTAGCACTCATATAGTAAGCATTTATCACTCACATAAATCACTTAGATATTAAAAAACATTGCCATATACTTTCTAATTCATCCATAAATCACAAAGAAAATGTCTTATCCAAGACTCAAGAACCTCGATCCAAGTCAAATTTGTCATTTTCTAAGTATTAAAAGCTAGACAACATGTTACATTCATTGAAAGAACACAATTACACACATATAACTAACAGGGAGAACTACATGGAATTTGACTTCCCTCTTAAAAATATTAGATATCTAGGCAGTGCCCATCTATTCATTAGGGAGTGGTTGGGGTGCACTCAACCCATAATTATTCTCCTTTTATAGGTTGAAACTTAGGGTCAAAAGTGGACCTAAGGTTTTAAAGAAAACGAGACAATTTTATAGAACTACATGCATAGATAGCCCCTGATATTGCACACAGAAATGGATTACAAGTAAGTGCAATGAACTTTACTAAAATAAAGAAGCATGATATATTATAGATGAATTTGAGAGGATATGGATGTTAACATCTATCGTTATTACCTAGAGGTTGATTATTCTGTCAAAGCGTAACTAGATACCTATTTCCTTATCCGAATGACTCTTGATCTAGTTTTTATCCCTCTCTGCCACTTGCATTCAATCTCAAACCTTTACATAATAGAAAATTTTTAAGTATCTTATTCCCCTAGGTCATATCTATTTATAACAAGTGTAATTGTTCAAATCATATTCTACCTTTTACATTCAAATTAGTGTTTATTTTTATACATCATATAATATGCATTAGTTCAAATTTTTATATTATTAGATCACATTGATAATAAAAATAAGGTAAAACATATTAGTGAACCCACATATTGTTTAGAACATAATAAATCCCTAGGTTTCCCTTAGATTTTCTTTCTTTTTTTCTATGGTTTCAAATTTTTACCTTAAGGTTTGATTTTTAGACCATATTTCTTAATTGTTTCCATCTTCAGTTTCATGTTTATTATCCTATTAGGGTTGTTCCTTGTTTGGTTGATATCTGATTCAAAAATATTTTATTTTTAAAATAATCAGATATTTTTTATTCATATTTCTTAGATTAAAACCTATTTTTGTTTGCCAAAATTATGTATGGATTTTTTAGAATTAATTATTTACTAATTTTCTTAAATTTGATCTAAAGAGTGAAGATTGTATCTATTTTTAATATAATTTTAGATTTTATTAATCTATTTTATATTAAAGACCTATTTTTGTTTTGAAAAATTATCCACACTTTTATTTATTTGGTTGATTATTTATTCAACCCTTGTCAAGTCATCTATTTGGCCTATATACACTATTAAGTTTTTTTTTTTTAGGGTTTTAGATTTATTTGATAGTGGGGTTTAGATATGAGTTTTAATTTCCCATTTTCAACCTCAAGGTTGTGATAACTATTATCCCTTTATTATGGAGGTCCATGTTATTACTATTCCAAGATATAGGGTGCATTCTTCTAGAGAATATTATATGAGCATCAAATCTTCCCAACATATGAGTAGTGACGTGTCTAATGAGGATATTCTATATCAAATAGTTGCTATGAGGGAGTCCATACAAGTATTCCAAAATAAAATGTGTCTAAACATTGCATCACTTGAGGATAGGATCACATATGCCAAAAACCCTAATTATGTTAGTATCAACTGCATTTTTTCCATTCCATTCAAAAAAAGTGTCTAAAAAGATCTAATCTCAAATAGGGGTTCTAAAAAAACATACATCTATAATTAATGGTTTAAACAATTTTCATAAGGTTAATTTAAAAAACAAGGTGACACTTTAAGGGAGATATTTCAGAATAAGTTGATCATATTGACTCATATGTGTCCTCCACAAAAATCTAAACACCATTGTGCCTATCATAGAATCCATGAACATCAAAATATTAATTTTTGGGCCTTGAAGAATATAATAAAAAAACATAATTGATAGTGGTGATCCTACATTAGATACATCCACTAGAGCACCACCATATTCAAGCACATCTTCTATAATTGAGCAACCTACTCAAATTGTAGTTATATTCTCTACGGAATAATTAGAA